>ML661332.1:9123669-9206711 GCA_007570785.1 Antilocapra americana
GTGTGTGTGTGTGTGTGTGTGTGTGTGTGTGTGTGTGTGTGTGTTTGTTCCAAGGCTGCTCAGGAGACAGACTTCCATCCTGTGGTCTTTGGGGTCTAATGCATTTTCAGAGTTAACATCAAAGGTGGGGTGGGCAGTATTACCTCCAGCCCATAAAGTCCGTCCGTGTTCCTCATTCACACATAATTATAGGGTGACCCAGAAGGTGCTTCCAGGATCCCAGGCAGCTTTGCTTTGATTGTCACAATATTTTCACCTTTGTGAGGAGAAGATTTAGAACACAGTTTCCTGGGTTAGGAGCATTATCTCATTTGGGCCTCATAATGGCCCCACAAAGCAGGAAATAACTCCATTTTATACATGAAGAAAATGAGTCTCTGATTTGTAGAAAGGGGAAGTTGGGAGGCCTAGGTTTGCACCCTGTCTCTTAAGGGATTTGAGATGACATAGTGCCGGCACATAGTAGGTGCATAAATGATAGATTAACATCATGGTTGCTATGGCTCATCCAAGGTCACGCCACTGGCAACATCACACACGCACAGGCAAAATCCAGAGCACGACCTGAATCTGTAAACTCTTGATGATAAGTCCCTAGGTCTTTCTACTTTCCAGTTATGTGCAAAAGAGTAATGAGAGCTCAACCCTGGCTTTTAAAGGCCTGGCCTCCATCTCATCAAAATCAGAGTATACATACTCCAAGGGGGCTATTAGACAATCAGTCATGGGTATACCGCAAAGAGCTGGACAGGACTTCGTGATTGAACAGCAGCCAGACAGTCTTGGGTACTGCCTCTCGGGAAGTATGAACTGCATCTCAGAATGCAGGATTGAGAGAGATTGAGAACAAGTATGTGGCCATGTGACTCAAACAGAGGCAGAAAAATAGATGATGGAGCAAGGCCATTCCAGTTCTTCAGAATTCTTTAAGAACAAAATGAGTTGTTTGCTGCCCTCATATAACCAGAGAGTAATTCTTGGTCTGCCCTTGGTACCCCGAGGTCTTGTGGATGTTTGTGAAACACCTGCCTTGAATCCCCCTTCTTATGTATTAAACCATTGAGTCTAGAGAGTTGGTGCCATCAGCCCATCAGTGAGTAATAGCTTGGCTTACTATGTGTCCATGTTTGGGAGATTCGTAGAAGACATGTCCCTGGGCTCCAAGGAGCAACCAGATCTCATTGGAGGAACTGGGGGAATCTCTAGAGAGGGAACAGGAGCTCTCCCTTGTGGGACTTAGCTGTGGGTTGCTCTGAACAGCAGTTGGTCAGTATGGCCTGGGATGGCTCTGTAGGGATAACAAGAGCTAACGCTTAGTGGGTTTTCACTGCATGCCAGGAGCTAAGCGCTTTTTGTGTATTGCACCACTTAATCCTCACAACTTCCCTAGAGTAGGTAAATTCTATTTTTTCTTTTGTGACTATGCCATGTGGCATGTGAGAACCTAGTTCCCCAACCAGTGCTCGAACCTGTGCCCACTGCATTGGGAGTGTGGAGTCTTAACCACTGGACTGCCAGGGAAGCCCCAGTAAACTATTTTTAAATCAGTTTCATAGTCAAAGGAAGGAGGCACAGAGACCTTAAGTCCCTGGCTGAGTCATATAGCCAGTAGGGGGCAGAGATAGAATTCAAATTCAAGCGGTCAGGCTCCAGAACTTTCCCATTCCCTCTACCATCTTTCTAGAGGGGCTCTGTGAATCCTTTAAGGATTAGAGACTCAGACTTTAGTGAAGCAAAACACCCAGGGATGGGAACTCCAGAGACTTAGCACCACTGGTTGTGAGACTGTAAACAACTTATCAAACTTCTAAACCCTCGCGTTCTCTGGCTCATGGGGACAACTTTCGTCACAGGGTAGTGTGATGGTGACCGTGTGTTTAGAGCTCAGAGCAAGGGGTGTTACTGTTAGAAATGGAGGGTGGGAAGAGGGGCACAGCCTGACCAACACCCAGTATCAGGGATGAACGTGAGCCAGAGGGGTGGGTTGGAAGGATCCTAGAGAGGGAGCTGGTTCAGTTAGATTGTTGGATTGGCTGTAACAGGTGAGTGGAAATAAACACTAGCCTGCAGGATACTGCCAGGGTGTTGAGGACCTTGAAAGCTACCATAAAACGCCCTACAGCTCCTCCAAAGGACAGGTGTGTGGATGTTGTTGACATATGGAAATGTGTGTTTGGAGGGGAAAAAAAAAATAGGATGCAAAGTAGTATGTACAGACCGACAGCTGTGTAAACGCATTATGGTCTGCAGTAGAGATCAGAAAGGCATCCGCAGTGTTGTCAATACTCCAGGTCACCGCTCTTTTCTTATTTACTTTTCTGTAACTACCTAATGAAAACTAAGAGTGAACAGGAGGCCAGGCCAGGGGGGGTTGGCTTTTGATCTTGTGGACATCCCTGGGGAGTCATGCACAGTTTTTTTTTGTTTTTTTGATCTATTTCAAATGAGATACAATTTATATATAGTTAATTCTCATTATTTGCAGATTCGGTATCTGTAATTCACCTACTCGCTAAAATTTATTTGTACCCCCCAAATCAGTACTCAAGACACTTTGGCACAAGTGGAGCAGTGAAAAGGTTGTCTCCTGCTGCACAGGGAACCAGCTGAGGTCGAACAAGCCATTTTGCTTCCTTGTTTCAGCCCTTGTACTGTAAATAAGCATCCTTTTCTGTTTAGTGCCATGCTTTTCATATTTCTTTGCTTTTTGTTGGTGATTTTGCTCTTTAAAAATGGCCCTCAAGGACTTCCCTGGCAGTCCAGTGGTTAAGACTCTGTGTTTCCAATGCAGAGCGACATGGGTTTGGTCGGGCCACTAAGATCCCACATGTTGCATGGAATGGCTAGAAAAACATTTTTTTTTTAAAATTTTAAAAATTAAATAAAATGCCCCCTAAGCATAGGACTGATGCGCTGTCTAACATCCCTACGTGCAAGGAAGCTACGAGGTACCTTACAGAAAAAATACGTGTGTTAGGTAAGCTTCGAAGGTGTGAGTTATGGTGCTGCTGGCTATGAGTTCAATGTCAATGAGTTAACAATAGACATTAAATAAAGTGTCTTTAAACAGAAACATGCATAAAGACAAAGTTGTATGTTGATCAGCTGATGAAAGTGACTTGACCAAGATTTACAGGATCCTAACCCTGTATTTCCCGCAGGGCATGTATCCAGTTTTTACTAATTCATTGTTTGCAACAATTTCACAGACCCTAACTACTGTGAATAATAAGACTTGACTATATCATAAAATTCACCCTTTTAACTGACCCCATATTTCAGTATACTCACAAGGTTATCCCTGTGGATTTTCCAGCAATTCTAACAGCCTCACGGAGCAGTGAGTTAAGAACGGTCTGTCTTTCCCTGTCCCCTGATGGTTCTGCTCTCTTTCAGGATGCCCAGGAGAACCATGGGCTGGCTGTACCCACCCCCTGTGTGCCAGACAGCTTTGCAGACAAACAAGTGACAGGTAAGAGGATCCCAGGCTTGAGGCTTGTCCGTCTTTCTTTTTTTCCTCCTTAAGCCCAAGCATCTGGACCTCCCTCCCCAGCTGGTGATAAAGCTGGAGTCCCCAGGCCTCTTGGCTGCTAGCTGCTGTGGGTGGAAGATGAGGAGAGCCAGGCCTAAGGCCACGGGAGGAAGGATGGTGAGGGCTGGGGCCAGAGAAGGAATAAGGGCAGGTGAGTGATAGAAAGAACCCTGGAGTCAAGCAGCCCTGGCTGTGAATTCCCAGCTCCCTAGCATATTAGCTCACTCCCTGGGGCAAGTCACTTAACCCCTTGCCCCTCCATATCTCCGGGCAAGACAATTCCAGTTCTGGAGGCGCAAACAAAGCACTGGATAGGATGTGGGTCACTTCTTATCATATCCCTGCTCAGAACCCACCAGTGACTTCCCTTGTCGGAAGGGTTCTTGCTAGGACAGCCAGAATCCAGCCCCACCTGGCCTAATCTGCTGGCCTTCTCATCTCATCCCACTCTCCTTGCTGCTCCTTCAATATCCAGGCTCGTTTCCACCCCCTGGCCTTTGCACGTCCTGCTGTCCAGTCTGTTCTTCCCTTGCACGTGTGCACAGCTCTCTCCCTTTCTCATTCTGTCTTTGCTCCAATGTCACCTTCTCAGCCAGGTCTTCCTGGACCACCCTATTCACATTGCACCCCCAGCACCCCTCCTGGGTTTCCCCCCCATATCACTCATCACCTCAATGTGGTGGAAATTTACTGATATGTTCATTGTCTATCTCATTGTCCCGTTAAAACACAACCTGCAAGAAGGCCAGTATTTTGACTATTTTTTGGTTTGTCTTTTCTGCTGTGTCCCAGCTCTCAACACTTGGGTGCTCAATGGGTGTTGTCGGGTCTTTATTTTGAAGTCAGGAAACTAGGAGGAGCCCTTCAGAGCTGCACGTTTCTGGGTTTGTTTCACTGTGTGCCAGAAATTGAGAGGTGGGTGGGGGGCAAAGGATATGTGCCCTCAGAGAGGAGTAACCAGCGCATCCTGGTGGTCTGCAGACACTAGGGAGGGGCCAGGGACTGGCTGGGGGATAGGGATTTGAGCCTCTGGGGCCAGGGTGGGGGACTCAGTATTTCTCTAGTGCCTGAGTCATCCAAGTCAATTCATTCCTACACACCCCATCCATCCAGCAGTCCAGAGTCTGTTCCAGTTCTCTGTGAGGTTCTCTGGATTCTTGGTAGATTCAGGATCTTTAGAAAGCAGGAGTTGTTCATGCAGATTTCTTCCTCCCAAAGTTTCAGCCAAACTTCCTCACCGAGGTGTTCAGGGCCCTACCCCCATCCATGACTTCCTATCTCTCCCAGCTTCCCCATCTTACGCAGAATGAAAAGTTAGGCACAGGTGGTAGTAGTCAAAGTGATTACCGTTCTCTGGACCTAGCACCTGATAAGCTCTTTCCATGCTTTTACATAAGTTCTTTTAATCCTTACAACAGCTTTATGAGGCAATTGCTGATGTTATTCCCATTTTACAGATAATGAAACTGAGGCTCAGAAAGTTTAACCAGTGTGTCCAAGGCCACACATTTAGTAAGTGGAAGAGCCTGGATTTGAACCCTGGCATTTCTGGCTTTGTACCAGCTGAGGCACCTGTAAGAAATACCTGGTGCACTCCGAGGGGCTAACCGAAGAGAGTTTAGTAAAGAGATTATATACAGGACTGTGAGCAGGGCAGAGAAGAGTGGAGCCTGAGCCTCGGAAGCCAATGGAGAAAATTCAGCACAGGCTCCAGAGGCTGTGCCAGGGACAGGCAGGGGCAGGGGTCCCTCCCTGGAAAGAAGAGGGTCCCTCCCAGGAGAGGTCCGGAGACTGGAGACGGGGCTGCTCCTCGCTTGGTGCTCATGAAACCAGCCAGCTGCTCTCTCAGGAGGTCAGCAAGCCTGCGCTGCCCGCTCACCCTCCTCATCTCTGCCTCTCCCTCTTTCCAGGCACCAGCACGCTCGTCAACGGCAACCTCCGACTGTACAGCTCTGTGGGGGACCTAAGGCCTGGGCACTATGGCCAGGACTTACTCATCCCCCCACCTCCCCCGGGCCCAGCGCCGGCGCCACCCCTAGGCGTGCTGCAGCCTCCGGAGGAGGAGTCCTCACCGCCACCTCCACCCTCCACAGCTCCCCCGCCTCCTCCCCTGCTGGAATCACTGCCCCCGCCCCCACCCAGCACGGCCCCAGCTCTGCCCCCAGGAGTGGGGGCCCTTCCCCCCCCACCCACCGTTTCCTCCCCATCCACACCCACGCCTCCTGACTTCATTCCCCCCTCCCCACCCCAGGCTGTTCAAGCCCCACCTCCACCCCTTTTGCCAGCCCCGACACCCCCAGCCCCAGGGTCTCCTCATTCCGTGGAGACACACTTCTTCCCCACTGGGGGCGTCACCAAGTGGAAATCGGAAGCAGCGCTGAATGGCAGGCAGCCAGAGGCCCCCAGAAGCAGCCCCCCAAAGAGCCCTGCTGAGCCCAAGGGGGGCCTCCTGGGACCCGAGTCTCACCTCACCTTTCCCCGGTCATTCAAGGTGCCTCCCCCAACCCCAGTCAGGACTTCATCCATCTCCATTCCGGAGGTACAAGGGCCTTCTCCTGAGGACGAAGAGCCCACCAGGAAGGGCCCCAGTCGACCCTCACTGCCTCCCAGCTTCCATATCCGCTCTGCATGCCAGGCCTACCCTGACAGGGCTGCTGAGCTAGCGCGCCCCGAGGAGCCCAGCACTCTGGCACCAGCTGGCCCAAGGCCAACGCCGGGCCAGCCTCAGGTCCAGAGCAGCGAACAAGCCAAGACGCCACCTCCAGCCCCTCCCCTGCCCCCTCCTGCACCCCCGCTCCCTCCGCCAGCACCCCCGCTGCCCCCAGCCGCCCCTCCTCTGCCATCTGCTGAGAAGGCAGCCCCTCCACCTGCTGGGTTGATGAAAAGACCCAAGTCTAGCTCTCCTGCTCCCAAACCCAAACCTGACCCCCCCAGCCCGGAAGAGACAGCCTCTTCGGAGCCCATGGACTGGCGGGATCCCAGCCAGATGGCAAAGCTGCGGGACGAGCTGTCAGCCTATCTTTGCGGCTCCAGGAGAGAGGACCGGCTCGCCAGTCACAGACCAGGTCCAATGGCAGCATCTCAGGGAAGGGAAGACCACAAGCGTCCCAGCCTGCCAGAGAAAGAGGCGCCCCCGAGTCTGCTACAGAAGGAGGCTCCCCAACACCTGCTAGAGAAGGAGGCCCCCTCAAGCGTTCCTGAGGAAAGTCCCTGCAGCCAGCCAAAGAACTCTGCCACCAGCCTGACCCTCCCTCCTGTGGACTACCTCCCCCAAGACACGCCAACTCCTAGTGTCTGGGAGATTCGGAAGAAGCTAGAGGCCCAGCTTTCCTCATCAGCTGAGAAGGAGGCCAGGCCCAGCAGAGGGTCTCTGCCTCCCAAACCTCAACCAGAACGGGGAAGAATCTTTGAAAACAGAGCTGATAATCCCAAGCCTGTGGCCAAGAATCTGCCACCTCTATCCACCACCCCTCTGCCAAACACACTACTCCAGTCCAAGGCCACGCCTGGACCAGCCTCACCACCCAAGACCGCTCGTGGACCAGCCACACCACCCAAGGCCACGCCTGGACCAGCCACACCACCCAAGGCCACGCCTGGACCAACCACACCATCCAAGGCCACGCCTGGACCAACCACACCACCCAAGGCCACGCCTGGACCAGCCACACCACCCAAGGCCACGCCTGGACCAGCCACACCACCCAAGGCCACGCCTGGACCAGCCACACCACCCAAGGCCATGCCCGGACCAGCCTCGCCACCCAAGGCCACACCTTTACCCATCACATCTTCCCAACTGATAGCAGAAAAGAACGTGGTCCCAGCTGGGCAGTGGGAGAAGCCAGAACATAAAGAACTTGCAGTGCCCTCCAAGCCAGAGGTAGAGGGGCACTCCTCAGGGGCCAGTAAGCCTCCTACACAGGGAGCCCTCTCATCTCCAGCCTTGCCCCCAAAGATATCACCTGGGCGAGAAGAGGTGCCGTGTTTCTACAAGCCCCATCGCAGCCAGAGCAGCCCCAGCAGCGAGGTGGCTGTGGTGACGCCCACACTGTCCAGAAGAGAGGCTGCAGGGTTGGGCAAGACCATGGAGGTGAAGGAGCCCCAGGAGCTGCCACCCAAAGCCCCAGCCTCATCCCAGCCTGCTGATGAACTCCTCAGGCACCCGGTGACGGGGGAGGTGGTGGAGCGGGGCTCCCCGATGGCCCTGCTCCTTGCGGCTAAGCAGAGGGCCCAGAAGGGGAGGCCCAGGGGGGCTGCCCTGGGCGGGTCCTCCCTGCCAGGGAGTCTCCGAGGCCCCAGCCAGCCCAAGGCAGGCTCCGATACCATCTTGCACAACGAGGGCCAGCCCAACTCCTTCACTGTGGTCCCCAAGGTGTCCAAGGAGACTGAGAAGGTCCCCCAGCTAACCACGCCAGGACAGCCCAAAGGACTCAGTCAGTGGGAATCCCAGCCCCGCAGGGACCCAGAGGGCACGGAGTCCGGCCGCGGGCACAGCTGGACAAAGGTGGAGCCCCGGGCCTCTGCGGCCTGGGAGAGACCAGCGCCCTCCAGCCTCCTCCAGGGCCGCCTGCTGCCCAAGTCTTACTCTTCCCCTCCTTCTCCTTCCCACAAACCGGAGGAAGACGAGGAGTTCAACTTTGAGGTCATCCCGCCGCCGCCGGAATTCAGCAATGACCCCGAGCCTCCGGCCGCCCCCTTGCACTATCTGCGGCGCCGGGGTTCCCCTCCCCGGAACAATTTCTCAGACTTGGGGCATCCCGCCGACGCGGGCCCACCTCGCGGCTTCTCTCACTCCTCCGAGGATCCAGGTCCCGCCCGGGGCCTGGAGCGCTTCTCCGGCGGGGGCGGGGGCCGCTCGCTCATCAAGAAGCGCCTGTACGTCGGGGAGTCCCACCGCAACCCCGGGCCGCCACGCGGCGGCACCGGCCGTAGCCTGAGCTCCCCCAACTGCTTCGGGCCGCAGCCCGGGGGCCCCTTCGCAGCGCCCAGCGGCCCGGAGATGCGGCGAGTCAACTCGGCGGGCCGCGGGCCCCCGATCAGCCTGCACTCGCGGAAGGTGTCCCTGGAGGGCGCCCCTCGCGGAGAGGCCAAGTACAAAGCTCTCGGCGGCGCCGGCGGCGGTGGAGGAGGCGACTACGGCTGCTCTCCGGCTAGGGGCAGGTGAGCCGCTGGCCAGAGGGGCCAGGATGAAGGTGGGCTGGGAAGGCGAGGGAGAGGGGGGCTGTGCTGGGAAGGCAGGGCAGAGGGGGGCTGGGCTGGGAAGGCAGGGCAGAGGGGGCTCGCCCCCAAACCACCCGGAGCTGGCCAGGCTGCGGCCATCTGCCTGGACATTTGGTTTTCTGCCTCCTGCCTCTCAGGGCAGAGAGAAGGGGCAGGGAGGCACGCTTCCCTAACACCCACTGTCTCCTTGGTCTTCTCTCTCCTGTCTCCCTCTTTCTAGAGTCCCTGTGTGGGGTGGGGGAGAGCTGAGTGGTCCTTGAGTGCTGCGATTTCCCATCACGGAGACAGACGCATCCAGAGCCAGGCTAGGAGGGACGGATTCTGAGAAGGAGGGCGTTGCACATGTCCTCTGGCAATAGGGCCTGGGCAGGAGGGAACCCTGTGGCTGATGAGTCAGTACTGGGGTCCCCCTGGGGCGGATAAGCCCTGGGCTTGAGGGGCAGTTCCATCCTTCCTCTGATGGCCCTAGGGAGATTCTCGGGGTGATGGTTAACCGGCTGCAGATACTAACCTCATCTCTCTCCTGCTCCCCACCAGGTCTCCCCACAACAACACGCACTACGGAAGCTCCATTAACACATTCACTGTGAGGCCTGGGACCCGCCATCCCATCTCCTATGCCTACCCAGGGGCCCATTGGAAGGCCCCATCCTGAGCTCAGGGTTTTCTCAGCTCTCCTCCAAGGGGTCGGATCCGGGCGCTTGTTTTGGTGGGGTTGGGAGGGACGCAACTGGTGTTTGGTGGCCTCACTCAGACACAGAGGAGTCTTTGTTTTCCAAAGACAGACAGATGGACAACGAGTGAAGCAGTGGCCCCAGGAAGATCAGGATTGGACTTCTGTTTCGCAAAGCCTTGGTGTGGCAGTGGACTGTCTGCAGAGGAGGGTGGGAGGGAGAAGGAGGGAGAAGAGAAGGAACCCTTAAGGACCTGGAGCCTGAGTTTTCACTGTCTGGGACTATTTGCCTTAGCAGGGCTTACTGAAAGGAGTTTTCCAAGCAGCCCTGCTGAGCAGGTTCTAAAAACAAGGGCAGGGGCGCTGGCTCCCAATGGGGACCGATCAGAATGGCTGTGGTTGCTGGTCAGGCCCTCCTGAGGGGCTGGGGCCCAGCCCTGTCTGGGTGGGGGTGCGGGGTGCTACAGGTTTATCTCAGCTTCCACCCGTCCACCAGTTGCCAATCCAGAGGTGATACCTGGGGTTGCTGCTATGAAAGCCACATCGAGGTGGGACCAGGAATATGCAGGCACAACAAGTAGGGAAGGTATCAGAACAAAGTGCTTTGCCTTGACCATGAGTGGGGATGGGGGATTGATGGTTCATTTCTCCCTGGCCTTTAGCTACAGAAGGGCCTAGGGAGGGAAGACTTGGCAGGTTTGGGATGGAAGACACAGGGTGGAGGCTTGCTTTCCTACTCAGACCCAGGCAGCCATGATTTGGGGGGTTGGGCCCAAGGAGCCAGAAAGCCTGGGGCTTGACACCAAAGGCCTTGAGTGGTGGTCAGGTCCTGTATGGGATTTGGAGGGGCATCATCCCAACCACCCCTCCCAACCCCAGTACTACAGGTCCCCGATATTATTGAGGCCTTGGGATGTGGAACCAAGATGCCAGAGGCCTTGGAGAATAGAAGGTGACAGAAATGGGAGTAGAGGTCTGAGAAGAATTTGCTGTGAGTAGGGACCGTGATTTGGAAAGTCGAGAGTGCAGGACAAGGCCCGTACAGAGCAGGGAAGCCTGATCAGTAGGGTGACCATTTGTTCTTTGGTGGGAAGTCTGGGTTTAGGCCTGCTCTCCAGTGAATTAGAACCCCCTCCACTTTCAAAAAAAGTCCTGGTGTAGATGATGTCTGGCCATCAGACGTATCAGGGAACAGTATTCCTTGGTCCATCTTGTCTTCAGGCCTTGGTGGGTTGAACTCCTGGGGCCAGGCCAGGGCAGGCTACCTGGATGAGGGAATAGGGCAGGGGTGCCCACCTCAGAGGAGCAGGCTGGTTGGGGGCACCCAGGAAGCAGTTCCCTTTGGGGGCACGATGTTGGACCTCTGTGATGTGTGCTAACCACTCACAGTACCGGGGGAGGGGGTAGCAGATGACCACTTCAGGGAAAGAGTGCTGGGGTGGGCAGGTGCCCTGATGGGGCAGGACCTGGTTACCTGTGTCTAAAAAGCCAAACGCACCCCAGTGCCAGCACTGGCTCTCTATATATATGTATGTATTTCCCCTTGTACAATGTTTTATACAAGATTTCACTAATTTATCTGCTATGTTAAGGCCTGAGGGGTGGGATGTGGACTCCCAGCTGTATCTTGCTCTGGGGTTGGCAGGAAAGGACTGATTCTCTCTTGCCTTGGAAATAAACAGGCCAGTCTGGATGGCCTCCAGGCCTGTGGCTGCGGATTGATGAGTGGGACATACTGGGCTGTGATGAGAGGTTGGGGGAACTTAGCTGGGGAAGGCTGAACACAGAGAGGTGGCTGAACTGGAGCCATTATGCTGGGCCTAACTCTCTTCTGACCCTTAGGTTTTCTCATTCTCCAAGTCCTTTCAAGGGGAGGGAGTAGAGCTGAAGTCAGGTATGATAACAGACTGTGCCCCGAAGCAAATCTCTGAGTCTCTGAACCTCAGTGTCTTCTTCTGTACAATGGGTGTGATAACCTACCTCATGAGGCTGTTGTAACGACTAGAGACTGTCGTGCGTTCATTTAACAGGGATCTGGGTGGCCACGAGAGAGCAGGCACTGTGCTTAGCACGGATATACAGCCATCAACATTGATGGCTCCTACCAACATCAACATTGCCTCCTACCCATGGCAAGACTGTAGTCTCGTGGAGGAGAGAGAATGGAAGGAATGCACAGAAACAGCCTCTGTTATAAAGAGTGGTAGGGTGGGAAAAAACAGGGACTATGAGAGTAACTGGAGGGTGGGGGAGAGGAGTTGATTGACTTTGCCTGGCTGGTCAGGGGGAGGCCTCTTGAAAGGGTGCTGTTTATGCTGATTCCAGCCAAGCATCCAACATGTATCTGGAACTCAGTAACTGCTCAATAAACTGCATCTTGTGTGGGGCCCTGCATGCTTTTCCATAAAGCATCTTTAACTTTCCCAGAAGAGCAAACTGAAAATCAGAGGTCATCTCAGGATGAGAGTGTGTGCTTGTGTTTCCTGCGTCTGAGCCTTTTGGCGGGGGGCGGGGGGGGGGGTTTTGGGAAAGGGAGGCTGGGAGGGTGACTCACTTGTCCAGCAACTCGGAAGGGCCTCCCCTCTCCCATCCTGGGGCTCCCTGGCTCTCTTGTCTCTCACCGTCCCTGCCCTGAACTGAGAGCAAGGATGGGGCCCTGCCTCTGGCTGCTCTGCAGAGGGGAGGATGGAGGGCTCACCTTGGGTCATCTCTAACTCTTGTCGAAAGTGACCTGGATGGATGTGTGCTGTGCGGGGTTGTTTTTTATTTTTTGAAAAAAAAATCTTTCGACCCTGCTGCGTGGCATGTGGTATTTTAGTTCCCCGACCAGGGATTGAAGCTGTGCCCCCCGCACTGGCAACACACAGTCTTAACCACTGGACCACCCTGTGTGTGGTTCTTAAACTTTGTTAGCCCCAGACTTCTTTAAACAGATGTTGAGAGCTATGGATCCTCACCCCAGAAAGATGCCCCCCATGCATTTTTACACGTTATTTCAGGCACTCCACCGATCCCCCCAGACTGGGCTCCGTGGACGTCAAGCTGAGAACTCCTGATGAAATCGTGGGCGTGGTAACCACCAACAGTGTACTTAATTTTGACAGTTTGGAAAATTCATTCCTTTGCTTGTTTACTCCCAACAGTCGTCTAAGGTGTGCTGGCCTTGTAATACTCCTACTTCCATGTGGATGAGAAAATGAGGGCTCCAAGAAGAAGAGTGAATTGTTTAGAATAGCCCCCCTGCCTCCAACCTCTGCTCCTCACCGCTGCCTGCCTCCCAGCCGTGTCCATTCCCACGTTTCATCCCTCTCCCAGTCACATCACGCCTCTCCCAAACTCTGTACCTGTGAGAGCAGGGATGGGGGAGGACCTGAGGAGGGAAAAACTAACAGGCAAAGTTAATGGGTGTAGGTGGCGCAGGTGTTTCTGGATCGGGTTGGCTGCGCCTTTTTTTCCGGAGCCTCCTCACTGCTTCCTGGACGTGGCCCAAGTCCCGGTACCCAGAACCACCCCCCCATCCCCCTTTGACACCTGGCCCAAAGCAGCAGCGGGTCAGGTCCTGGGGCCTGAAGTGATGTCTGAAGGGCCCTCTTCTCCCAAAGGAGAAAGCACAGCTTTCTCCAGGGTGGGGTTTCCTGGAAGCAGAGAGGCCTCCCACCCCTGTGGGAGGCCGCAGGAGAAAGGTGCCTTCCGCTGGGAGGCGTGAGGGAGCTCCCTCCTCGCCAGCTGTCAGCCGGGCCTGCCCCCCCCTGCTCACCCCCCACCTGCCTCCCCTCAGCAGCCTGTGGCCACTTTCATCTCTGCAGCTGGTTTCCCATCATGAGTTAGTCAGCCACCCGGAATGGGCGGCTCCTGGGTCCAGGGAGAGGAGCTGGGCCTCCTCCTCCTGAAGGCCCGGGGCGCCGGCCACCGCGGACCTGCTGCTGGGACCTCAGGGTGCTTTTGGCCAAGAAGGTAAGAGAAGGAAGGTGCGCTTCTGGGAGGGAGCAGAGACCCAGGCAGCACTTTGCGGATGCTCTGTCTTTACCTGGATGGTCCTGTGCTCCTGCCCAGTTCTCAGAGCTCTAGAACCATCGTCAACACTTGGCATAGGGGAGCCCCTCCCCTCTCCCCTCCTTGAGAACTGCTCTCCAAACTCCTCCAGACGGTTCTCTGAGGTCTCCTGTCCTTCAGGAGACCTGTCTCCTTCCTTCCCCCGCCAACCAGTCTTCCTTCTCCATAGCGTCCTTGTCAGGAGACTCAGTGGCACCCCCATCTGGCCTGCACCTGAGCTCCCCATTTCTAACTTGAAAGTATTCTCCGTACCTGGCCATTTCCCTGTGGATCCTGCCGGCCACTCAGATTCGGCCTCTCCTCTCCCCTCCCTCTCACACAGTCATGAGGCCAGAGCAGCCAGACCGATGGCCTCACCACCCGCTTCCTCAAGGCTGACTGGCTCTTCAAGGCCCAGCCGGCCCCGTGCCACTCGGAGCCCCCTCCCTCCTCCACACCGCGCACCGCGCACCCACTTGCTTGGCTGGCTCATGCTTCAGGCCCCGCCAAACATCCCTCATGCCCTCGGCCACCTCAGCTCCAGTTAAAGCTCCCCGGTTCCCCTCACGTGGTGTTCACTTGCTCCACATCTCCCTCAGCCAGGAGCCTGTTGTCTCCACAAGGATGCCTGTCTTATTCATCCCAGTATCCCCAGCATCTCGGGCTGCTCCTGGGTTTGTTGACTGGCTGCCTGTTAGTATGTAATCAGATGCTGTCATGAACTATTTAAGTTCCTTGAGGGCAAAGGCCACGTCT
This sequence comes from Antilocapra americana, assembly GCA_007570785.1. Classification (NCBI taxonomy): domain Eukaryota; kingdom Metazoa; phylum Chordata; class Mammalia; order Artiodactyla; family Antilocapridae; genus Antilocapra; species Antilocapra americana. The sequence goes on from ML661332.1 coordinate 9,137,886, forward strand.
CCTATGGACTCGTGATCCTACAGCCCTCTGGGGTTTTTTTGGCCGCACTGGGTCTTGGCTGCAGCATGCAGGATCTCCGCTGTATCGTTGGGGACCTTTCGTTACGGCACATGGACTCTCTAGTTGTGGCACCCGGGCTCTATATTTGCGACACCTGGGCTTAGTTGCTCCACAGCATGTGGGATCTTTCCGGACCAGGGATCAAACCCGAGTCCCTTGCATTGCAAGGCAGATTCTCAATCACTGGACCACCAGGGAAATCCCAACTCTCTTGTTTCTAGATGTCTGGGACCAGATCTAATGCTGAGGTTCCTGCAGGATGTAAAGTAATGGTTTTAGGGATGGGCCTCATGGGTTTCATCATAAAGGCGTCAAGATGCCCAGAAGAGGCTCCTGCCTGGTGCGCTGAGACTGGATGCCCTCTAAATGGAGGCAGAAGGAGCTGGGCGCTACCAGGTGTGGTCCATCTGGTCCTCAGAGGGCTGGGCGTGGGAGCCTCAGCTGACCCTCGTATCAAGTCAGGGCTGCTGCGCCCTGGAGCTGCCGGCGCCAAGCAGCCCAACGACCTGCACTCCACGTTCACTCCCCTTCTGACCTTCCATCCTCAGCACCGTGATCAGTCTCCTGCCTGTCCCTGTGCTACCAGGGTCAACGTGGGCCGGACAATGAGAAGCAGCAGTGCCCCTGGGGGCCAGGGTGGCAGAAGCCAGTCAGGATCAGCCTGTTCACTGTACCCCCCACTCCTCCTACAGAGCCCTTCCTCAGGAGGGAGGCTTACAGTTCGAGGGGTTTGGGTTTTTGCTTTTTTTTTTTTAATCCCTGTTAAACAGCAAGCTCCCAGCACAAGGTTCTTGGCCTTAGGAAGGAGCCACACACAGAATGGGGACCCAGCAACATTGCCGTCTTCCATTTCTCCTTCTGCAGGTGGCATCATGTGCCCGGTGCCGCTGAGGTGGGATGTCGCTGGAAGCCCGTCTGTGGGGCATTCCCTTCTCATCCCTGAAAACTGTATCTCTTCCATCTGTCTTCCCAGACCGAGCCTCCGGTCTCCTTTAAGACTTCCCCCCAGGAGAGGTCTGTCTCCTGCCACTTTGTGTCCTGTCATTTGTGTTCTGAGCCACTCCAAGAGGGTTTGGTAGGCACCTGCTTCCTCTCTTTCTTCCCTATCTGTGATCGTACTGCCTTTTGGTTCAAAACTTTTCAGCATTTGTTCAAAATACCTGAGGCCGTTCCATCTCACAGCGCTAGAGGGCTGCACAGTACAAGGCAAGAGGCCAACAGGAATTCCCTGGTGGTCCAGTGGTTAGGACTCCATGCTTTCACTGCCAAGGGCCTGGGCACAATCCCTGGTTAGGGAACTAAGATCCCCAAGTAACCTAGTACAGCCAGGAAACAAACAAAGGCAAGGAGTCAGGCAAGAGGCCCACAGCTGAGTGCAGGAGACACACACACACAAATAACTAGGATATAAAGCAAGACGTTTCAAAGTTCTCCCACCCAGGGGAGCTGGGTGGCCAAGCAGAGCAGGTGACCACACGGGACACACTGCTGGCCTAGCACTACGGGTGGCCCCCTTGCTGGCCTGTGACCAGGTCATCAAGGCCGCCCTCAGCTCTATGGCCCCGGTGGGAGTTCATGCATGAGCGGGCAGAGGAAGGAGGGCTGGCATCTGTTTCCCTGCTTCCTCTGCAGGGTCTGACAAACCCTTGGGAAAGGGTACCTGTTATTGCTGATGCAAACACACCCACTGCTGTTGTCTTCGATGACCTCTCCTGGCCATTTAAGGCTGCCCTTGACATTCACTTTAACCTGGTTTCTCCAAGGAGAGTGGAGAGGAGCGAGGAGAGGAAGTTTGTGTCATGGCACTGCTGTCCTTGCCCCAGAGGTCTAGGCTGAGTCCCTGTGTGTGAACCTCATTTGTCCATGTGAGGGTGGCTGTGCCTGTAACCAGCAGGTGGCGCTCTGCTCACAGGTACCTGACCTCAAGCCCAGAAAATGGCGTTCCTGCTGAGGTTGACAGGGGTCCCCTTAGGATCCAGGCACTGAGCCTTCCCCATCTAAGTGCTGCCCCTTCTGCCAGTATTTCCCAAACTCGAGCTGCATTAAGTATATTGGAGGATTTGTGAAAACCCAGATCCCTGGGTCTCATTCCCAGCATTCCGAATGATTCAGTGAGTTTGCTGTGGGTCCTGAGAATTCACATTTCTAGTCATGTACGGATGTGACAGCTGGACTATAAACAAGGCTGAGTGCTGAAGAATTGATGCTTTCGAACTGTGGTGCAGGATAAGACTCTTGAGAGTCCCTTGGACAGCAAAGAGATCAAACCGATCAATCCTAAAGGAAATCAACCCTGAATATTCATTAGAAGGACTGATGCTAAAGCTCCAATACTTGGGCCACCTGATACAAAGACTCAACTCATTGGAAAAACCCTGGTGCTGGGATTGAGGGCAGAAGTAGAGAGGATGAAAGAGGATGAGGTGGTTGTTGGTATCACCAACTCAATGGACATGAATTTGAGCAAATTCCAGGAGATAGTGAAGGACAGGGAAGCCTGCATGCTGCAGTTCATGGGGTCACAAAGATTCAGACACAACAACTGAACAGCAGATTCCCAGATGGGGCTGCCAGTCCTGATGACCCAAGGACCACACTTTGAGAACTGCTGTGGTACAGTATCTTATTTAATCATCCCACTCCTCTCTGGGAAAGCAGCATCCAGCTATCAGTGAAGAAACTAAATTCCCAACAGGCCAAGAGATGTGGCCTAAGCCACACAGCGGAGGACAGGGAAGATCTAACCACCTGGGGTCCCGCCCTCTGCCTCAAGGGCGCTGTGGCTGGGGTGGCTGTGATAGCACCCCTCCTGATTCCAGTAGGGCAGTAAGAAGAGAGAACAATGGGGGGATAAGCAGGGGGAGGGATAAGCAGGGTGCTGAAAGGAGGCATGAGGTGCTATTAGTCTGGGAGGCATTCTCGGGGCTCCAGAGTGTTTTAAAAGCACTTTACTTCTATTGAAATATAGTCTGGGGGACTTATCTGGTTAAGACTCCACACTCTCAATGCTGGGTTCAATTCCTGGCCAGGAAACTAGATCCTACATGTCACAACTAAGACCTGGTACAGTCAAATAAATATTTTAAAGAAGAAAGAGAGAGGAAAAATATATGTATAGCCTCATGATACTGGCCAATGAGCACTCACATCAGGAACTCTGTGTGGTCACCCTGATCCCCTCCCCTTAGAGGACTGAAGCTCTGGCTCTCCCTGCTGGCAGAGATGCTGCAACTGTTCGTGCTCAGCTGGTCCCTCCACATGGTCCTTTCCATGTGACTGACTGCCCTTTCCATGAGAGAGCCACCTCACAGTCATGTTGGCTCCCTGGAGGCAGCCTGTGTTCATTCGGTCTGTCCTTCCAAGTCAGGACAACTCTGAAGACTCCTCACAACTCCTGGGCTCCCCCAGGGCGGCTGGCCTTCTCTCCCTGCCCTCCCTCACCCCTCCCTACTTGACAGGTATGCATCCTAAAGGCTCTCCCCAAGCACATTCTGTACACAAATCACAGTGTCCCAGGAACTTGTCCTGCCACAACTTGTTACACACCACGAACTGTTCTGAGCATTTACACATATTATCTCAAGGAATCCTCCCAGTGACCCCAGGACATAGGTATTTTTATTATCTCTGGATTACAGATGAGAAAAGAGAGGGAAAGTAACTTGCCTAAGGTCACAGAGCTAGCAAGTTGCACAGCCAGGATTCCTATGCAAGCTCTGAAGTGTTACACACACTGTCTGCTACAACATTTCTGTAGTCTAGCTTCAAAGAAATTAAAGGAATCAGCCAAAGGAGATTTATTCTGATTTGAGAGGGGAAAAAAAAGTCTTGACTGCTCCCAATTCTTTTCCACCAGCTCTGTCCCGTGTCTGAATATGCAGCCCTGGTGCCTAATTTTAGTTCAGTGGTTCTTATGGCGAGGAGGGGGGTTGCTCCCTGGGGAACTTCAGCAATGTCTGGAGATATTTATTGTTGTTGTCATATCTAGTTGAAGGGACTTCCCTGGTGGTCTAGTGGCCAAGATTCCATGTTCCCAATGCAGGGGGCCTGGGTTCAACCCCTGGTCAGGGAACTATAATAGATCCCACATGCTGCAACTAAGAGTTTGAATGCCACAACTAAAGATCCCACATACCCCAACTAAGACCTGGTGCAACCAAAAAAAAAAAGGCCTGTGAGATCCCAAGGGCATTTAGCGGTAGAAGTCACAGTTACTATTAAATGTCCTACAATGCAAGCAAATCTATCCCAAATATCAGTAGACTACAATTGTGTGTGTGTGTGTTCCCTATCCATGGGATTTCCCAGGAAAGAATACTAGAATGGGTTACCATTTCCTCCCTGAGGGGATCTTCCTGACCCAACGATTGAACCCACGTCTCCGCATTGTAGACAGATTCTTTACCGCTGAGCCATCAGGGAAGTCCAGACTGAGGTTGAAAAACGCCGTCATCTGGCTTTAAAGCCCAGTCTCCCAGCTGCTTTTACCCTCAAGGACTCCTAGTTTGATGACCACTAGGGAGCAGGCTTTGGGGGAGGTGGTCAGAGATGTTTGAGCATGGGGATGGAGAAAAGGCTGGGAAGGCAAACCTCCTACCTGCACATCTGTCTAGCTAGTAGTCCCATGCAATGAAATCTCAGAGGCACAAAGCGACTTATCACATTAATACTTGACATAGCAGGAGGAGGTTGGAAACTACCTGTATGTCCCTCCACTTGGGATGGGTTAAATGATTAAGCCCTGGTAGAGCCATACAATGGGACACAGTGCAGCCGTAAAACAGAAAGAAGTAGCTTTTTATTATTAGCATGGAACCACCACCAAATATACACTGCAAAGTTGGGGAGAAAAACGGGTAGTTTATACAGCATCTCCCATTATATAAAAAGGGGTGAAAGTATATACAGGCATTTGTGTTTGAGGCATAGACTATTTCTTGAAAAATACATCAGGTGATATTGACACTGACATACTGGAGACCTCCAGGAAAGAGAACTGGGCGTCTGGGAGAGAGGGGAGAAGAGGGATGCTTAGTTATTACTTATATCTTTTTCTGTCTTTTAAATGTTATATTGTAGATATATATTTATTATCTATTCAAGATTAACTTTTTAGTAAACTAGGAAAAAAAAACAACCACCATAATAAAACAGAGATGACGGTGAGCCCCCTGCTCCAAACAGCAGGGGAAAATAACTTGAACTCGATTCTAGGAGTGAGAGTGTCCATGGGAAATCTGCACCCTCAGGCCAGCTGCTCCTCACTTATACCTGGGTGCTGCCAGGTGACATCAGAGAATTAAAGGCTCGTTTCAGTACGAGCCTGAGTTAAACAGAAGCAGGGTAGACCCACTATCAGTAGTTGAAGAAAATGCATAAACGAATGCCTAAAACTCCAAAAGAAACACCATTAGAATTTGAGGCCCCAGGGCTTTTTTGTGATGGCAAATAACTGACAAGGCCCAGGTCATCCCTCTGGTCAGACAGAACACAAGCACTTTTAAGAGCCTCTGAGGATCCTGGCCCTTCTATTTAAAAGCCTCCTGGATCCTCAGCAAGTCATCTGAGTAAAGGAGGTAGGCCAGGGCCCCTTCCATCCCTGGACCCCGCCAGTTCAGGTGACCCCTTTGCTGGGGTAAGGCTGGTACAGAGCCGGCAGACACGCTCCAAAACCCAACCTGCCCAGGGGGAACAGTCTGAGGGCCAGTGTCCTGGCGGGAGTGGGGTGGGAGGGGTGGGGAAGACTACAGGAAGGCGTCAGAAGGCTGGGTCACCCGCCTTCCCTTGCCTTCCCGCAAGCTCTCTCTGCCCTCCTGAATCCTTACTCGCCTCTTCCGGAAGCTTCACTTGCTCACACCCTCCCTGCCCATTCAGATCTCAGCGCCCTTTATCCCTTAAGTCGGGCCCTCTATTGACCCTGGCTCCTCCGTCTCGGGTAAGTGGTGGTAAGCAGGTTCTGGTGTTTATCTGTCTCCCTGACAACCCTGCAGCCGCCCAGGGGAGGGAGTTAGCTGTGGGTGTTTGTGTTTCCTCCTCTCCCCTAGATACAGGACTCAGAGAGCAGTCCCTCTCGGCCTTGTGGCTGTCCTGGGGCCAGGACTCGCTTGCCCCAAGCTTGATCGTGTTTGTTAAGTGCCAGACCACGGGAAAGTAACTGAAGAGAAAAGGCATCTCTCATGTCCTTCCAGCCAGAAGGCCACCCAGGAGGCAGGATGACCCTTTGACAAGCTAAGTCAAGGGCTGTCACTGCCTGGTGATCCATCTCACTCTGAATAGCACCGAAAGCCCTGACTCAGGCTCTGTGCTACGTGGGCCCTGCTGCCCCCTGGCCCCCTGATCCTCCCCAGTGCCCTCCCGCTCTGCTCTCCAGGGTCTAGGGGCGCACACCCTGCCTCAGTGCTCGCTCTTCCCTCTCCTTGATATGCTTTTCCATGGCTGGCCCCATTAATGCAGGCAGGACCCTGCTCTGACAGCTCTCCTTCCCCACCCTGACCTAGCTCCTTTTACTGGCCCCTCCTGATCTGATCATTCATTCTCCATCTCTCCACCCTGCACGGGGCCCCAGGAGGCTGGCCGCTCTGCCTGCAGGGATAGGCGCCATGCCCTCTGGCTCCCATTCAGCAGAGAATGGCAGGATACGGAAAGGGAGGGGCTAGGAGGCCAGGGTGTTAATCCCTGGATCGGCTCTCTCCCTGCAGGGTGGCTGCTGCCCACTGGCCCCCTCAATGGCCTTGGCCCCAGCTCCTGGCAAAAGGGTCTCACAAGAGCCTCTCACCAGGCCTGGTAACCACGCCCTCCCCTCCCAGGTTCCGGCTACCTGTGTTGTGCTCCCCTATTACCTCATCCACACCTTAGGAGGTAGTCCCTTTACTAAACCTTCCTCAAATTCCCCAGCCCGAGTATACCATGGCTTTTCTTTTGGGACCCCAATTCACCACCCATTACACGTCTATGGTTTGTGAGCTGTCTCACAAACCCCAACTGGCCCCCAACTAGACCAGAAGGCCAGAGAATGTAGCAGTGTAGTTATCCTCTGCTGCATCCCAACGTCTGATTCAGTGCCTGCGCATAGTAGCTCAATATTTGTCGAATGAGTGAATGAAGGGAAGGATCCGTGTCCTCTGGAGATGGGCTATGGAGACGGGAAGGACAGGCCGAGATTTTAGGAGGCGATGGGGAAAAAGAGCAGCAGTGATGGGATGTTGCCTCCCTGCCAGCATAGAGACCTCTGTGTGTGTCCTTCTTAGCACTTCACGATCTGCGGTAATCATACTTCTGTTTTCTTTGTGTGTCTTCCCACTAGAATGGATTCCCCGGGGGCAGCATCCATGTCTGTCTTGTTCACTCTGGTATCCTTAGAGCCTGGCGCCATGCCTGACATACATAGAAGGCTCTAGATCTGCACGTGTCAGATAAATGAAAGATACATGAGTTATGCAAAAGCAACAGTGAGTTGGCAGAGGACCTGGAAAGCTGGGCTGGGCAGTTTGGAAGCTGCGTGCAGAGCGGTAGGGGTGGACTTATAAGTCTAGTGCAGTAGTGGGGGTGGGGAGGACAAAGGTGGAGCTCACAGAAAGACTTACGGAGTTTGCAGAAAGAGCTTATTGAAAGCCTGGCGGGCAGTGTGGGCTGGGGACAAGCAGGGAGGCTGCTCCCGCCTCCAGCTGGCAGGGAAAGAAGAGGTGGCAGAAACTGGTGAGCAATCAGATGCAGATGAAGGATGAGGAGTCCAGACCGTCTGGAGGATGAGATAATGCTGCAAAGCCAGTGGTCCTGGCCCAAGGTAAGTACTCTGGGCCTGGCTGCTACTGGTCTCACTGATTCTATAACTTCTGTAAGAAGTGGGAAAGCTGGGGAGCGGAAGTGGTTTGTGGAGGGGGAGGCAGTGAGTAAATAAAATCCAATCTACCTTGTTGCTTTGAGGGTATAACCAGACAGCTCAGTGGAGAGTGACAGATAGACGCTGAGGACAGGGTGGTGACAGAGGGGGCGGGGCGGTGGAAGAGCAGATGAGCCAGCAGAGGGCGGTCTGGGATCACACCCAGCTGGGTGGGTCAGGGAGGTGAATAAGAGCCAGCAAAGAAAAGGAAGGCCAAGAGGGAGAACAATCAGGAGATGGGGACAATGTCCTGGAGCCAAAGGAACGACTCTGAAGAAGGAAGGGGCAGTCAGCAGGCCACTCAGAAGCGAGGCCGGGCTGGAGCTCTCTGAGGGCCGCATCCTTGAGGAGCACCTTTCTGCTGCCTCTGGACCAGCTGGGGGAGCCGACGGTGCCAAGTCAGGTGCGGCCAGTGTTGGAGAAGGGTTTGCTTCCTGTCCCACCAGCCTTCTCGGGCACGTGTCCTAACCCTCATTGTGTCAGAGATAGCTGGTTGCCCGCCAAATCCACTCTTTCCTTGCTGACAAGCCTCCCGCATTTGTCCTAGACACAGAGCCCGATTTCCTTACTTGCCATGCAGCTCGGCAGGGCCAGGGAGGGGCCAGCTTCTGGGCTCCGAGCTCCTTTCAAACACACACGCCGTCACCCCTTCCCTCCTCCCCACTGGAATGTGGACCCAGCAGAAGGGGTGGCAGCCGTCTTCCAGTGCACAGATGAGAGCGTCACCTGAGGTGATGGGGAGCCATGAGACTGAGGGAGACTTGACATCATCAGGCCATCAGGCCACCAAGCTGGCAGGGAACACCCACCCCATCTTTCACAGAAGGCATGTGGTCTGTCTTAAGTGACTCTATTTGGGGGACTTTTTGTGAGAGCAGCCTAACTCAGGTTGGAACATACTGTTCAATCCAGTAGAAATACCACTTTGGATCAGACCAAAAGTCATTCCAGCCCATCTCTGCCAGGGGCCCCAAAGGGCAGTGACAGGGGGCCACAGGCGTGTCCCTAGACAAGACTCACACTCTCCACATACCAGGAATTGTAAGTCTCCTTACAGATCTGCTACAGAGCCATTTTTCAGAAACCACTCAAAATCCTTGATAAAAACGTTTGCAAACCTGCCATCTACTCCATCAAGGAACGAGTAACAGTGACTAGAAGCCTCAACAACCCTCTCTGCAACTGACTTCATTTCCAGCTCCCAGGAACAGCGTGGGTGTGTGTGTGGGTGGACCCACATGGCACACAGCAGCGGCAATGCCTCTGAGGAACAGAATCGTGTGGCCGTGAAGCAAGAGCACGAAAGGTTAACAAGCGTGGTCTTGAACGGGATCCCTGTGGGCAGGACCACAGTTCTGCTCCTTATCAGCCAAGCAGACCGAGGTGTGTCTGAGCTCTGGGGCCTCCAGATCCTCCACTGCAAGTGGGGACAGTAAGGACATCTACATTTGAGGTGACTGTGAGGATTAGATGAGTCCATATGTGGAAAACACAACAGTGACTGACCAGCGTTAAGCTCTCAATTAGTATTAGCTTGTATGTCATTTTTAAAGCAACAGAGAAGAGAAAAGTTTGGCAACTGAGTAACATTGTCACTTACAAAAGCACAGGTACAGATGTTCTCATTAAATCTTCTTGATGAGGTATCATCATTATCTACTTTATGGAAACTGATTTGGACATTTAGGGAGTTGCCCTCCATCTCACAGCTGATTCCCAGGTGGCTCAGTGGGTAAAGAATCCACCTGCAATGCAGGAGACCTGGGTTCAATCTCTGGGTTGGGAAGATCCTCTGGAGGAGGGCATGGCAATCCACTTCAGTATTCTTGCCTGGGAAATCCCATGGACAGAGGAGCCTGGCGGGCTACAAGTCTATAGGGTTGCAAAGAGTCGGACATGATTGAAGTGACTGAGCATGCATGCAAACACAGTTGGTAGGTTGTGGTAGAGCCATAAAAACAAATAAATGTCATTGAGTCTTGTTTTATAGAACCACCACCATTAAGTTGAGCAACTTAAGGATTCCAGAAAATCAAACTTCAGGAAGGCTAGTCCCATTTAGGGTTGTCCCACCCACCCCCGAAACCAGGCCACTTTGTTATTAGTTTCTCAATTAACTCCACTGATCACCTAATTTAACTGCCTCATGATCAGAAAAGGACCTGCCCACCACCCTCATCCCCAGGCCAGAGCTGGGAGGGACTGTCATATACTTAGATGTGAAAACCTAGGGCAGTGTGTGGATCTTATTTTGGTCGATTCAAACCATCCAACTGTTAAAAAATAAAAACATCTTTGAGACAATAGGAAAAATATGAGTATGAACTGGATATGAGAGGGTATTATAAAATCACTGTTCAGGGTACTTCCCAGGTGAAAGTGAAAAGTGCTAGTCGCACAGTCGTGTGTGACTCTTGGCGATCCCATGGACTGTAGCCTGCCAGGCTCCTCTGTCCGTGGGATTCTCCAGGCAAGAATACTGGAGTGGGCTGCCATGCCCTCCTCCAGGGGGTCTTCCTGACCCAGGGTCTCCTGCACTGCAAGCAGATTCTTTACCATCTGAGCCGCCACTCCCATACAAAAACCTGATTTTTGACAAAGACACAATCATTCAGTGGAAGAAGGGTAACTTTTCTACAAAGGGTAACTGAATCAGGTGGACATCCTCAGGCAAAATAGTGAACTCAACCTAAACCTCAGCCTCATAAAAAGTGTTATCAAAATAGATCAAGGCCTAATCATCAAAAAGTCTATAAACAATAAATGCTGGAGAGGGTGTGGGGAAAAGAGAACGTTCTTGCACTGTTGGTGGGAATGTAAATTGGTACAGCCACTATGGAAGACAGAATGGAGATTCCTTAAAAAACGAGGAATAAAACCACCATACGACCCAGCAACCCCACTCCTAGGCATACACCCCGAGGAAACCAAAACTGAAAAAGACACATGTATTCCATTGTTCACTGCAGCACTATTTACAATAGCTAGAACATGAAAGCAACCTAGATGTCCATCAACAGATGAATGGATTAAGAAGTTGTGGTATATATACAGAATGGAATATTACTCAGCCATTAAGTAATATTGAGTAAATATTACTCAGCCACTGAGTAAAAAGGAACGCATTTGAGTCAGTTCTGATGAGGCAGATGAACCTAGAACCTATCATACAGAGTGAGTCAGAAAGATAAATATCATATCCTAACGCATATATACAGAATCTAGAAAAATGGTACTGAAGAATTTATTTACAGGGCAACAGTGGAGAAACAGACATAGAGAATAGACTTATGGACATAGGGAGAGGGGAGGAGAGGGTGAGATGTATGCAAAGAGTAACATGGAAACTTATATTACCATATGTAAAATAGATAGCCAACAGGAATTTGCTGCGTGGCTTACGAAACTCAACAGGGGCTCTGTATCAACCTAGAGGGATGGGATGGGGCAAGAGATGAGAGGGAGGTTCAAAAGGGAGGGGATATATGTACACCTATGACTAATTCATGTTGAGGTTTGACAGAAAACAACAACAGTCTGTAAAGCAATTATCCTTCAATAAAAAAAAATAAAAAGAAAAAATAGTTCAAGGCTTAAAACATAAAACATGTATTTATTAAAATATCAGAAAAAATATAGAAAAAGATCTTCAGGACCTAGGGCTCAATAAAGAGGTTTTAGGCCTGTCAACAGAAACTATAAAAGAAAAAATAAATTGGATTTCATGAAAATTAAAAACTTTTGCTCCCCAAAAGATCCCTGTGAAGCGAATGAAAAGACTAGCTACAGAGTGGGAAAAAATGTTTGCAAACCACGTATCTGACAAAGATCTTGTATCCAGAATATATAAAGAAATCTAAAAACAAAGAAGCAATCCAGTTAGAAACTGGACAAAAGATTTAAATGGATAACTAACCAAAGTAGATATACAGACAGCTAAAAAGTGCATGAAACCATGTTCAACATCTAGCCATCAGGGAAATGCAAATTAAGATCACAATGAGTGTTATCACATGCCTATCAGAATGGCTAAAAAAACTGTTTAAATAGCATCAAATACCAGTGAGGATGTGGAGAAACGCTTATTCATACATTGCCAGTAGGAAGGCAAAATGATACAGGCCACTCTGGAAGAGGTTTTGTGTTTTTTTTTTTTAATGAAACATACAGTTACCATAGGATCCAGTGGTTGCACTACAGGGCATTTATTGTAGAAAAATGAAAATTTATGCTTACATAAAAACCTATACACAGCTGTTCACAGCTGCTTTATCCTTAACAGCCCCAAACTGGAAACAGCCGAATGATTAAACAAACAGTACAATCCACACCAGGGACACTACTCAGCAATAAAGGAGATACTGACACATAACCACCTGGATGGCTCTCATTCCTTATGCTGAGTGAAAAAGCCAATTTCAAAAGGTTACAAACCTTAAAATTCTGTTTGTAATATTTTAAAAATAAAATTGAAGAAATGGAAAAAGGAGAGCAGTGGTTGCTGGAGGGTAGGGATGGGGAAGATGTGAGAAGTGGATATGGTTATAAGGAGACAACATGAAGAAACTTCATGGCTATGAGAATGTTCCACATTTTTAAAAAAAATTTTATTGGGGCAAGTGGAGTTACAATTTTGTGTTAGTTTCTGCTATACAACAAAGTAAATCGGTTATACACATACATACATCCACTTTTTTAGATTCTTTTCTCATATAGGTCACTATAGAGCAGAGTTCCCTGTGCTATAGAGTAGGTCCTTATTAGTTATCTATTTTATAACTTTTATGGTGAGTTTTTTTTTTTTTTTTTGGTTATGCTGGGTCTTTGTTGCTGCATGCAGGATGTTTCTAGTTACGGCGAGCAGGGGCTATCTTCACTGCTGTGCATGAGCTTCTCACTGCGGTGGCTTCTCGCTGCAGAGCCCAGGTTCCAGCCACACGGGGTTCAGTAGTTTTAGCGTGTGGGCTCAGTGGTGGCGGCGTGCGAGCTCCAGGGCTCAGGCTACTCGTGTTCTGGCACACAGGCTTAGTTGTTCCTCTGCCTGTAGTCTTCCCAGACCAGGAACCAAACCCATGTCCTCTGCATTGGCAGGTGGATTCTTATCCACTATACCACCAGGGAAGTCCTATCTCTTTTACTTGTAGTAGTGTGTATGTCAGTTCCAACCTCCCAGTTTATCCCTGCCTGCTCCCCAATGTTCTGTATATTGACTGTGAATTTACACAACATAATTACATAGAATCACACACAGACAAAATGGTGAAATCTGGATAAGCTCTGTGGATTGTACCAATGTCATTTTCCTGGCTTTGATATTATACTAGTTATTTGAGATGCTACCAGTGGGACCTCCCTGATAAAACAATTTTTTTTGGGGGGGGTAACATTCTCTTGATCGTAATTACCTTAAAAAAACTTTAAAAAGTCTATCAAAGATGCATAACAACATATTTACAGATTACATGATACAGCTCTTAGTTTGTTTTAAAATATATTCTAGGAATTAAAAAAATAAAAGAAAAACAATAGAAGACACAGATGAAACAGAATTGAAAAGATGTTGCTAAATGTTGAAGCTAGGTGAATAATACATAGGGAAAACACTAGTTTTGTGTTTGTAGACTTCCCAAATAAAAAGTTTTAGACAGCTTAGAAGGACTAAGCCTAACTTAATACAGCTTTACTCAATGGTATAACTTCTGCATACAAACTGAGTTCAATGCTTGTAATTGTTTCATTCACAAAGTTTATTATGACCTTTTATTAACAGCTTTTATTAATCACATGCTTAATCTGATTTCACTGACTACCTTTTTCCTCCACACATTCTCCCAAAGTTATAAAAAAATAAACATTTATAAATATACAGTGAGGATCATGCAGTTTTTACACAGTAAGAGTTGGGTCAATGTTTCAGGTTGTCCGAGCATCTCCCAGTGTCTCGTTCAGGAGAGAATTAGAGCAGCAAGGCCTCTGAAGTATCAACAGCAGAAGGGCAATTCTTTTCCAAATTTCACCTCATCACTCAGGGTTACAGCATCAACAGGTGCTGGTCTGGGAAGTAACGGGAGAAACTGCTGGGATGCCCGCTCCAGGAAGTGGAATTTTAGCCCTGCTCCTGCCACGGCTCGACCCTGGGACCGTATTTAAACTTAACAAAGAGCCAAATGACAAGCCTGGAAGGGGTTGGCACAGGCCCATTCTGACGACTATAACTGGAAGGGTTTCAGGTCACTACAGATGAGTGAAACTCTTCTTTGGTCCAGAGCTGGGGAATCCGATTTTCTCATTCCGCTTCCCCTGTTCAGTTACTGATAGCAGCGCTTTCCTTCCACCAAGTGGGATGAAGTGTTTAGAGAACAGTGAGGCCAGCACATGGAGCCTGCTACCTGCTGTCACCAGGTTTTTTGAGTTTTCAAATTCACCAAGAGGACAGAAGACTAACAGATGACTGTGGAGGCTATCAGGAGAGCTCAGGATGGACCTAAGGACTTTACCCAGGGTCTTGTGTTTTCCGTGTATTAACTTCCAGGTTTCACTGGCATTTCTTTTCCTCCAACTTAGTTTGAAAACCTCTTCCTTTGGAGACCAGCCAAAGGTATCAGCTTGCCCAGCATCTTCCTTTCTTGGTTTGCAGGCACATCAAGGACGAAGAGCCAAAGAGCTAGGGTAAATTCAGTTGTGTAGGTTCTTCTTGGCCAACTTCTGCCATAAGGTGGGCACGTGGCCTTCCATCCTCGCCCGGCTCCAGCAGACCTACCAGGTTTCTCAGCCTTTGGACCATACGGCCAAGCCCAGCCTTCAAAATTTCATCCCTGCCACCTTCTAGTCCCATCAATCCTTTTCCATAAAATCAATGATTCTGCTATCAAATCATAGCATAATACAGCCACTGATGTAGGCTCTTGTCAAAGAAAATCCCTTTTCCCAGGATGGTGCAGAACTTGGTCATTCCTAAGCACACGCTCCATGACGGGACAGTAAATGATAAACCTCTCAGGAGAGGGCACTGCCCTGCCTCAGGGAGATCTCATCAGATGCTGACGAGAGTCAGCGCTGCCTTCCATTCTCCTCCCCATAAGGGCATCTGCTCACTCCTCCTGACACCTGCTGGCCCCACAATGAGGCCGCAATGGGGGAGCCTCCTCTTCTAACATGTTAGAAGAGGACAAGTCTCCTTCAACCAAATCAACAGGGCGCTTACAGCCCAGGTGAGCAGAGAAATAAGGAGTTTCTAGGTTGATAAATCGGTGCCACAAATTGTCGGCCAATGAAAGGGTCCAGATATCCTGAAATACAAACTAAGCACACTGTCTTTCTGGCAATGAGCACAGCAGGCAAAGAGCCCTTTCTCTCTGCCACCTTCTCTGGTCTCCCAGGTTTCAAATAATCAAAGTTCCATGGTTATAAATGAATTCGCCATTCTTGTGCCCCACAGTATGGCCCAGCTGATTAAAAAAAAGTCTCATCATTTCTTCATCAACCCCAAAATCCAGTGAAAATAGGTAATCATAATAGAGAGTTGGCTATTTAAAATCATGCCTGGTTCACACCCCATAGCCTCGGCTCGACCCCGAGATGACCACCTTCCTTTTCCCTCCAGTGGCTTTAACTCGCCCAGGAAGGTAGCATCCACATCTCTGTACAAGGCAGGCTTCCTTCTCAGCTCAGGAGAGGGACCTAGAAAGAAGAGGAATCCTTGGAGCCCACCTAGTGGGGGCCCCGCTAGCTTTCCTGGTGAGGGGAACAAACTGCTGGGCTGTGCAGGTTGGTCCCTGGGCTACAGGATGCTCAAGCTCCATGCAACAAGAAAGAGGTACATGCAGGAAATGAGGATGGAGAGGAAGGGGGAAATATTTCCTCTCATCAAGTAGCTCTGCCCAAGGCTCAGACCCACTGTGAGCCTCTCTTTTCTGCCCAGGAGCAGAGAAGACCACCTCGGTCACCCGGGGAGGCCTCTCTGCACCCCAGCCTCCAACTCACTTCTTCCTGCGGATCTTGGGTTTCTTCACGGGCCGCAGATAGGGGTTATCGATGATACTCTCCTCCCCATTTCGGCTCCCTGACAACGAGGGGTTCTGCTGCAGAACAGAGGTGTTCTCCTTCTCGGCTCCAGAATCATCCTTTGAGCAAAAGCCAAAATAAAGCAAAACAACCAGCAGCGTGAGGAAAGAGATCATGCCTGTGGTTAAGAACTGCTACTAGCAACCCTCTCACTGAGAAATCAGAAGCCGGGCTAACGAGCCTCTCTCTGCCCCAGAGGAGGCGAGGCAGCGGCTGCAATCAGAGGAAGGCGGGGGCGCCAGCATGACACAGTGGGGCACAGAACACAAGACCCTGCGAAGGCAGGGACAGGGGCAGGAGGGGACAGAGGCCTGGGAGGGCAGGGAGTCAGGGGCTACGAGTCGGGTGCTTCAGGGAGGAATGCTTCAGCCTGCGGGGAAATAAAGAAGAGAAGTGGGACTTTCCTGGTGGCCCAGTGGCTAAGACTTCTCACTCCCAAGGCAGGGAGCTCCGGTTCAATCTCTGGTCAGGGAACTAGAATCCACATGCCGCAACAAAGATCAGAGATCTCAAGTGCCACAAGGAAGCCCCAGCACAGTCAAGTAAATAAATAATGCTTTTTAAAACTTAGAGAGAGAGAGAGAGAGAAGGGGCCCTTGATCCCCTGCAGGACTGAGAGGTACAGGAGCAGACAGATCGTGTGCACAGAGCCCCTCCTGGAGCTAACCTCATGTAAATCATAATCTACTTCCCCACAAATTCTCAAGCATCTGGTACTTGCAATGTGGCGCCAATGGTCACATCCCGACAGAGGCCAGAAACTGCTGGAGCCCCAAGGGCTCCCACGAAGGCACCAACATGGGAACGTCTTTGTGTGGCCCCCACGTGTGCTGCCTCCAGCCTGTGAGCTCACGGGTTCCAACACCACTTCCACAGCAACATCTCCCACTTGAAACTTCCCAGCTATCACCTCTCCCGTGACCTCCAGCCTGCACGGCCGCTGTTACTCTACCTGCCATCTCCAGGCACATCAAATTCAATTGCCTGAAACCTAACCGAGCACAAACAGCTCCTCCCACTGACACAGGTGACGGCACCTCCATCCGCCCATCGGTCCAAGCCCCAAACTCCAGTCACACCTGCTTTTTTCCTTTCTCTGATATATCCCCCAGCCAATCTGTCAGGAAAACTTCTTGGCCTTACTTTCAAAATACAGGCAGACTCTACTTCCATTATCTCTACTGGAACCCCCGGTGGGACCCCCTGCTGTCTCCTACCTGGGTGGACACCCATCCCGTCACAGTCAGTGCCTGCCCCGTGGTCGCCCCTGCGGCCAGTGCTCCCGGGAGCAGCTCAGACCCGCCCCTCCTCCTCCCCACATCCTCTCATGACTCCCACTTCACCCAATGGGAAGACAGTTCTTCAGACTGCTCACAGGGCCCTTCCTGACCGACCTCTCCCTCTCCCGCACGCCCATCCCACCTTCCTCAATCACAGCCCCACTCGCCTTCCTACTATTCCCTTTCCAGGACACTGCCCCAAGGCTCACTCCCTCACCTCCTTCAAGACAGCTCAGACGTCATCTTCCCTGTGATGTGTACCCTGAGCACCCCATTTAAAACTGAAACCTCCCAGCTTTACCCTGGGTCTTTCCCTACTCAGTTCCCCCTCCCCCCAAGAGCACTTTTCATCTTTAACATACTATACAGTGACGTATTTACATATTATGCTTCATGGTCAAGCCCCCACTACCAACACACAGGTGGCCAAGAGGCAGCTGTCATTCTTTTTCTGGTCACTGATGTGACCTGACACTGGTGCTTGGACACTGGGTGTCCCAAGCACCCAGAACAATGTCTGGCACCTACCAGGTATTAAATAAATACTTGTTGAATTAAGTGAATGGTACATTGTTCAGAAAAGAGTAAAGGGTGAGGCACTGGGATCGCCTGCAGATGGCAGCTGGTTCAAATGTATGAGAAAATAATCATCTGATACACCAATTTAAAATGAATAGCCCCTTCATGTTCATAGATAAGAGAAACCAGAACCAAGCTCAACAAAGTAACTACCTAGCAACAGTCTGTGAGAGCTGCATCCTCCATAAATAAAAGGACACTTTAAAACACCGGTTAGTGAACTCATTGTTAACGATGTCTGTAAACACTAAAGACAGGAAACAACCTAAGGTCCACAGGGGACTGGCTTGTAAAGTCCACACAAGAGGGTGAAACTGTGGGGAAGGGCAAAACAGCTCGGCATATAAGGATGTGGAATGACTGCCAAGTAGCTCCACAAGGGAAGAAAGCAAGAGGTAAAAACTATGATTTGCTGTGTATGTTCAAAACAACAATTAAAAAAACATCTCTAAGGACTTCCCTGGCAGCCCAGCGGTTAAGATTACACACTTCCAATGCAGGGAGTATAGGTTTGCTCCCTGGTCAGAGAACTAAGATCCCATGTGTTGCATGGTGTAGCCAAAAAATAAATTAAACAAAGTCTCTAGAAGGATTCACAAGAGAGTGGTGACATCGGTTGCTCTATAGGAGGGAAAGGGAGAGTGAAAGATGGTCACCACACACCTTTTTGTACATTTTGGATTTCAAATGTTTGATTGTTGCCGCTCCAATAAAATAACAGGCCCAGCTGATTGTCCATAAATTGTTGCTGGAATCCTTCTCTTGGAGTTTTTTTATTTCTCTATTTTGTACAGAAGAGCACATGGCCATACCACAGGGGTGGGGTAGGGGTGGGCAGGGGTGCCATGGGCTGCTGTATGAGAAGCACTCAACATAGCTGAGCTGATTCTATCTCAGGCTCCTCACTTCCCCTTGAAGTAGGTGTTCCCATTTGTGAGGAAACAGACTCAGATGCTGGGTCAGGCAACCAGCGTCACTTAGCTGGAAACCAGCCCAGTCTGGATCTGAGGCCAGCCCGGGCCGACTCCCAAGGCTCAGGTCTTTCTACTCTTTGCTGTCTGGCGTGGCCTCCAAGGATCCAGGAGTCCTCAGGCAGCTCCTGGCATCTAGTCTGCCTCGCTGCACTCACCGCCACGACCTCACCTACTTCACTCCCCAGAGTGTTAGGTGACTCAACTGCAAGCCCTTGAGCTTACTTACAAAGGGACTGTGATGTTTGTTAAGAAGACTCCTCCTTCTTTCTCATAAGGTGAACCTCATCTTAGTCCATGACCCAATCACCATATCTCAGACCGACTTATCAGAGTCCAAAACAGAAGCGTAGGATAGCAAGCTCCTCTGCTTTACGTAAAGCCATGGGCTGCCAGCCCTAATTCTGAAAGGAATAATTCAACATTAAAGAGGTATGTGATCAGGCAAAGGAGACCGTCAGTAAATACTAGTCAGAACCGGCGCTCGCCATCTGCATCCCGGGGCTACGGGCTGCCACCTGGGCTTCACGCCTCAGAGAACCCTCAGTCCAGTTACGACCACTGAGCCATCCCTTGCTTAAAAGCCAGGGCCAGTCTTAAGGCACTAGAGATTCTGGCACGTCTGTGCCTCTGCTTGGAACTTTCTCCCCTGATGCATAAATAAGAGTGGGTCTTACCCTCTTACTAGCCGAGGACAATACATTATAACCAGAAAGGAACACCCACAAGTTCCCACAAGCACACTCCTCTCCTCAACCTTTGTCTCTGTCCACACTCTGTCTCCTAGCCCTGCTCAGAAGGGTCCACAATCAGCCTAACCTCTCCTTTGGGTACTGGATTCCTGGCCCTACCAAAGATCATCATTCCAAAATCTTTTCCTCTCCTGAATCAACTTTACCAGATCACCTGCCATCAGCACAGGCATCTTGTTACACCTCTCTGACCTCCTTAATTCTTTCCCTTTAGTTACCACTCCATTTCTCTCCTTCCAGTCACAGCAAAATTCCCTGAAACCATGTCTACATGTAATGGAACTTTCTGTGATGATTTAACTGTTCATATCTGCACTGCCCAGCAGGGTGACAGGGGTCATAGGTGGCTAAGGAAATGTAGCTGGTATGACCAAGGAACTGAATTTTTTGTTATATTTAATTTACATCAGTTTAGACTCAGTTGCCTGTGGACTACTGGCCCCTAGGAAGGACAACACAAGTCTGTACTCACTAACTCCGATTTCTCTCCTCTTTGAATTCACTTGCTCTCATTTTTCCTGAAATGGCTGTTGCCAAATCTAAAGGACAAAGTCTCCGTCCTCACATGGCTGGAACCAGCTGCAGCTGCAGACAAAGCAGATCAAGTGGATCACTCTCCTCTTCCTGAAACTTTCTTCCCTTGGCCTCCAGGATGCGCCACCTTTCCCGCTGTGCCTTCTCCACATCCGTGGGCGGTTGTCTCCTCACCTGCTGAATAGTGCAGAGCCCCAGGGCTCAGTCCTGATAACGCCTCTTTTTTATCCTCATTGCTCCCTAGGCGCTCACCTGGTCTCTCGTGGTTTTCAACACTATCTGCGTGCTGAGGACTCCCAGACTTGCACTTTGGGCTCAAACAGCTCCCTGAACTCCAACTTGCCTATCCACCTTCCTACCTGACATCAACCACGACTCTTTGTGATCCCACAGACTGGAGCCCACCAGGCTCCTCTGTACAGGGATTATCCAGGCAAAAATACTGGAGTAGGCTGCCATTTCCTTCTCCAGGGGATCTTCCCAACCCAGGGATCAAACCTGCATCTCCTGAACTGGCAGGATTTTTTACCACTGAGCCACCCGGGAGGCTCCTACCTGATCTCACCACCCGGATACCTAATAAGCATCTCAAACTTACCTCATGTACACCTCAACTCCTGGTTTTCCCGCTACCCCTGTTCCACTCAAAAACTTCCCCTTTCTTGGCTGAAGGCAACTCCATCTTTCCTACTGTTCAGGCAAAAAACCTCGCGTTTGTCTTTGACTCTCTTTCTCTCACATCTCACATCCACTCCATCAGTTGGTTCTTTTCTGAAAATTATGTCGAATTCAACCAAATAGTCTACCTGCCCATGCCTTTCCCTCTACCACCGTCTCCATTTGCTGCACCAGCCTCCCGACCGGTGTCTCTGCTCCGCCCTCACCCTATGCAGTCCACCTCGATAACCTCACAACCTTGCCGACGCCAAGACCCGCCTGTGCTTAGTGCATCCCATGGCTCCCATCTCACTGACAAAAAGCCCAAGGACTGGAGTACCGTGAAGACCCGAACTCTGGGAGCCCCCTGACCCCACCCCTGCTGCTCCGCTCTCACTTGCATCCCCCTGGTCACCCTCACAGCCTCTGCTCTTCTTCAACACAGCAGCTCCCACCTGGCGGCCTTCACATCTGCCGATCCCCCTGCGGGCAAGGCTCCCCTCCCAGATACGTGCAGGCCTCTTTCCCTCAGGCCTCTGCTCACCCGACCACCTTCTCACTCACCCTGTCTAACACCACACCCTCCAGGCCCATACCTACTCCTGTCCCCTAACGTCTCCTTTTCCCTTCGTTCTGTGAGGGCAGGACGTCTCGCCTGTTTTGCCTTCTGCTAATTTCCCAGCACCCGACATATGCCTGACTCTGGCAGGGGCTTGTTCAGTATTTGCTGGATGACTGAACAAATCCCCAGGGAGCGAGAGATCACGTTACCATGGGCCCATCACGCAAGTCCCTCACAAGAGGCCAGAGACTGAAGGGGTCCTGTCCAACCCCCGGGGAGACAGGCAGCGAGCAGCACAGGCTACTATGGGGGGTGGGGGTGGGGGTGCGCGCTGAAGCAGACAGAAGGCTGGACCCACCGGGCTGATGTGAAGAGGGAGGTTCTCTGTGTCCGTCTGCTCGTCCTGCTCCGAGGAATCCGTCTCCTCCATCTGCTGCATCTCCAGCTCAGACGGAAGAAGAGCCGTCAGGTAGGGGATGGTGAAAGGCCTGGCAGCGATCACTGGGGGAGTGGAAGAGAGGCCGGGAGCCTTATGACGGATCAGCGAGCAGCACCGAGTGGCAGCGATGGGTAACACGCTCAGGCACTCACCACCGGCCAGGTTAACACTTACACGTTACCTTTAATCCTCGTCTCCACCATATTAAACAAGTACAGTTACTAGCCTCATCCTACAGACGGGGAGCCTGAGGAATGGAGGGGTTATGCGACCCCCTCAAACACACAGCAAGTGGCAGAGTGGGAATGAACCCGGGCAATGTGACTTCAGAGCCTCTTTTATCAAGCACTAGAGAGGACTGGGGCTGAATCCTAGCGAAGCATCCACTTAGTGATCTTATACCCAAGGCCAGTTAACTCCTCAGCCTCATTACCAGAGTGAGGACATGGATCCTTTCAGCCTGAAGGACTCAAGTCCTGACAGTGGACCTGAGAACTCTCAGCCTGGAATATCCACAGAGCTAGAAGGCAGTTCAGGTAAAGGAGTGATCCAATTCCTTCAAAAGCAATGATGCTGAGGAGAAGAAATTGTTTAAAAAAAAAGTTGAAAGAAAGTGTCTGTGTATACTTCCATGGTAGAATGTCATTAATAGGAGACACCTGGAAGATTATTTTCAGCATGGCTCAGATGTGGGTCCTGCCCACAAAAAGAACTAGGTCTGAATACCACCTACTCGCCATGTGACCTTCAGCTAATTACTCCACTGCTTTTCTCTAGAAGCCTCTGTTTCCCGTAAGGGTAGTGGAAATGATTCCTAACTCAGAGGCTCACTCGAGGAGCTCACGAGGTAACACAGAGAAAGTGATAAGCACAGTTTCTGGACTTAGTAACCTAGCTCCTGTAGATCCAGAGCCAGGAACACAGCGAGGATCCACCAGGAGCCTGCTGACCCATCCAAACCCATCGCCCTCGCTCCCCGAGGGAAACCGTGAGGCTGATGGAGAGGAAGGAACTTGGTGTGGAGGAATGGAGGGGTTATGTGACCAGCGAAATGGTAGTGCTGAGATGAGAAATTTAGTGGTGGGGCCTGTGAGAGGACACCATGAAGGCAAAGGCTGGCAGAGGCTCTGTAACTGCCTGGCCCCTGATGCCAGGTCCTTCTACCACCAGGGCTGCCCTCTCACTGGATGAGCCCCTCCAATGTCCGGGGCTCAGTCACCCTTGAGGTGACCTCAACTCAACGAACCTCAAGTACCCACCTCCAGCACTGGTCATGATTATTTTGGAATCATCAGTTAGGGACAGGCCCTGAAGATCTGGAAAAAAGAGCCAGAAATCTGAAGAATAAGTTCTACCCAAGATAAGGACCAAGCTTACTTGTTTCTTCCAACTACAATAAGGGAGGGAAGAGGGGATGATGGCCTCAAGGACGAGGCAGGGTCCACAGAGGGGAGAGACTCACGGGGAAACGTGCTGACGTCATCTTTGAAAAGACTCTGGGTCTCGCCTGTCTTGGCCATGAAACGGGTGAGCGCCCGCTCCACGTCTCGTCTCTGGGACGCAGCCTTCTCCCGCAGGACCTGGTAGTCTGACACAGGCTCGCGGTACGTCTAAAGGGGAGAGCAGCAGAGACGCTAGAGAAAACACCCCTGATCGCACTGCTCTCCTCGGGTCCCTGCCTTGCTGTTGCTCTGTCCTCCCACCCTTTATTTATTTAAATATGTTTATTTATTTTAATTGGAGGCTAATTAATTTACAATATTGTAGTGGTTTTGCCTCCCATCCTTTAAATGACCCTCTACCGTCACCCAGAGCAGAGATCTCCAAGGGCAGTGGAAGGGCAGAAAGAAAACAATAAGACTATCATTAACATTTACTTTGAATCTTAAAAATTAAGAAATGTACAAATATTTATATGGTGATTGATCCTAGGCCTTCACTTAGCTCCCATGACACCTGGACTCAGGCGTAAGAAATGTATCCTCAAGGGAGAGCAGGGACTCCTCAACCCCCAACCCCCTGCAAGCCCTGATGGGACCACCCAGGACCTTCGGTGTAATGTGATGACAAGATTCTCTGACATGTTTGAAATCTTCCCCAAATGAAGAATTTGATGAGATCCTGAACACTCTGGTTAAAACCTTAAAAAGCAAGATCTTAATGATTATTTTTAAGACAACTGCTTGACATTTATTATAAAAGTTAGAAATTTAATTAACAAAATTCTTAAAATAACTGGTAGGTGGGAATGAAAAAAAATTACTTTTATGGGTTATTAAGGACAGCCTAAGATGCCACCTATCTTTGTAATGTATCTTTTTCAACTAGGATGCCTGTCAAAGTTCCAAAATAAGCTGAACCTAGAATTAGACCTGTGACTTTGTATTCCACCAAGATTCAAAGCAAGATTTCAAAAAATGCAAGAGCACAGGCTATCATGTAGTTGCCACTAAAAAGGAGCCAACAGGTTTCCCGAACCTTGAATAAGGGTCAGATGAGCTTCCAACGTACATTGTTTTCATATGGAATCACATCATAACATGCACGTTAACAAACAAACAAACACCAGAGCAGTTAACACTTTACTGACAGAGGTGCACTACAGAAGAGTTAGAGACAGGGACTTCCCTGGTAGTCCTGGGACTGAGACTGCGCTCCCAGTGCAGGAGGCCTGGGTTTGATCCTGGTTAGGGAACTAGATCCTTCATGTTGCAGCTAAGAGTTTGAGTGCTATAACTAGAGATCCCTAGGACCTGGTGCAGCCAAATAAATAAATGTTAAAAAAAAAAAAAAGAAGAAATAGATTGCTGTGGGTTGACTGTGGCACTCTAAAGAAAGATGTGTTGAAGTCCCAACCTCTAGGGGCTCAGAATATGATCTTACATACAGTATTTGGAAGTAGGGTCAGGGCAAGACACCCTCAGTGAACACGAGGTGATATACAATAGGCGGTACGAAGCCACATGACCGGTGTCCTTAACAAAAAGGGTCACATGAAGGCGGAGATGCAGAGAAGGCCACGTGAAGACGGAAGACTGGAGTAACGCACCTACAAGCCAAAGGACCCCATGAACTGCCTGAAGCCACCAAAGGCTGAGAAGAGATTTCAGAGGGAGCCTGCTGACACCTTGACTTTGGACTTCAGGCCTCTGGAACTGTAAGACAATGCGTTTCTGTTGTTCTGAGCCACCTGGTTTGTGGCACTTTGTGGCAGCAGCCCCAGGACACTCATACAGAAACCACTGCTCGAGGGCAGTGTCTGTGTTGCAGGGGTGGGTGACCTCTTGTTCCTTTACCCCATATCTTGAGGTGTGGAAAAATCTCCCTGACGACTTGCCCTAATCTTGCATTGTGGCCATATTTGCACCAGGACACGGGGACACAGGAAGTGAGTGGAATAGCCTCTGGAGACTCATGGCCACCATGTGCCTTCCAAGGGAAGGAGAAATTGCTAGAAGGCAAATCAAGATATATCAAACCACAGAGAACAACTATACTTGTCCCATATAGACTCAAAGCTCATGGTTATGATAAGTTACATTTCATATTACCAAGTTTTATTTTGGCTCTGCCACATGGCATGCAGGATCTTAGTTCCCCAACCTGGGATCGAATTCGTGCCCCTGCAGTGGAAGAGTGGTCTTAACCACTGGCCCACCAAGGAAGTCCCACCAAGTATGTTGTAAGTAACTTTTACCCTGATTTCAAAAATAACTCTAACCTATATGGAAAATCTGGAAAACCCAGAAAAGCATACACAAAACAACAGCTACATTCTAACCAAGAATTACTACCAATGTTTTGTGGAATAGGCCTTTTCTTTATGGGGCTAGGTACTTTTGTATCT
The DNA here is from genome assembly GCA_007570785.1 of Antilocapra americana. Lineage (NCBI taxonomy): Eukaryota > Metazoa > Chordata > Mammalia > Artiodactyla > Antilocapridae > Antilocapra > Antilocapra americana. Next base: position 9,163,510 of record ML661332.1, read on the forward strand.
AGAAGATATTAAGAAGTATGGCAAGAATACACAGAAGAACTATACAAAAAAGATCTTCATGACCCAGATAACCACAATGGTATGATCCCTCACCTAAAGCCAGGCATCCTGGAATGTGAAGTCAAGTGGGCCTTAGGAAGCATCGCTATGAACAAAGCTAGTGGAGATGATGGAATTCCAGTAGAGCTATTTCAAATCCTAAAAGACGATGCTGTGAAAGTGCTCCACTCCATATGCCAGCAAATCTGGAAAACTTGGCAGTGGACACAGGCCTGGAAAAGGTCAATTTTCATTCCAATCCCAAAGAAAGGCAATGCCAAAGAATGTTCAAACTACTGCACAACTGCACTCATCTCACACGCTAGCAAAGTAATGCTCAGAATTCACCAAGCCAGGCTTCAAGAGTATGTGAACTGTGAACTTCCAGATGTTCAAGCTGGATTTAGAAAAGGCAAAGGAACCAGAGATCAAATTGCCAACATTTGTTGGGTCATCAAAAAAGTAAGAGAGTTCCAGAAAAACATCTACTGCTTTACTGACTACGCCAAAGCCTTTGACAGTGTGGATCACAATCAACTGTGAAAAATTCTTCAAGAGATGGGAATAAACAAACACATGAAAAGATGCTCAACATCACTCATTATCAGAGAAATGCAAATCAAAACCACAATGAGGTACCACTTTACACCAGTCAGAATGGCTGCCATCCAAAAGTCTACAAGCAATAAATGCTGGAGAAGATGTGGAGAAAAGGGAACCCTCTTACACTGTTGGTGGGAATGCAAACTAGTACAGCCACTATGGAAAACAGTGTGGAGGTTCCTTAAAAAACTGCAAATAGACCTGCCATATGACCCAGCAATCCCACTGCTGGGCATATACACCGAGGAAACCAGAATTGAAAGAGCCACGTGTACCCCAATGTTCATCGCTGCATTGTTTACAATAGCCAGGACATGGAAGCAACCTAGATGCCCATCAACTGACGAATGGATAAGAAAGCTGTGGTACATATACACAATGGAATATTACTCAGCATTAAAAAAAAATTCATTTGAAGCAATTCTACTCAGATGGACGAAACTGGAGCCCATTATCCAGAGTGAAGTAAGCCAGAAGCAAAAACAACAATACAGTATATTAACGCATATATATGGAATTTAGAAAGACGGTAACGAGAACCCAACATGCGAGACAGCAAAAGGAACGCAGATGTATAGAATAGACTCATGGACTTTGTGGATGAGGGTAAGGGTGGAATGATATGGGAGAAGGGCATTGAAGCATGTTAATTGTCATGTGTCTAATCAATCGCCAGCCCAGGATTGATGCTAGGGGCTGGTACAGCGAGATTTCCTGGGGGGGAGGGAGGAGAGAGGGGGGTTCCGGAGGGGAAGCATATGTAAACCCATGGTGATATCATGACAATGTATGGCAAAAACAATAAAAAAAAAAAAAAGAGAGATGGGAATAGCAGACCACCTGATCTGCCTCCTAGGAAATCTGTATGCAGGTCAAGAAGCAACAGTTAGAACTGGACGTGGAACAAAAAACTGATTCCAAATTGGGAAAGGAGCACGCTAAGGCTGTATATTGTCACTTTGTTTATTTAACTTACATGTAGAGTACATCATGTGAAATGCCGGGCTGGAAGAAGCACTAGCTGGAATCAAGATTGCTGGGAGAAAAATCAATAACCTCAGATATGCAGATGACATCACCCTTATGGCAGAAAGTGAAGAAGAACTAAAGAGCCTCTTGATGAAAGTGAAAGAGGAGAGTGAAAAAGTTGGCTTAAAACTCAACATTCAGAAAACTAAGATCATGGCATCTGGTCATATCACTTCATGGCAAACAGATGCGGAAACAATGGAAACAGTGAGAGATTTTATTTTTGGGGGGCTCCAAAATCACTGCAGATGATGACTGAAATTAAAAGACGCTTTAATTAATTTCAGCCATGAAATTAAAAGATGCTTTCTCCTTGGAAGAAAAGCTATGACCAAGCTAGATAGCATATTAAAAAGCAGAGACATTACTTTGTTGACAAAGGTCTGTCTAGTCAAAGCTATGGTTTTACCAGTAGTCATGTATGGATGTGAGAGTTGGAGTATAAAGAAAGCTGAGTACCGAAGAATTGATGTTTTTGAACTGTGGTGTTGGGGAAGACTCTTGAGAGTCCCTTGGCCTGCAAGGAGATCCGACCTGTCCATCCTAAAGGAAATCAGTCCTGAGTATTCATTAGAAGGACTGATGCTGAAGTAGAAGTCCAATACTTTGGCCACCTGATGCGAAGAACTGACTCACTGGAAAAGACCCTGATGCTGAGGAAGATTGAAGCCAGGGGAGAAAGAGACGACAGAGGATGAGATGGTTGGATGGCATCACCAACTTGATGGACGCAAGTTTGAACAAGCTCTGGGAGTTGGTGATGGACAGGGAAGCCTGGTGTGCAGCAGTCCATGGGGTTGCAAAGAGTCAGACACGACTGAGCAACTGAACTGACTTTTGCATCTGGATGGGACAGGCAAAATTGTGCCAGCTTCAATTTCTTCATTAACGCTATTTTTGCCAGCAAAGTGGAGAAGATAATTCTCCTTTGCCAAACTGGAGACATTGTGGAGGAGAGACACTCTGAGTCCTGAACTATCTTGTTACCAACAAACTTCTGGACTCCAGTCTGACAGCCAGGTAGAACTGAGTCTGCCTTTGCATCAGTCCCAGCCTCTAGTGTGGCCTTGTCACTCACCGGAGTTTTGATGTAGGTGTGGGGGTCGGGAAACTCAGGGAAATGGCTGGGGATGTGTGGCGGGTGGGGTCGGTTCTGTCCTGCAGTGAGGGCCTTGGGGGTCACCGGCTGATTGGTCACAGGAGCTGCAACAGAGTCAGGGACTGGTTACTCTTCCACTGGAGGTCCTGTGTCTCCAACCCAACCCTCCTTTCCTCAAAATATGCTGGACCTTTTGTCCCATGCAATAGGCACTTTGTACTTCTACCAATAAAAGGCCTTCGATGGCTTGAGGACCTGAAAGGGTACCCCTGCCCCCAACCTCTGCACAACCCGGGGTGACATTCCCATGTACAGCAATCTGCCCACATGCCTCTCAGGTAGGTGAGTGGGTGGCTGTGACAACTTAACTAGGTTAAAGAGCAAGCTGAGCAACTAAGCAAGTTAGGTGGGCTGCTTGCTCTTTTCAAGAACCCAGGTAACAAAGACAAACACTGAGCCAGGGAAAGTTAAGTGAGGAGGGGATTGAAAATGGCACCTTCCCTACTATGAGAGGTATTCCTAAAAACATGCCAGCCTGAAAAAGTGATGGGGAAAAGAAAAACAACTAGTGAATTTTTGCCAGGTTCCATAAGCCCAACTAGTTACTCCAACTTAAGTTTATGGTGCTCAGTGTATCTAAGGCACAGATCATCAAACTTTTTGTATAAAGGGACAGAAAGTAAACATTTTAGGTTTCACAAGTCATGCAGTCTGTCACAACTACTGAACCCTGCCATTATAGCAAGAAAACAACCATAGATAATAAGTAAATGTGGCTGTGTATCAATAAAGGTTTATTTACAAAAACAGGTGGTGGGCCACAGTATGCCTACAGGCCATAGTGTGCTGACTGTTGATCTAAGCAAGAACAAAAACTCTCATATATATTTTTCAAGTAGCATCGAGATGGTTTGCCTTTGTGATGAGTGAATTTCACAACCTAATTCAAAAGGCCCAAATATAGATTACACTGTAGGTCACCCCAAATAATGGAAACGAGCCTGCAATGAGGCAGTAGCTACATACCAGTCCCTGCCCTATTCAATTAATTCACTCCACCAGCCTTAATTGAGCACTACTGGATACCTCAGTTCACAGTCACTTACGGGCGGTGATGACCATCCTCTGAGACCGTTTTGCATATGCAGGGAGAGTGTCCACATTGAAACCTGAGAAACAGGAAAACAAAAATCACTGCCTAGGCCACTAAACACGAAAGAGGAGGTAATGCTGCAGTGGAACAGTTTAAACTCTCGACTCACAAGCTTTGCTGCCACTCAAAGGAAGCTCCAACAGAGTCCCCCAAAGGAGTTAGGAGGTCTATTAAAGGGGTTCATAGGAACCCTCTTTTGATAAGTCTGTCAAGGTGAAAGCAAACGAGGAGACTCACAAAGAGATTCAAGGACATTCAGCAGACCGGGCTGCCTCCTGGGGACTCCTCTCTCTCTCACGTTCCCAACTCAGCTACAGTGAAGAAACGGAAACTGCAGATGTACTCACCCATCTCGACAAGGGTGACCACAATATCTGACAGTGTGGGCTGGGTCCTGGCTGTGTGCTCACAGTAAGATTTGGCACTCCTTCCAATTTCTGAAATGTCTAAGGAAGGATCAAAAGCAGAAAGTCTTGTTCTCAGTTCCCAAAGAGCTAAAAACAGAATGATCATATGAGCCAGCAATTCCACTCCTAGGTATGAACCCAAGTGAAAGGAACACAGGGACTCAAACAGATACCTGTGTGTGCATGTTCACAGCAGCACCATTCACAGCAGCCACAAGGCAGAAACAACCCATGCCCATCCACAGAGGGATGGATACAGAAAATGTGGTCTATACCTGTAACGGAGTATTACTCAGCCTTCAAAAGGAATCACATTCAGATATAAGAAACAAGATGAACTTTTGTTTTTTCTCTCCCCCCCTCCAAAGCTTTTATTTATTTTAATTGGAGGCGAATTACTTTACAATACTGTGGTGGTCTTTATATTTTGTATTGGAGTATAGCCAATACAATTAAGAATATTGTGATAGTTTCACGTAAACAGCAAAGGGACTCAGTCATAATATACATGTATCTCTTCTCCTCCAAACTCCCTCCCATCTAGGCTTCCTGTGTTTTTATAAAATACTTATTTACATATTAATTTTTAAATTTTTGGCTGTGCTGGGTCTTTGCTAGGCATAGGCTTTCTCTAGTTGCAGAGAGTGGGGGCTGCTCTTCCTTGTAGAGTGCTGGCTTCTCACTGTGCTGGCTTGCCTTCTTGTGGAGCATGTGCTCTAGAGCTCACGGCCTTAGTTGCCCCATGGTACGTGGAATCTTCTTGAACCCGGGATTGAACCTGTGTCCCCTGCATTGCAGGCAGATTCTTAACCATTGGACCACCAGAGAAGCCCATGAATGAATTCTGAAAACATCATGCTAGGTGAAATAAGCCAACCAGTCAACCATTTTAAGATTCCACTTATATGAGATTATAGAAAAAAAGAAAATCCATAGGGACAAAAAATAGATTAGAGGTTACCAGGAGCTGGGAGGAAGGAGGGATGAGGGGCTGTTGCTTATGGATACAGAGTTACTGTTTAAAACAATGAAGAAGTTCTGAAAATGGATAGTACTGATGGTTGACACCACTGTGACTATAACACTACTGAATTTAATGCTTAAAAATAATTAAAATGGTAATTTTATGTTACATATATTGTGCCACCAAAAAAAAGGTCGTCTTATTTGGGTGTCAGTTTTTTTTTTTCTACCTGAAACTGAACCTCTTTTCAGTCACTCTGAAGTCCCTCAGGGGAGAGGGGAAACATGAAGCCCTCCATGAATGGGCTTCAGAGGTGGATGAGCAGTTTCATGAAAATTCTGAAACTGTGCTCCATTTTACAAAAACACAGAAAGTCTGTGGACAAGTCCACAGGTCAAAGCATTTTCATAATAAAATGAGACATTCTTTGACTTTTTCTGCTCTCATTCTCTGTCATGTTTTCCAGAGGCTACGTCACCTGTGATGACATCATGGCTCTGCTGGCTAATGGAATGTGTCCATGTACATCCTTATGTTTCATATGTCCTCAATTTCATTTTCTAATGTGGCAAAAATCTCTCTAAATAAAGCCCATGTTGAGATTTCCCTGGTGGTCCAGTGGTTAAGAATCCACCTGCCAATGCAGGGGATACAAGTTCAATCCCTGGTCTAGGAAAACTCCACATGCCGCAGGGCAAGTAAGTCCATTTACCACAGCTACTGAGTCCACACTCTGCAACTACTGAAGCCCATGCACCCGAGAGCCTGTGCTCTGCAACAAGAGAAGCCACTGCAATGAGAAGCCTGTGCACTGCAACTAGAGTAGTCCCTGCTTGCTGCATCTGGAGGAAGCCTGCATGCAGCAACAAAGACCCAGGGCAGCTCCCTCCCGAAAAAAGTTGAATTTTTTAAAAAAGAGAATATCATTAAGAAAAAAAAAAGCCCATGTATGCAAAATTCCTTAGGACCCTCAATATTTAAGAATCTAAAGGGGTTTGAGATAGCTGCTTTAGGAAAACATTCGGTATTTTGAAGTCCCAAACATCAGCTGCAGAGAGTCATCTCACCCCAGATCACACCCTTCCTGGGGCAGCCAACATCCATGGCTGATCAAGACTACAAAGGCAGGGCTTTGGGGGCCTCATGTCAGATAACTCTGATGGGCAATAATTGCTCCAGGGCTCCCTGCTGAGCTGGCCAATTCTTTGTTTGAACTTTTCCCTCTCTGCCTAAACCTTTCTCTCACGCCCATTCACAGGGCTGATTCCTCCCCAAACACCTTAATGCCCCATCCCTCATCTCATCCTTCCCTTCCCTACCCAAGGCCCAAAGAGGGAAATACATTGACTATGCATAAGCCTATGTGAGATCATTCCAGGTTCCTAAATCTCAAGATACTTAATTTGAAAAGCAATGGTTTTTTTTTTCCCCCATTTTCTAAAACTTATCCACCCTCACTCTTTGTATCACATAATACAGCATTTGATTATACAATGTGTGGCATCTCTTTCATGGGGCTTAACCCTGACTCTCCAATAAAAACTCTCCAATAAAAGTGTAAATTCTTTGAGCACAGAGAACAAACAGAAATAGAAACACCACCTACAAGTCATTGAGGGCTTACATTTTCAGCTTTGACTGTTTTACACATATATCTCACTTATACTCAAAACTCTAAAATGTGCAAATTATTACCCCTTTCCACAAACAAGGAAATTGAGGTTCAGGAAGCTTAGTGGTTGACCCAAGCTATTAAGTGGCAAAGTGAGAACTTGCACCCAGGTCTATCTTATTCTATAGCCTGTTGGTCGCTTAACAATGTCCTTCCTTTTCTTAAACCTTTTCAACACTATCACGATGCAGGACACAGAACAGATGTTTGTTTGACTGGAAGAAGGCCTACTGTTTCCTGGTACTCACAGCTCTGCAGCATCTCTGTCAGTGTTTCCACAGACGCTTTCTCAGCGCTCTCAAACCCTGCCTCTGTCAGCAGGGAGCTCACAACCACTTGCAGGGTTCGCCTCCGGGCCAGATGGTAGTTATCAGCAGGGTTAGTGGACTGCTTACTTCCTGATCTCTGTGAACCAGCAGCCCAGAAAGAGAGAATATTTTTATTCACTGAACAGTGATGCAATTACAGAGCTCACATATTGTCACTGGCAAGCAAAGGTTCTTTTGCTAAATACTTATCGGTATTTTGGATTTATAGCTCTTGGCCAAATGAACAATAACTGAGCATCCTAGGGGCTCTAAATTCGGAGACAGCCTTTCTGCCTACCTAACACTTAACGATTCCAGTAATACAAAGCGGCTGTTTTTTCTATTTTAGCAGATTGTCAGAATACACAGTTGAAGAAACATGCATGATGGGATTGGAACTCGTGTCCCTCTCCCAGAAAAAAGTGATCTCCCTCTCTCGTTCTTCTCATCTCCATACCATTTCACTAAAGAGGAGAGTCAAAGCAACAAACAATACACGACGCTGAGAAGAGGACAGGAAAAAGTAGGAAACCTAAATTATTTTGAAATGGGAATCCCTCCCAACTTTAGCGAACCAATAAGAAGGCGAAAACGGCCTCACTCGACCAATCAGGAGCTGTTCCGGGTTCCCAACCCCTCCCTCAGCAGAGAACGGGCCAATCACTACACAGGTCTACTGACTCCGGAGGCCGCCGCCAAGTCTCGAGAATGGCGGGGGGGCGGGGGAGTCACGTACGGCCTGAAAGACCCTCTTTCACGCAGGGCTTAGGGTGGGGCTGGATTTCTGGGTATGGGCTCGTAGCCCGGGTAGGGGAAAAGTTGCCGAATGCCCCGACTGTCCCGGCTCCGGCCCCGCGCCTGCCTCCCGCCCTTACCGTTCCGGAGCCCGCAGCCCCGGCAGTGGCCGCCGCGTCGGCCATCTTGCCCTGGCGTAGTGTGCGCGAGTGCGGGGCACGACGGGACTTGTAGTCAAGGGGCGGGGCGGGGCGGGGCTGGAGCCCGGGGGCGGGGCGGCGCGCGCCCTGCGGAGCTTTCCGATGCCCTGCGAGGTGCGCAGGGTGGCCCCACATCCCCACCCCGACTCGCGTAACCTTTCGTGAGCGGTGGGTTCAGTGAGCCCCGGAAGTTTGCCCCGGAAAATGAGCCCACGGCTTCACACCTGTTTTGAAAGGAAATCGCTTTTTCATGAAAAGCACATCCCTGGGACGCTCCAAACTTGCCTGGATGGTTGTGTGGGGTCCCGCCGGGTCCCCCTGATTTGCTCTCTAGGGGAGGGGCCTGGGAATCTGTATTTTTAGGTCTCCAGGTGATTCTCCTGAGCGGGAAATCTGAGGGGAAGCCCTGTTTTGTGCTGGCGTCCCCGCAGCCCCACTTGGACCTGGAGCCTCACAGCCACCCAGTCCCGGGGGTCCGGCGCATCCCGCTGCCCTGCCGCCCTGCGTGAACCTGCAGGTGTTTGCGGGCGAGCCCGCAGGCGCCGGGGGCTGGCGGCTGTCGCGTCCACGCGGTGCCTGTGGTTTTCTGTGGTTCGCTCGCGGGTCAGCCCCCTCCGGATGGGGGGGTGTCTTCTGTGCGGGTATCTGGCAGGACGCAGAGGCTGGATTTGAACCCCAGAACTCGCCAGCTCTGGGGCTTCGGATACATTGCCTGACTTCACTGTGCCTTAGTTTTGCCTTTTGTAAAACTAGGATGGGATGAGATGGATGGCGGGGTGGGGTAAGCTAATACAGACAAAGGGTCTATAACTGCAGACGTAGCGTAAGAGGTCAAGAAGCAGCGCCCAATGTTGTTTATTTCCTGCGTGGCGAACGGATGAGTGGAAAACGCTCAGAGGCCGATGTCTGGAAACCTGCGCCGCGCCTGCCCTCCGGGAGCACCTGTGCCTGGGGGGCACCCCCATCACCCCCGCACCCGGGGCCCGTGGGACTCGTGGGGCGGGGTCTGCGGGCCGGGGTCGCGGCGCCTGGCGAGCCGCCGAGAGGAGTCGGGGCCCAGACCTTCGCTGAGCGGAGCACCCAGCCCCTTTGTCTCCCCCGCCCCCTCTTCCCCACTTCCTGCCCAGCTTTAAACTCGGGATTGGCGGCGAGGCGCAGACTTTGTAAACATGCCGCGTCTGCGGCGGAGGTGGCTGGTTCTGTTTGGGCGCCTGGGGGAGGGGTGCACGCCCCTCCGCGAAGCTGGAGGTGGCGACCCCCCCACACACACCTCCCCAGAGACAGAAGCCAGAGGCGGCGGGAGAGAGGGTGTGCGGCCACGGTCGGTTCACCGGGGGGCTCACCTGCCGAGAAGGTAGGCTTGAGGGCTGGAGAAACCAAGATAGATGGGTGTCAGCGACACCCCGCTTTCCTGGAACCTCCAAGCTGAGACTGGCGGGGGATCGGAGATGGGGGGTAGTGGTTAAAGAGGTCACCGCGTCTCATCACCTCCCGGTTGTTTCTCAAAGCTCAACTCACTTTCTCTCTGAGTTGCACGTGGCTGAAGGGCAGAGAAGCCCCCCAAAGCTCTCAGCTTTCTCTGTGTCCGCACAGTCCCCCTCCAAGCTGGACTGGAAGCCCAGTGACCTCACTGGGCTGTCTGTCGTGTTCTGCACACCTCAGAGATCGGCTGGGAGGCGGAGGGAGGGCAGAACTAGGGTGGGCAGGGAGCCTTGGGGTCCTCCTACCAGCCAGGGCTGGGGGAGCAGGCTGGAGGACAGGGCCCGAAAGAGGAGTCTCACAGCGGTGGTCTCTCTGGTGCCTGGTGGGTACACAAGTGATGGCTGTAGCCTCTTCTGTGTCTTTTAATGTGTCAACAAGAGGAGTAACTGAAGACATTGGTTGCTGCTACTGAGGGAGCCTTAATGTATTCCTCTGCAAACATTGATTGAGCGCCTACTGTGTGTCTGGGATTTGGCTGGGATGCTGAGGGTACAATGGGGTTATTCATCCACAGTGATCTCGCCTGAGTCATAGACCAACAGAGACAGGGTGCCAAGTTGGGGTGGCTGAAAAGCTCAGAGAGAAGAGGACATTTGAGTCGGGTTCTCAATGATGGAAAGTCAGCAGGCAGAAAAGTGGTGGTGAGACTTTGTGGGCAGCTCACTCATTCTACAGAGCTGGCCTGAACCCTGACTGAGGTGTTGGGCATTGGGAAACAATGGGGACCCAGAAACAGTTGCTGCTCTCTTTAATGAATGAACAGGATGGATTCTGGGAAAGGCATGTTTCAGGGCTGGTTCCCAGGACCCCAGAAATTCCCAAGTAGGTGCAGCAGGGAGAGTCCATCCCAGGGGTGATATGAGTCCACACAATCCTGGGATGCCCACCCCCCATCCCTGGAGGCTAAGACTGCTTCCTGTAACAAATCTAAGCCCCCATCTCAGTTCTCCTTGGCACTAAGAAGATCTGCCATTGTTTTCCTGCCGCTGCTTCTGCATTTTCAATCCCCAGGCTCACTTGAGAGATGGCTGACACAACAGTTTGTGAATTCATTCAGCTGTCTGCTGAGACCATGCTATCTGCACAGGCTAAATGGTGGGGACATAATGGCAAACAAGTCAGAGCTTCTATTGCCCTGGAATTTAGGATCAAAAGCGTCTCTTGAGGATTCCACCAAGATCCCAGTCTCTGCCCAGTCTTTGAGACCATGACCTCCATGGTTCCAATGCCTTCTCTTTCCCAGTTTCTTCCCTCAAGGGTTCAGAATACTAGCTAAGGCTTATATAGCACTGTCAGGTACTCTTCTAAATGTTTTAGGTGTAATGTCTCCTATTTAATCCTCCCAACAGTCCTGTGAGGTGAACACTAGTATTATCTCCATCTTTGTTGTTTTGGATTTGACGCTAAGTCATATCCAACTTTTTTGCGACCCCATGGACTGTAGCCCACCAGGCGCCTCTGTCCATGGGATATCCCATCTTACAGATGAGGAAATTAGGGCCCGGGGGAGATAATTTTCCAAAGAGGACAGGGTTAGGATTTAAACCCAGGTTACTTGACTTGCGAGGCCCTGTTGTTAACCACTGGGCTAGCTCACGTCCTTGACTGACCACATGGGATGTGCCCTTAAGCCAGGGGCTTAGGAATTTCCCAAAGGGAGTCTGTGGCCCTGTATCTCAAATGATGCAGAGGATTTGTTAGCTGAATGTGGATGTGGGTGCTGTTTACAGGGAGCCCCAGCAGGCCTGGATCAGTGTTGTGGGGACTACACAGAGTTGGTAACCCTTCCTAATGACCCTGTGTGTGTTCTCCTGAGTAAGCTTCACTCGCAAAGAGGAATAGACCAAGGTTTGATGCAGGAAAGATGCATGGAGATGATGTGCCAGAATCCAGGGAGATGGGAAACAAAGATACTTCTTTTGTTGGGAATCTTTAAGAAGAGCAGAAACCTTCATGTTCTGGACCCCAGCTTGGTAGCTGAGTCAGGAAGATGGTCAGGGAGTGCCCTTAAGCAATCTGAAGATGTGCATCTTTCCTTCTCACAGCTGCTACATCCCAAAACTGCATCTGCACATCTGAGATGCATTCCTCTGGGCGGACTGGGACTTGCCTATGATGCCAGGCAGGCCACAGGGCAGAGGCTCCATGGATTCCCGTTGTTTTTCCATTATCTTTCTGAAACTAGATTTCTCACATGAGGCCTCTAAACAGATCTGGGGAGGCCCAGAGGCTGTCCCTCTCTGCCTGCAGTCAGACTAGCTCTAGTGTCTGAGGAGTGGGGGTGTGGGTTGGGGAAGATGGGTGTTGATGCTGGGAGTTGAGGGTAGAGGGTGATCACACCTCCATCGCAGGTAAGCAGGATGTGAAGATCAGAACTGTGTGGACCTCCAGGCTGCTCCTCTGCACACACACCGCCTCCTCCTCCTCTAGGGTGGGGTGTGATGGAAGCCTTGGCATGCCCCAACCCACTGCCCCAGGCACCGTACTTTTGCTTGAGAACAGGTTGTACTCTTGAGAAACCACAAGAGGAAGTTTAGGGAGGGCTAGGGGTGAGGAAAGTTCTGGGGCCCCTGCCAAGTTTCCCTTTCTCTGCTGTACCGGAGGTGTGTTTGTTTTGGTGTGTTTCTCTTGCCCTCAAAGACATTTAAATTTTAAACCCTCTGAGTTTCAAAGAGCTGTCAAGGCCTGCCCCTGTATTCTCTCTCTGTGTGTGTGTGTGTGTGTGGTGGAGATGGGTGGGGGGAATGTGGAGGTGGTCAGAGGCACCCCGGAAATGGGGTTGCAAGGCGGTACTCCTTTGTTGGATTTTGTGCTGGGATTTGTGTTGGATGGTTAACTGACTCCACAAAGTCTTCCTTTCTCCTCTGCCCTTTCATCTTACTCTTGCCCACAGCACTCCCTACAGCCCCAAATAATAGAAAATGTGGTTATAGCGGCCAAGCTGAATGATGTTTCCAGGAGCTGTTCTACCTGCCTTATCTCATTTCACATTCACCATAACACCAGCTAGTAAATGCTTCTAGTCCCAATTTACAGATGAAGAAACTGAAGTTCAGAAAGGCTTAGAAGCTTGCCTGAGCTAATAAGTGGCAGAATCCGATTTGAACCCTGGTCTGATTTCAGAGCCTGTGTTCTAGATGTCTGTTTAATCCTCAGATCAGAGCATCAACTTCCTGAACACCTCAGACCCTGAGCAGTAGGAGGTTGAGATCCCAAGGTTTTTTGTTGTTGCTGTTGGCTGAGCTGCATGGCATGCAGAGATCTTAGCTCCCTGACCAGGAGTTGAACCTGTTCCCCCTGCTGTGGAAACTTGGGTGTCTTAACACTGTACCATCAGGGAAGTCCTAATCCAAAAATGTTTTGAAATGGTTCTCTTAGTGTGGGGAGAGGGGTGGCCTGCCTATAGAATTGGAAGAGGGAATCTCTGGAAGTTAATATTAAAAAGGATGGAATTCCCTGGTGGTCCAGTGGTTAGGACTCAGTGCTCTCACTGCCAAGGGCCCAGAGTCAATCCCTGTTCTGAGGAACAACTAAGATCCCACAGGCCTCAGTGCAGCCAGAAAGAAAAAAGACAACCGTATTACAACTGAGGGAAAGGAAAGAAAGATTAAGTGGATGCTAAACAACTCTGGAAGTTTGAGGCAAATGGGGAGACGATTTAGGAGGGTTATTGTAGCTGTGTTCAGACATTTGAAAGGCTGCCTTTGGAAGTCCCCAGGTAGGGGACTGGTGGAGGCAGATTTCCACAAAGCATAAACACTTTCTAACAAATAATCGCCTAATCTATTTCTGCAGAGGTGAGTTGCTCATCTCCAGGCGTCTAGAGCACATGCTCAGGTGGGGCTTCTGGCAGGGGAAGCCCTCAAACCCCCTCTAAGCCTCCCAGACTATTATTGAGTGACTTACCCCCCCAGGGCTCCCCTGGTAGCTCAGCTGGTAAAGAATCTGCCTGCAATGCAGGAGACCTCGGCTCAATTCCTGGGTGGGGAAGCCCCCGGAAGGGATAAGCTACCCACTCCAGTACACTTGGGCTTCCCTGGTGGCTCAGATGAAGAATCCGCCTGCAATACGGGAGACCTAGGTTCGATCCCAGGGTTGAGAAGATCCCCTGGAGAAGGGAACGGCTCCCCACCCCTGTATTCTTGCCTGGAGAATCCCATGGACAGAGGAGCCTGGCGGGCTACAGCCCATGGGGTCGCAAAGAGAGTGCGACACGATTGAGCGACTTGCACTTCACTTACCTCCCCGTGTGTCCACCAGGTGGCGCTGTTGCCCAGCGCGTGGCTCCAGGGCTGCTGGATGGACTGAAGAGCGCCACCTGGTCCTTCAGCTACAGGCTTGGTTTCCTGGGCCTTTCCCAGACCCCATCCCCAGCTGTCAACACACCACACCGGGGGCCCAGAGAGTCACTTTTGACCCAGCACCGTCCCCATGAAATGTGCTCGCAGGTCTCCTCGTGGCTCGGGCTAGACTTGCGGGCCTGCGCCCCTGGGACAGGCTCCCTTCCCAGGTCAGGGATGCCCTCCCTCCCCTCCTCCTCTTTCCTCTCCCTGGTCTTCCTTTGCCCTAAAGATAGTAGGACCCTCATTAGGAGCCAAGGGCAAGTCCAGCAGCTGTTGTGAGCGTGGCCTTTCATAGCCTTCAAGGGCATGACACCCACATCATGTCATCTTTTTTTGAATGAGTGAAGTCGCTCTGTCGTGTCCGACTCTTTGCGACCCCATGGACTGCAGCCTACCAGGCTCCTCTGTCCATGGGGTTTTCCAGACAAAGAGTACTGGAGTGGGTTGCTATTTCCTTCTCCAGAGGATCTTCCCAACCCAGGGATCGAACCTGGGTCCCCAGTGTTGTAGTCAGATGCTTTACCATCTGAGTCACCAGGGAAGTGGACCATCTTTTTCTAAGGTCCTCCAAAACCGCACCTCTTAGAAACCATTTGCCCTCAGCAACCTGTCCAGTTCTCCCACCCTGCTTAGAACCACCCTAGGACAGCCACTCCTAAGGAGAGCCAGCCAGGACCCAGGCGTTGTCCCTAGGAAGGAGGGAGCAGCAGAGTGGTCGCCTGGTGCCTCGTCTGTTGGCCCAGATCTGGGTTCTAGCCTCTCAGATCCTTAGAAAGGCCCAGAACCACTGGGGTCCCTTCTCCCCGGGACAGCGTGTGCCAGGGCAGACAGTGCAGTTATAAGCCCTGTGGCCAGGGGGCGCCGTGGAGGCCACGCCCAGAGAGCGAGGCCTTAACCAGCCTGTTGCAGGCACTCCCCATCCCTCCCCACCACCCTGTGAGGCGGGACATCCATCGTATACAAGGAGCAAGGCAAGGCACCACAGGTTACACAGCAGGACAGTTTTGGAGCTGGGAGTCTGTCGTGGCCCTTTGCCTGTCAGATTTGTGCACGTGACCACCTAACCTGTGCTTTCTCTCCTGGAGTGGCTCAGAGAACCTGGACTCGGGACAAACCACCCGGATTTGAGTCCTAGCTCGGCCCCTTCCTGGCTGTGTGAAACTGTTTCCTCACCTGTCGAGTGGGCGTAACGGTAGCCCCTTGCTCACGGAGTCATTGTGTGGATTAATTGTCTTGACACTCCTGAGCGCTTTATAATATCCAGATTGGATCTTTTTGTGTCCTTGTAGCAGCTTTGTGACGGACATACTGTCATGATGACTTTTTTGTTCTTTTTGGCTGCACTGGGTATTCGCTGCTGCTCCGGGGTCTAGTTGCGGCGGGGGTACAGGAAGCAGGTGGGAGCTGGTGGCTACTGTTTAGTTGCGGTGCGCGAGCCTCTTGTGGTGGCTTCTCTTGTTGCGGAGCGTGGGCTTTCGGGTGCCCAGGCTTCAGTGTTTGTAGCCTATAAGGTAAGTTGCCCTGTGGCCCATGGAGTTTTCCTGGACCAGGGATGGAACCCGTATCCCCTGCATTGGCAGAGGAATTCTTAACCACTGGACCTCCAGGGAAGTCCCTCGTGATGCCTTTATGTAGACGAGGAAGCCGGGGCACAAAGTGGTTACACAGAGTAAGGGGCTGAGGCTTCCGGGCCCACGCTCTGCACCAGGCTTAAGAGATAATACACTCAAAGCCCTGCCAACTACCAAGCAGGTCTATCCCCTTACACGCAATACTTCTGTCACTATCATATCATCCTCACCATCATCCCCAGTCTGACCTGCAGGGACTAGGCGTGGGGGCCATCCAGCAATGAGGGGGCAGCCCTGGTATCTTTCCTCACCATCCCACCGATGACTTCATCTCATCCGCTTTTCTAGAATAAAAATCGGCCCACAGTTCTGGCCTGTGGTCAGACCGTTGGACAGAACACTGGAAATTGGGACTGTCCCAGAAACTCCCAGTTCTGGCCCCCTCACTGTCTGCTCCAGCTCGTCCTGCTTCCTGTTCTCTGTCCTCTCCCCTCCAGGCTGCACCTCCCAGCCCCTCCCCTGGGGGCCCCCGAGTTCTGGGAAAGGAAGCCAGGAGCAGGGCCTCCGACAGACCAGACGCAGAGCCTGGTCTCCAGCTGGGAGTGTTAGAGGCTGTGGGAGGAGGAGGGGACAGGCCAGGGGACAGGAGGAGGGGGTACAGAGGGCACTCCCCCCCAGGCGGCCTGTCCACCGGAAGGCATCTCTCAGCTCTTCACGGCTCTTCTTCCCAAGCTCCTGTTTGTTAAGCTGACTCTGCTGGGTGCTGAGGAAACAGCCTGGAATAAGACCCCTGGGAGGATTTACTCCTCTCTGGCAAGTGGATTTCACAAGCTGTGTTTGGATTATGGAGGGAAGAGTGTTGTTTCCTCCCCGAACACGGCCCCGGGGGGTCAGGACTGCTTTTTGCTTTCCTTCCAGCCCTGTTCCCTTTTCTCTAAGCAGGATCTACTGCAGAACCACAGACCGGGAGACTATTCAGAGGTAGAATCTATTTTCATCACAGCTAGCGGGGATCTTAGGGTTACGCACTCTCAGATGTACTGGGTGGCTGAGCATAGGCCAGAGTGTAGAACATTCGAATGGTTTCCAGTCTCTTTTTCTTTCCAGTCAGCTGGTACCTGCTGGTCTTAGGGGTGGCCACTATCTTTTCTTAGAATTCTGCCCCTAGGACCAGGCAGAGTTCTTCCTGTTGGGTCTCTTGGTCTCCAAAGAAACAAGAGGTTTTTTTCCTGCCTGGGGCCCAGCCTCTTGGGTTCTAACTCAAAACTTTCTTTCTGGCCATTGGACATGAGCTTGGTGCCTCCTGGGTGGTCCTCAGAAGTCTTGCATGTCCCCTGCTTCACCTCACTTGCCGCTCCTAGGAGCTGGGTGTTTCTAGTAGGAATCGATTGTGCAGATTTTCTCTGAACCCTCATTTCTTTGCAGACAGGTGGCAGCGAAGATGTTGGGATACTAGAGCACATGTTTGCAAAAATATTTCCATGTGCTGGGGACTGTGGGAAGAGCCTATGTATAATATGTACCATGTGTAAATAAATCTATAACGTGCTGTGTGTGTGTGCTCAGTCGTATCCAACTATTTGCAACCAGCCTCCTTTGTCCATGGGACTCTGCAGGCAAGAATACAGGAGTGGGTTGCCATTTCCTCCTCCAAGGGATCTTCCCAGCCCAGGGATTGAACCCACATCTCTTGCATCTCCTACATTGGCAGGTGGATTCTTTACCACTGTGCCACCTGGGAAGCTCATGTAAATTTACAATAAATGTGGATATTTATTAACTTGTTTCTTATTTCTTCCTCACAAGATTCCTCTGAGGTTTCCTTTATTTTGCAGATAGAGAAACTGAGGCACAGAGGTTAAATAACTTGCTAAAGATCATACAGCCAGTCAGTGTTGAGAGCCCAGTGGCTGAAAGAACTCTGACTGGAGTCAGACTTCTCTTTATATTTTTTAATTAAAAAAAAAAAAGTTTAAAAGGTTGGTATTGGGGTATAGCCAATTAACCATGTTGTGATAGTTTGAGATGAACAGCGAAGGAACTTAGCCATACTGGAGTCAGACCTTGCATGCTGTGTGTGTGTGTGTGTGAATGTGCACTTAGGAGGGCACTCCCACCAAAGAGTGTGAGTGGACCCCAGGTTCCCTGTCGAGACATCCTGAACACAGCATTAGGGCACGGGAGAACAGGCAGGTAGGCCCCTGAGCTGCCTCTGTGTATCCCAAAGCCTCCCCTATCCTTCGCTGCTCCTGGCTGGAGCTGCAGGCTTGTCGTCTAAGCCAATCAAGATGGCAGGGAGGAACCAGGAGGGCCCCGCCCTGCCCCAGCAGGCAGGTCAGGTGTTGCAGCTACCCAGGAAGCAGGGGTGGGTGGTGGCGCTGTGAGCTCTGCTAGGTGGGGCTGGGGCCCTGACCTTTCTGGGGAGCCCTGGATGAATCAGCCCGACCACAGCCGCCCTGACTGCAACACGGTGCAAACACGCTTTTCTTCCAGCTCCCTCCCCTCCCCCCTATTTTCCTTTCTCTCCTTGGCAGGGGTGTGGCACCGGGGCAGCGACTGCAACGGAACACCCCTGGAGTCGGTGGTGAAGCTGGGTCCTAGTGCTGGGCCTGCAACCTTCACCTCCCAGATTCTCCACCGCAGGATGGGCAGCAACCCCAGCCCAGGGTGGCGGCCACGTGCCCTGCCCAGAGGACAGGACTGTAGATGTAGGACTTGTGGCCCAGCCACCTGGCATGTCCCTCCAACAATATCTGTAAGCCTCAGAGGGCTTGTCCTTGCCTCATTTACAGTAGAACCACATTTTGTTTATTTCTATCGTTGATTTCATTTTCGGCTGTCCTGAGTCTTCACTGTCCCTCAGGATTTTCTCCAGTTGTGGAGAGCGGGGGCTGCTTTGCAGCCGCGGTGCAGGGGCTTCTCATTGTGGTGGCTTCTCCTGTCGTGGAGCATGGGCTGTAGGGCGTGGGTTTTTCAGTAGTTACATCCCCAGGATCTAGAGCTCAGACTCAAGAGCTGTGATGCATGGGCTCAGCTCCTCTGTGGCTGCGGCGTGTGGGATCTTCCTGACCCAGGGATGAAACCTGTCTCCTGCATTTGGCAGGTGGAGTCTGTTACTCCTGAGCCACCAGAGAAGCCCTAGTGCCACGTTTTGTGCTGTGTTGGGTTCACAGTCAGTGTGAAAGCCAAACACATCAACATTACTATTAAGGTCTCCTTAAACGGCTTATAAAACAGTGTGCGTGGCTTGGACATTATCTAAGGATCTCCAACATAGCTGTTTTCATTGAGACAGATGGCCGCGTCTTTGTTGGAACATTGTGCTGAGTTTGGGGAAGGGCTCACATCGTACGAAACCCACGTATGTGGTTTTCTGAGGCTGTTTGGGACCTCCTCCAGTGGACAGTACTGAATTTGTGATAGTTCAGTGTGCATATTTAGGAATTCAGTGTGCATTCACTTACGGACTCTTACTGGTTTCCTGGCTGGCAGGAAAGGTTGGAGTGACAGTGCGGTGGGAATCTGAAGGAAGGAACAGTTTTTTGTGGATGGATTTACCAGGAGTGTCTCTGCATAGGTACCATTTTGAGAAAATGAAAGAGGGGTGGACTTGATGGGAAGATATTCAGGAGCAGTTTTAAATGATGGTTGTTTCTATATCTTTTTCTTCTCTGAATATCTGAGTTTTTTTTTTTTTAACTGAAAGCCTATGGCAGTTATTAGGCTTATTCTTTTTTATGTGTATATATTTATTTATTTGGCTGCACCAAGTCTTAGTTGCAACACACGGGATCTTCTTTTAAAAAATTAATTAATTTAATTGAAGGCTAATTAGAGTATTGTGGTGTTTTTTGCCGTGCATTGATATGAATCAGCCATGGGTGTACGTGTGTCCCCCTGTCTAGAACCCCTCTCCCACCTCCCTCCCCATCCCATCCGTCTGGGTTGTCCCAGCATACTGGCTTTGAGTGCCCTGTTTCGTGTATCGAACTTGGACTGGCGATCTATTTCACATATGGTAATATACATGTTTCAATGCTATTCTCTCAAATCATCCCACCCTCACCTTCTCCCACAGAAGCCAAAAGCCTGTTCTTTACGTCCGTGTCTCTTTTGCTGTCTTGCATATAGGGTCGTTGTTACCATCTTTCTGAACACACGAGATCTTTAGCTGAGGCAAGCCAACTCTTAGTGGCAGTGTGTGGGATCTGATTCCCTGACCAGGGATTGAACCTGGGGCCTTCTGCATCTTAGCCACTGGACCACCAGGGAAGTCCCTATTCTGTCTGTTGTTGTTGTTTTTGACCACCCTGCATGACTTATGGAATCTTAGTTCCCCAACCAGGGATGGAACTCATGCCCCCTGCTGTGGAAGTGCAGAGTCCTCAACACTGGATCCCCAGGGAAGTCTCCAGGCTTATATATTCTTATATAATTATTGATTCTAGTGCAACTAATGACTGCTTCTACAGTCACTATTATTTGTGTAATAATAATTATTCTTCATATGTTGTTGTTCAGTCGCTCAGTCGTGTCTGATTCTTTGTGACCCCATGGACTGCAGCACGCCAGGCTTCCCTGTCCTTCATCAGCTCCCGGAGCTTGCTCAAACTCATTTCCATCGAGTCAGTGATGCCATCCAGCCATCTCATCCTCTGTCTTTCCCTTCTCCTCCCACCTTCTATCTTTCCCAGGATCAGGGTCTTTTCTAATGAGTCGGCGCTTCGAACCAGCTGGCCAAAGTATTGGAGCTCCAGTTTCAGCATCAGTCCTTCCAATGAATATTCAGGGTTGATTTCCTTAGGGTTGACTAGTTTGATCTCCTTGCAGTCCAAGGGACTCTCAAGAGTCTCCTCCAACACCACAGTTCAAAAGCATCAATTCTTCGGCCCTCAGCTTTCTTTATAGCCCAACTTTCACATCCGTACATGACCACTGGAAAAACCATAGCTTTGACTAGACGGACCTTTGTTGGCAAAGTAATGTCTCTGCTATTACCACTACTTATTTTTTTTTAATGGTTTAAAAACTCCAGCAACAGACTGGGGCAGGGAATTTAAAAACGTGAGTAAGGGGGGAAGGCTGGGACATTTCAGAGACCTTGTGTCTGCTTTAACTGACTTGTTATATCTCAGGCAGCAGTTCTCAAACTTTCTCATCTCAGGATCACTTTACACCCTTAAAAATGATTTAGAATCCCAAAGAGTTTTTGGTTTTCAAAGTGGTAGCTACTGATGTTTGACTTCTAATAAAAAGTGTTAAGTGCAAAATTTTAAAAATATTTATTAATTCCTTTAAAGTAACAATAAAAATCATTGGATGTTAACATAGCATCATATTTTAGATAATAACTGTATTTTCCAAAACAAAAAAGTTTGCAGTGTGGCCTTGTTTTACATTTTTCAAAAATCTCTTTAATGCCCAGCCTAAGAGAAGACAGCTGGGTTCTCATATCTGCTCCCACTTCAGTCTGTTTCAATATGTTGTTTTGATTGATTTGTATGAAGAAAATCAGGCCTCACACAGTTATGTGGTTGGGAAGAGAGGGCCTTGTGGACTGTGGATTAGTGGACATGCAGCTAGAAAGAAACTGTAGGGCAGTGGTGGGGAAGCCAAATCAACAGTGTTGGGTTGGGGAGTTTGTACTCATTTAGGAGCTAATGGGAAGCCACTGAAGACTTAGGCTGTGCTGGGGTTTTGTTGCTGCTCACCGGCTTTCTGTCATCACGGCGAGTGGGAGCTTCTCTTCGTTACGGTGCATGGGCTTCTCATTGTGTGTCTTCGCTTGTGGAGCACAGGCTCTCGGTACAAGGGCTCACTAGCTGTGGTGCATGGGCTTAGTTGCCCCATGGCACGTGAAATCTTCCTGGACCAGGGACCAAACCCGTGTCCCCTGCATTGGCAGGCAGATTCTTAACCACTGGACCACCAGGAAAGTCCATCATTGAAAACTTGTGAGCAAAGAAGTGACATGATCAGAATAGATTTCAGTAGTAGGGCAGTAGACAAGAGAGAGCCTACACAAAATAAAAAGGATTGAAACTAGGGTGACGCAATAGGAATGGAAACGAGGGGGCGATTTGGCAAAATATTTTGAAGGTAGAAGCAACAGAACTTAGTAATTATTTGGTAGGAAGGTATGAAGGGTCATTGGCACTGTGAAATCGCTTTGCTCTTCCCTGTTAGGTAACGTGTGTATTTCAAAGTTATCATTTGCTGCTCTCTCGTCTTCTGTCCTTCTGCGATACAGTAGGTGGTTAGTAAATGAATGAGGAGAGTTCAAGGACTATACTACTGTGGGATATTTCAGCCTAGGTGGGTGGCAGAATATTGGTGCCATCAACAGAAATTTAAAGACCAAGAGGAAAAGATGTCCATTATCATTAAGTATCATCAAGTGAAGGGTGGGTGGAGATGTCATGCTATTAATAGAGAGAAAATAGTCGGTGGACCTTGAAATATACTGTTCTCTTGAAAAGAAAGTACATTTTCCTAAGTACTAAAGATTTGGGGAGAAATAGATAATACACCTAGGAGAGATTGCTCTTGATTATTCTTTAGTCTCAATTTACTCAAGTTCAATGAGGGCAGTGTTTTTCAAAATTAGAAATGTCTTCACTTTAACCTGTTTCTTATGCACACACACACATATATACATAAAACAAACAAGTTTCATTAACTAGACAATACTCCCCTTTACTTATCTTTTTAATTCTGTTGTTTCATTTTTTAAAAACGCTGGTCAAGATTAGCTTCATGACTTCATGACCCAGTAAAGCGTCCTGACTTGCAATTTGAAAAACAGTAAGTTGGCGAGGTATCAATATTTTCAAGGTTCTGTTAGCAACAGAAACAGATTGTCCAATATAAGGCAAAAGGAATTTATTGGAAGAAGGTTGGGAACCCAGAGACTCATCAGAAAGACTGGAAAACTAGTTTTGGAAATGAGCAGAAACTGACAAAGTGCCCAAGGGCTGAGCAGAAGGACGGACGGCATGGTTGGGATGGTCAGGCCAGACTCTGGTTTCCATGCTGGAAGTCAGTCCGGCTGGCTCCTGGATTTGCACTAGGGGAGAGGTAACCTCCCCAAAGGAGGTGACAGTGCTGTTGGAAAGGGGACCAGCAGCCAAAAAAGAACCGCCTGCAAAAGGTAACATGACTTAGACATATAAAAAGATATCTAACAGGGACTTCCCTTGTGGTCCAGTGGTTAAGACTCCACTTCCCCTGCAGGGAGTGAGGGTTTGATCCCTAGTCAGGGAACTAAGATCTCACATGCTGTGCTGAGGCCAAGAAAAAAGAAGAGAGAGTGGTGCCCCTACATGATAGTCGTGGATCTAAATGGGTGTGTTCTTGCCTGTTGATGACCTTCCCATGTGATAAATTCTCCCTTCAGAAAGCATCTTGGCTAAAGGTGTCAAATCAAATAGCTCCAGAATATTCTGACCCTCTGCTGTGGTCATCCACTTTCCAGGCTCTGTCCTAATTTAAGTAAGTCTAGATGTAGGGAAAAATTTTGTCCATGATGATAGTCATGTACAGTGACGGAAAACTGGAACAACTGAAACGTCTCCCCATAGCGTATGGTTAAGCAAGATATACTGTATCTAGTACGTGGAATATTAGGTAGCCATTAAAAATGTCAATTGCAAAAATTTGAGATATCACAAAAATTACCTATATAGTAATGTTAAGGAGAAAATTAGGATGCAAAAGTGTTCATATAATATGTTTACTGGAGAAGAGAATGACAACCCACTCCAGAATTCTTGCTTGGAAAATTCCATGAGCAGAGGAGCCTGGAGGGCTACAGGCTATGGGATCTCAAAGTCAGCCAGACTGAGAGACTGAGCACGGTAGCATAAACTGTGATCTAAAATGGTTTTTTCCTTTTGTATTCCTACAGAAGAGTTTGGGGCTTCCAGTTATTCCATATCCTTGCCAATATGTTTAGTTTAGTCTTCTTAAACTTTTGACCTGTTAAATAAATGTGTAGCATTAAAAACACATTGACAACTGTCTGTTGTACACACACATAAAGAAAAGACTGGAAGAAACTATACCAAAATGTTAATAGCAGTTGTTTGTGGGAAGCAGTAGAACTATGGGTGATTTCTCTTTTACTTTTTCCCCTTTTTCTAAATGTTCCAGTTCTGTAATAACAAGAGAAATGCAAAACAAGTCATGAGTTGTGTTTCCATAAGTATATAGAAAATCAGTCTTCTTGTTTTCACATCATCGCATTGGAGACATGACGTGCCAAGCAAAAAGTTGGCATAACTGGACCTCCCTGGTGGTCCAGTGGTTAAGACTCTGCTTGCCTGTACAGGGGACACGGGTTCGATCCCTGATCCCACACGCTGCAGGGCAGCTAAGCCCATGTGCCCACAGCTTGGAGCCTGCGCTCTAGAGCCTGGGAGGCAGAACTCCTGAAGCCTGTGTGCCCTTGAGCCCACGCTCTACTCTACGATGAGAAAAGCCACTGCACTGAGAAGCACACAACTAGAGAAAGCCCGCACAGCAACGAAGACTCAGCACAACCAAAAATTGATTTTTAAAAAAGTTGACACGATGCAACTTTCCCAGCGGTGTCCAGTGGTTAGGACTCCACTCATCCAGTGCAGTGGATGTGAATTCGATCCTGGTCAGGGAACTAAGATCCCCACTTGCTGGGTGGCACAGCCCAAAAAAGGAAAAAAAAAATGTTGAAAAAAAAAAAAGTTGGCAGGATCGTGTGACAGCCCAGAGGACAGCCTGGTGTGGCTGGGAGGTGACAGCTTGTCCTTGTCCAAGCCAGCGCTATCCACCAGACCCTTCAAGTCCAAGGCCACCTATAAAGCTGAAACACCCTGGCAAACCTAGGGTGACCGCTCAGGTTGTCCTGGCAGTTAGGGGGTTCGTCTTCACGTGAGATGACTCACTTTCAAGAGCCGGTCACAGAGCGGCTCCAAAGTATGGAGCAGGCATTTTTGGTAGTGGGGGACTGCTTTCTCCTTGTCCCTTTTAGCAACTTGGTGCCTGGGAGGACAAAGCTGGGGAGAGCTGGTTGCGGGGCCGTGTCCCACAGTATCTGCCTTCC
Organism: Antilocapra americana; assembly: GCA_007570785.1. Taxonomy (NCBI): domain Eukaryota; kingdom Metazoa; phylum Chordata; class Mammalia; order Artiodactyla; family Antilocapridae; genus Antilocapra; species Antilocapra americana. The sequence goes on from ML661332.1 coordinate 9,188,194, forward strand.
GCAGCTCAGCAACAGGGAAGGAGGTGGAGTCTGGATTGAGCCCTGAGATAAGGAATAGACTGCAGCTGACTGTGAAGATCAAAATAAACAGCTGCGCCCCCAGGAGAATGAACGCCACATTCCATTCTCCGGCCCCACCCCCGATTCCCACTTCACTCTCTCTCCTTCCCCCCACCACATGCACACTCAGCACCCCCATCAGCTAGAAGGGCCTCCCCTCAGCCTTGGCTTAGGTCCCTCAGAACCCTCCCACGCTACCCCCTACCCCTTAACCAGAGGTTCCAGCTGTCGGGAAGGGAGTGAGTGCTCCGGACAGGTGGCCGGAGGCGGCTGGAGAGGGGCCTCATCCAGGGCCGGACTCCACCTGCCAGACTGGGCCACCCTCAGACTCACACGCCGGCTACCCCAGGAAGGCCCTGGAACAGAAGAGGGTGGTGGCGATGATGGTGGTGGCCAGTCTTGGGAAGCCAAGGCCGGCATGGGGTGGCTGGGAGGAGGGGTGTGCAGGGGTCCTGATGGCCGGCTCTGCAAACATCTGGTCCTCGCTGTGGGTGGGCCCGGCCCTCCGGGAGCTCACAGTCCAGTAAGGGGAGACAGCAGGTCCGAGATGTACCTCCAAGGGGGTCATTCCTCACTGTAGTGCCCAGGGGCAACCCCAGCCCTGTGGAACCCCCTCCAAGGCTCCCTGACTCCTGAGGGTTCAAGTCACTACCCCAGACCACTTTCTAGATATGCTAACCTGGGACTTAAAATCAAGGAGACATGGACTTCCCTGGTAGTCCAGTGGTTAAGAATCTGCCTTGCGATGCAGGTGACACAGGTTCGAGCCCTGGTTGGGGAACTGAGACCTCACATGCTTCAACTAAGCCCAAGCACTTAAACTACTGAGCCTGCCTGCTCTGGAGCCCGTGCCACACACTCTAGCTACTGAGCCCACACAGCACAGCTAGAATCTTGTGCCACAAGGAAAGATCTCGATTGGGAGTAGGGGGGTAACGTCTGTCTAACCCAAAGCCTAGGGAGTGTGCATAGGGGTCTCACCACCCTCTCAGTCCCTACCTGCAGGCAACCTTGCAGAGTCCCACATCACTCTACTTAAATGACTCCCTTGAATTCCCCAAGGCCCTCTAATATCCCAAGTCTCCAGCAGATTGCTGGGCAACTCCCCGCTCCCCACCCCGGGTCTAGTCCCCCCAGCCAGCAGACTCAGTGTATGCATGCTGATACTAGCCAGGACCGACGATATACTTTGCAGAGGCCCTTGTTCAAAAATTATTAAGAATTTCAAGATGGTGGCAACAGAGCATTGAACCAAGGGTGGAACCCTTCTGAGTGCAGGGCTCTGTGTGCCTGCATGGATCACACGCCTGTGAAGCCAGCCCTGGGGTTGCTGCCCTTCTTCGAACACTCGCAGTGATGCCAGACCTGGTGCTGGGTGCTCACCACGCATGATCTCATTCCTTCCTCTCTGTGGCCCTTTTCTCCCTATTGTGCAGACGAGGAAATTGAAGGATTAGACGAGCCGCATAACTTGCTGAGGTCATCAGCTCTTAAGGGCTAGAGCGGGGGGGGGGGGGGGGGGGGGGGAAGAACCCAGCCTGTCTGTCTACAGAGCCTGGGCTCTTAACCACCCAGGAGCTGCTGCAGCCCACAGGGCTGGGGTGGTTGCTGGGCAAGGCAGCTGCTTCCCGTCCCCTTCTTCTGTCCTGTCAGGGGCAGGAAGGAAGATGAGGCAAGAAACAGCAGCTGATGGTGTGGCAACAGTGGCAGTGGCGGGGAGGGTAGCCAACCCAGACAGAAGTGCTGGGTGGAGACGGTGTGAGATGGGCCCGGGGACTGTGTGAGCTGGAGGCGGCTGATAGACACCACAGCTGTGCCCTCCACCCTCTTGCCCAGTGTGGGCATCGCTGAGCCTTTCCCCCACCTCTCCCCTGATGGCACCTCCAGCTCTGCCTGTCTCTCTTCCTCTTTCCCCCTGTGGTCTCTGCTCCCCAGCTCTCTCCTTCGTGCCCTTTCCAGCCAGCCTACACTGGGGGTTAGGGGGGGAGCATCACTCAGGACTCTCCTCCAGCTCTGTCCTCAGTATTTATCTCCATAGCAGTAACAACTACAGTTTATTGAGCACCTACTATGTGCCAGCTGCACTGCTAGGCAGTATTTATTTTTATTTTTATTAAAACATTTATTTATTTGTTTTGGTTGCACTGGGTCTTAGTTGTGGCTCTTGGCATCTCCGTTGGGGCATATGGACTTCTTAGTTGGGGCAGGTGGAATCTAGTTCCCCGACTAGGAATCAAACCTGGGCCCCCTCCATTTCGAGGTTGGAGTCTTACCCACTGGCTGGACCACCAAGCAAGTCCCCTAGGCGCTTTATAGATAGACAAAACTTGAATTCTCTCCGCCAACCTATAAACAAGGATTATCATCCACATTTTATAAAGGAAGAAACCGAGGCTCAGAGGGGCACAGAGATTTGCCCAGGGTTACACAGGTGTTCTGCCCTTCCTGACTGTCTATCCCACAGGACCATGTGGCCTGATAAGGTGGAGTGGTCCCGGAGCATGGAGGAGTCTTTTCTCAGCAAGGAGGGAGTTTGAGAAATGGTCGGTTTGAGGGAAGAGTGATGTGTTGTGAGTGAGGGAGATGGTCACCTCCTTTGCGTTGGCTGGGGTGGTGTGGTGAGGATTTGACTCCACTGTCTACCTGGAGGGCCCGCTCTGACACTTGTGATAATATGAGGTGACGGGGAGCTGAAGGGCTGAAGACCCAGATGAAGAGGAAGGTCCCTCTCACACATTTTACCCAGTGGCACCAGAGAATAGACTGCGATAGGCACTGGGAGAGGTTAGATTGCTAGAATGCATGCGTGTGTGCTAAGTCGCTTCAGTCGTGTCTGCCTCTTTGCGACCCCATGGACTGTAGCCCGCCAGGCTCCTCTGTCCATGGGATTCTCCAGGCAAGAATAGTGGAGTGGATTGCCATGCCCTCCTCCAGGGGACCTTCCTGACCCAGGGATTGGACCCGCATCTCTTGTGTCTCCTGCATTGGCAACCAGTTCTTTACCATTAGCCCCACCTGGCAAGCCCAGACTGCTGGAATAGAGACCCCCAAATCAGGCGTCTGAACAAAATGGAAATTTCTTGCATACAAGTCCAGGTGGGCAATTGGACCCCTTGACAGGGTTGGGGACCAACGCTTCTCCTAGGCTGTTGTTCGTCCAGGCCTCGGATGTTGAAGACAGCACACCACCCCATCCCCTGGGTCCATGACCCAGCCAGTGGGAAGGGAGAGGTAGGAAGGAGGGAGCACAACGCTTCCTTTTGGAGACATGACTCCAAGTTGCCAGATCCCTTATCCCATTAGCTAAAAGTTGGTCACCCACCATATTGAGCTACAGAAGATCTTGGGGATCATACTGAGCAGAGCTTCTAGTATGAGAGATGTAAGAAGGGGAAATGGATGCTGTGGGGTAGTTAGGCACCTTTGTCCCAGGCTCTTGACAGGCAGGGACCAGGAGAGCCTGTGTCACGTGTGTGAGGATGGCTTCTCTACGTGAAACCTCTGATAGACTTCTCTCTGGGGGATGCCTAGGGCAATGGGGCCAGCACCCTGCTGGCTACTGCCCTCTCCCCTGGATACCTCATTCCTGATCACAGGTAGACGATTTGACTCCACTTGCTTTGACCAGAGCCCTGGTCTCAGGAGCACCATAGGATGGGGGGAGGAGGCTCAGTGAAGGGCACCACTCTTGCCCCTTTGAGAGGCTCTGCTGTCCTCAGATGGGGTAGGGAAGCGTCACGTCCCCTCACCTTAGTGAGCAGGTGGAATCATCTCAGCATCAGGAGATGGAGAGTCCCCAGGCTCTCAGGGCCAAGTCTCAGTCTTAGAGACAAAGCACATGGAGTTGAGGCAGGAGGTCCAGCTTTGTCCAAAGGAGGGAAATGGTTCTTTTCTTCTGCAGTTGTGAATTTCTGGATGCGATCTTCTGGGCCCATTGTTTGTTTGCTAATGCATTCATTCACTCATTTGTTCATTCATTCGTTCGTTTGTCTGTGTATTGAGCACCTACTGCGCAGATGCTGAGTTCATTTCAGGTGAAAGAGAAAAGAACATGGCAGGCACAGCCCCTGACCTCATGGATCTCACAAGCCCCCAGTGTCACCTTGCTGCCTCCCCATGGAGGACAGACCAAGCCATCGTAGCTCTGAGAGCCACCCGTGTGACTCAGAGTGTGAAAGGCCCGCAGGTAGCCCCTGAAAGCACATGGCAGGTTTCACCTGGGCGCTGTCCTGGAGCGGCTGGGCGGGGCTGGGTGGGGGTGCCTGGGGGGAGGAGCAGGCACTGGAGTGGGTGTTTCACTTCCCCCTCACTTACTAGGCGTGGAATCTGCTTTTTCTCAGTTGGTGAGATTGGTGACTTCTCTTCTGCTCCGGGGGGGACATGTCCCCTCCCAGCCCCTCCTCCAGCGCCCTGGTCTGGGTGGGATCCTTCCTCCTATTACCTGTGACCCCAGGAAAGAGCGCAGTGTGGGGAGTGGAAATCTGTGTGGGGACACTTCCTCTGTGGGCCGTTTGGTTTCTGAGCTCCTCTCTGGGCCCCTCTTGCCCTGCTAGTTCTCCCAGCTAGTCCAGGAAGAGAGGCTGTACACCCTGGCCTCCACAGAGGGCTCACTGGCTTCCTGCTTCCTCCGAGTGCCAGGCCCACACCCAGACCTGCCGTCCGCCTTCTCCTGTTGGCATCTCTCACTTTATTCCTTGAGGCACAGCCTTGCTCTGGACCCCCGAGTCGCCTCTCGGTGTCACTCTATGCGCTCTTCTTACTACCTGGCGAAAGTTCGAGGCTAGCTGGAATGTAAACCCAGAGATTCAGGCCAAAGAAAGAAAGAAAACCTTCAGAGTCACCTGCCCTCATCTCTGCAGTTAAGATGGTCGATAGGAGGGCAGGGGTCCTGTCTGTCTTACATATTTTTGGCTTTTAGTAGGATTTGCACTTTGCAGGTGTTCAGTAGGTGCTGGGTAGTGGAAGGGACCCCGGAGATAGGGCTGCCCCGTTATTGTAACAGTGAAATACAGTCCATTGGCATTACTCACAATACTTACGTTCTATAAAGTTGCTGTGGGGGCTTCCCTGGTGGCTCAGTGGTAGAGAATCCGCCTGCCAGTGCAGGAGACACAGGTTTGATCCCTGATCCTGAAAGATACCACCTGCCTCTCAGGAGCTTAGCCCATGTGCCACAACTGTTGAGTCTGTGCTCTAGAGCCCGGGAGCTGCAACTCCTGAAGCCTGCGTGCCCTAGAGCCTGTGCTCAGCAACAGAGATGCCACCGCAATGAGAAGCCCGCAACTGGAAAGTAACCCCTCTCTCTGCAATTAGAGAAAAGCCCAGGTAGCAATGAAGACCCAGCACAGCCACAAATAAATAAATAAAATTATTAAAAATAAAGTCACCATGAACTCTGAATTAGTGAATCCAGAGCCGTTGCTCCGAGGGAAATACAAGGCTGACTTCCTTCGAGCCTGAGGTCCCAACATTTCTCATCAACCAATCGACATACTTGTTTTTATGTGAGTTTCTGTTTTAAGACACTGTTTTTAATATGTTGATTCTTTAACACTGAACTCAGGGCACTGTAAATCATTCCTGAACGAAGCTTAGCTCATGCACACCCCAGCCTTCTTATAGTTAGCCATGTAGCCATGCTACCTTTTAAACAGTGAAATCAACAAAAAGGCCAAACATGCTGGAAAGGTGGCACTGAGTAGACTGAAAAGGACACTTGTTTACTGTATGAGAGGTGTGGCAAGGAGGCAGAACGTCACCTTGTTCAACCTCAGCTGAGAACACGCGCATCATGTGACTCGAATTTTTCACACCTCTCTGTGTGTCCTCCAATGACCACAAAAGCAGCAGGAGCATTAATTTGGGAGTTTCAGAAAAATGTTCCAGAGTAGACAGATTCACAAATGGAGAATCCATGAACATAGAGGATGACTGTGCCTCCACGGGGCTTGGTAGATACCTGATGCCCTCTGCCCGAGCCCTCCCCCCAGCATTCAGCATCTAAGGATGGGCCGCCTTGCCCAGCAGGGCCCTCCGCCACCCGTACTGCACCACTGCTGCCTGTCGTGGGTGGGTGGGTGAATTTCATTGGCCTGGCCTGCACTGGAGGAGGGGGTGAAGAAGCCCTGCTCTGCCCTTCCCCCTTCCCCTACTTTCTCACTGCACATGAGGCCTCCCGGGTGAGCCAGGCCCACACGTGCATAAAAGGGGGTGGGGTGACACGAGCAGGCAGCCACCTGTGACTTCTCCAAGCCAAGTGTTGCACCAACACCTGGGGAAGACCCCCCTGGCGGTTTGGGGGAGCCTGTTTTGACCTGATCTTTATTTACCCCTCACAAAGGAAGTAAATAAATAGCTCTTTGTGTGTCTGTGTGGATGTGCGCGTGCCAGACTGTGTGTGTGTGCCTGCTGCACACCGTTAAAAACCATGGCCTGGCCCCAGAGGAAGTGGTAACAGAACAATTGTTTATTTTCCATTTACCCTCCTATCCCTCCCCACCTCCACCCTTTTAATGTGCGCCCAGAGGCATTCTTTGCCAGTCCAGGATCCAATCATTTGTTCACCCATTTCTTCTTTTTTTTTAAGACCTCATGCTTTATTTATTTTTTAAAAAATATTTACTTATTTGGCTGCGCCAGTGTTAGTTGCAGCACTCGGGGTCTTCGGTCTTCGTCGTGGAGTGCAGGAATGCAGATCGCATGTGGCATTCGAACACTTAGTTGCGACATGTGGGATCTGGTTTTCTGGCCAGATCTAGTATCAAACCTGGCCCCCTGCATTGGAGCATGGGAGTCTTAGCGACTGGACCACCAGGGAAGTCCCTGTTCATCCATTGCTTCATTCACTCATCCTGGTGTGCTCTGAAGCAACACAGTGTCAGATGGTGGCGATTGTAAAAGACAGATAAGAAGGTGGGATGGGGAAAGGGCGTTTTGGCCTGGGAGTGTGATTTTCTTTTTTTTTTTTTTTCCTTTTTTTTTTTTTTTATTATTGTTTTTGTCATACATTGTCATGATATCACCATGGGTTTACATATGCTTCCCCTCCGGGTCCCCCCTCCTCCTCCCTCCTGCCTGCCCACCCCAGGCCTCTGTGAGCACTTGCCTGGATTACTGTGTGTTTCCATAGCATTGCTGCTCGAAGACCATCAGAGACTTCCTTCTCTGGGCCTGTGAAATTAAATTCAATTTGTCATGGTGCTCTGGGTCTCCTTGCACCTTGGCTCAACCCACCTTTCCAGCCCTTTTACCCACAGTCAACCTCTATCACATTATTCCTGGGCTTCTAGGTAGCAGCTGGTAAAGAATCTGCCTGCAATGCAGGAGACCCCTGGTTCAATTCCTTGGTCAGGAAGTTCTCCTGCAGAAGGGATAGGCTACCCACTCCAGTATTCTTGGGCTTCCCTGGTGGCTCAGATGGTCAAGAATCCTCCTGCAATGAAGGAGACCTGGGTTTCAATCCCTGGATTGGGAAGATTCCCCAGGAGGAGGGCATGGCAACCTACTCCAGTATTCTTGCATGGAGAACCCCCATGGACAGAGGAGCCTGGCGGGGTACAGTCCATGGGGGTCACAAAGAGTCGGACATGACTGAGTGACTAAGCACAGCACACCTTATGTCTGCCCAACAGGCATGCTGAGACATCCTGGGGAGTCCCTGCGTCCATCCCTTGTCTCACACTGTCCCCCCTTCTTGGGATGCACCTTGTCCTCCTCCCATCCACTCCTGTCTCTCCAAACTTGGCTCTTCACGTCCTGGTTTAAATCTACCTGGCTGCTCCCCTGACATGTCCCACCTTTTGGATAGCATATCCTCGTGGACGTTGGGTGTGGGTGCAGCTCCTTGTCCTTACTAGACCGTGAATCCCTTGAGAACAGGGTCTGCGTCTTAGCTTCCACCTTCTTTTCTTTGACTGTGGAATTTTAGTTCCCTGACCAAGGATTAAACCTGCCCACTTTGCCTTAACCACCGGACTGCCAGGGTAGTCCCTCCTTCTTCCATTCATTCATCTAGCCCATACGAAGGGTGACTGTGCGTGATAACCCCTGTCCTTGTTTCTCTAATGTACCTATCACTGCATATGATATCCTCTTGATCAGTGCTGGTCCAACAGATGATGCTGCAAGTACTAAGTCTTGGGGTGCAAGTCTCTATGCTGTGGGCATTCTGAGGTGAGGGAGAGCAGGGAAGGTGGGGTTGAGGGGAGGGCTTCCAGGAGAGCTGAGCAATCTCTGGAGTGGACAGTGGAGTCTGGAGGGTTGGGACATGCAGACAAGGGCAGGGCAGGCGCCCTAAGCATCCTGACCAGAGCCCAGGATTCTTGCTCCCAGCTCTCACGACCATGCTGGTATCCAGATCTGGGGAGGGCACTGAGGAAGGAGGCTTGAACCGTGCACATCCGTGGACAGAGTCCTTCTGAAGACCTGATCCATATGGTGAAGCAAGGGAGGACAGAGAGACAGCTGTGGATCTCTTGCATGTTGGGTCAGATTTAGGCACAAGAGCAGGGCTTGGGAAAGTCGTGCATTCATTCATTCATTCAGCCTTTATTTTTAAGGTTTAAAAAATTATAAAATGAATACTTGTTCAGTACAGGAAATTTAGACAATATACAAAAATAGGAAAAAGCTAGAAAAATCGTGTTGCCACCCAAAGACAGCCTTAGTTTACATTTTGTAAGCCTTCTGTCTCTATTATTTAAATAATTGTCCTGCAATTATTTAAGCAGCTATTTAAGTAATTGTTATTTTTGTATTTGATTTTTAATGAAAAATTCATTAACTTGAATAGTAAGAAATATAATTGTGAAAGTAAAACTTTATAAGGACCTTCATTTTAAAAACACCTTATAGACAGGAAGAAAATAAAGGTGCCCCACCCTCCAACTTCCATGCCCTGGGGAAAACCAGTGTTAATGGCTAGTATGTGTCCTTCTGAACTTTTTTTTCTGTGTATATACACTCAGTTTTATTTTTTCAAAATAAGATTATAGGGTACTGTTCATATGAACTTATTTTTGTTTTTACAAAGTTAAGATCATTTTGCACTCAATGTTGCAAATCCTTTTTTTTTAAAAAAAAGCATTTTTTATGCCACATAAATTTGAATAAGTATCTGACATTATACAAAATGAATCCATACTGTTAGTACATTACATATGATAGTTATAGGTTGTAATTTACAACACTGTTTGAAAATATGGAATAATTTGCTTGAAAACACAGGAATATCTACTTTGTACTTTTTAGAACATGATTGAAATAGCCCATTGATTAATCAAAATGATTTTATTTTTGTTTCTTTTTTTTTTTTTGGCTGTGTCACTAGGCTTGTGGGATCTTAGTTCCCCCACTGGGATCAAACCATGCTCCCTTCAGTGGAAGCTTGGAGTCTTAACCTCTGTACCACTAGGGAAGTCCTGATTTTTTTTTTTAGGTAAGAAGTAGATTTATTTAGAGAGAAACATACTCCACAGAGTGTGGGCCATCTCAGAAGGCAAGAGGGCCATACCATTTTAAGAAACAGCTTTTTCTTCGTGAACATGTAGATCTTTGAATACTTATGTAACTGTCCACCCATATTTTATTTAGAATTCTCACAGATGTTTCCTAGGCTCTGTGCTAGGCCCATGAGACAAACTCTGCTCTCTGGAGCTCCCAGGCTGGTTGAGACACCAACATTTGAGCAGTTTCCACTTAATGAATATATGGCTGGAAGTGGCACAAGAGGTGGGGGTTGGGGGGCCATCAAGGAAGGCTTTGTGGAGAGATGACTTTGCTACCCTGGGTCTTGATGACCAGTCGGAGGTCCCACAGGCAGAGGCTGGAGGACAGAGCCCAGGGGCCCCAGTAGTGATGTGACTTATTATCAGCCATCCTCCTGGCCCCAGAGGTTTCTTTCTACTTTTCCTTTGGACATGACAGATTCTGCAAACAAGGGCTCCAGCTGTTTATCTGGGGCCATCCCAGAGCCAGGGGCTCCCACTCCCTGCTGCAGAGGCTGTGAGGCCCTGATTAAGGAAACAGCTGAGGCAAACGACTCAGAGCAGAGGGGGAGGGAGAACCGGAAGGAGCGGCGCTGGAGAGCCAGGGCGAAGGACAGGAACGAGCAAACGGTGCCCTTCTGTGCTTCTAGTGGGTCCCTGCCTTCCTCCACCGGTAGACCCTGCTCCATCAAGGCCCCTTTCTTTGGCACCTCCTCTGCGACTCCATTCGTTCATCACACACGTCCCGATGGCATCCATCAGAACTGATTCCTCTCGTGCTCACTGAGCAAGTCAGCCTATTGCCATTAACGAGTGTGACCTTTGGAATCAAGAGTCATAGCAGGAGTAGCTAACATGTATGAAACGTTTCACATAGGTTGGACACTGCAGTGAGGGATTTTTTTTTTCTTTTTTCTTTTATTTTTTGGCTGTGCTGGGTCTTTGCTGCAATGCTTGGGCTTCTCTAGTTCTCTAGCTGTGATGCACAGGCTTAGTTGCCCTTAGTTCCGGACCAGGGATGCAACCCGAGTCCCCTGAACTGGAAGGCAGATTCTCAACCACTGGACCACCAGGGAGGTCCCATGTGATGAGAGTGTTTTGAATCTATTTTCTGATTTAATATTTTCCAACAGTCAGTGTGGTGGGAATTATGATCCCATGGAGCAGAAAAGGAAACTGAAGGTCAAAGAGGTTAGTAAGTGTGAAATATAACAGAGATTCACACCCCTGTATGAGTCTCAGTTTCCTCATTTATAACACAGAAAGGAAAATAGTACCTTTTCCCCAGGACAATTATAAGAACTGAGTTAATACATACCAAGCACCTGCTATACCCAATAAATGTGGTCTCTCACCCTCCTCCTTATTGCCTTTACCATTATCATTCTGGATCATCATTCTTTGGTTGGGACTAGTCTGAGCTTATTTAACCTGGTAGAGGGCTTAAGAATATCCATTCTGGATTTGGGATGCTTGGGTTCAAAATCTAGGCTCAGGGGGACTTCCCTGGTGGTCCAGTAGTTAAGAATTCAGCTTGCAGTGCAGGGGACTTGGGTTCAATCTCTGGTCAGGGAACTAAGATTGCCACATGCCATGGGGTGACTAAACCCACGCACCACAACTATTGAGCCTGTATGCTCTGGAGCCCTCGAACCACAACTAAGACCCGTTGCAGCCAAATAAATAAATTAAAGAAAAAAATCTAGGCTCAGATCCACGACCAAATTCCATCCTGTAAATGACCTTGACCAAGGTCAAAACGTTACTTGAATTCTTTGAGCTCCACTTTCTTCATCTATAATATAGTAATGATAATGGTACTCTGTGTGTGTGTGTGTGCTGACAGTAACTAAGCTGGAAACTTCTTGAGGGCCGGTAAGATAACTTCCTGAGTTCTCACTGCCTTGATGAGGATATGTGTGGGGAGTAGTCCAGATAATGGTATGACAACAAGAATAACAAGTAGCTCTGTGTTGATCTTCTTCTCCCAATGAGAAATACTTGCTCATTGTAGACACTTTGAAAAGTAGAAAGAAAAAATAAACCATGATCCCACTTCTCACAAATAATCACTGTGTTTTTTTGCTTGTTTTGTTTTTTTGCTGCCCTGTTTGTTGTGGCATGTGGGCTTATTTAGTTGTGAGCTTCGTTTTCCCATGGCATGTGGGATCTTAGTTCCCCAACCAGGGATCAAACCCACATCCCCTGCATTGGAAGGTGGAGTCTTAACTACTGAACCATGTAATCACTGTTAGCATTTCGGTATATTTCTTCTCAGTCTTATTTCTATGTAGGTGGCTATCTTCCTATAATTGGAACCATTGGCTATCTTACTGACCACGTGCTCTATTCTGTCTCCCACTGACCTGGCCATATATCAAATGAGCCTTTTCAAATGCCATCAAAATACTTTTTGAAATAGTATTAATGGCATTTCATTTTGTTTTACTGATCTAAAGACAATACACTGAGGGAGTTGATGAATAAATGGATACTGTTCTGGAGGAAGGGAAGTCTGTTCCATTGCATATTTTTACCAGTGACTTTGGAGATAACGTGAGTGGCATGTGATCAGCTGGCCTCTTGGTGTCTTATTCGTCTTGATGTCACATAAATTCCTGGGTTCTGAACAGTTGTTCCTTCATTCATTCTGCAAATATTTATTTCATATCCATTATGTGCCAGGCATTGTTCTATGTACTTTGGGATACATCAATGAACAAAACAGGCAAAAATTCCTTCCCTTGTATAGCAAGGGGCAGGATTGGTAGGGCAGAGAGCAAACACTACACAAGAAATAAGCTAGCTTACAGAGCTCTTTGTTGTTATTGAAGCCCTAATCTCCAATGTGACTCTATTTGGAAGTGAGGCCTTGTTTGGCTGCTCCGAGTCTTAGCTGGCGGTTTGCAGGATCTAGTTCCCCAACCAGCAATGGAAACCGGGCCTCCTTCATTGGGAATGCAGAGTCTTAGCCACTGGACTGCCAGGGAGGTCCCACCAGTCACTTAGTCAGTTCAGTCGCTCAGTCATGTTCGACTCTTTGTGACCCCATAGACTGCAGCACGCCACTAACTCCCAGCGCTGACTCAAACTCAGGTCCATCAAGTTGGTGATATCATCCAACCATCTCATCCTCTGTCTTCCCTTCTCTTCCTGCCTTCAGCCTTTCTCAGCATCAGGGTCTTTTCCATTGAGTCAGTTCTTTGCATCAGGTGGCCAAATTGGAATTTCAGCTTCAGCATCAGTCCTTCCAATGAATATTCAGGACTGATTTCCTTTAGGATGGACTAGTCTGATCTCCTTGCAGTCCAAGGGACTCTCAAGAGTCTTCTCCAACACCACAGTTCAAAAGCATCAATTCTTCGGCACTCAGCTTTCTTTATAGTCCAACTCTCACATCCATACATGACTGCTGGAAAAATCATAGCTTTGATTAGACGGACCTTTGTCGGCAAAGTAGTGTCTCTGCTTTTTAATATGCTGTCTAGCTTGGTCATAACTTTTCTTTCAAGGAGCAAGTGTCTTTTATTTCATGGCTGCAGTTACCATCTGCAGTGATTTTGGAGCCCAAGAACATAAAGTCTCTCACTGTTTCCACTGTTTCCCATCTACTTGCCATGAAGTGATAGGACCAGAAGCCATGTCTGAATGTTGAGTTTTAAGCCAACTTTTTCACTCTCCTCTTTCACTTTCATCAAGAGGCTCTTTACTTCCTCTTCACTTTCTTCCATAAGGGTGATGTCATCTGCATATCTGAGGTTATTGATATTTCTCCCAGCAATCTTTAGTAAAAGGCGAAAGATTTATACGTTTTGAAGAGAAACCAGAGCATCTCCCAGCAATCTTGATTCCAGCTTGTGCTTCATCCAGTCTGGCATTTTGCATGATGTACTCTGCATATAAGTTAAATAAGCAAGATGACAATGTACAGCCTTGATGTGCTCCTTTCCTCATTTGGAACCAGTCTGTTGTTCCATGTCCAGTTCTAACTGTTGCTTCTTGACCTGCTTACAGATTTCTCAGGAGGCAGGTCAGGTGGTCTGCTCTTTCCATCTTTTTAAGGAGTTTCCACAGTTTGTTGTGATCCACACAGTCAAAGGCTTTGGCATAGTCAATAAAGCAGAAGTAGATGTTTTTCTGGAACTCTGCTGCTTTTTTGATGATCCATCCGATGTTGGCAATTTGATCTCTGGTTCCTCTGCCATTTCTAAATCCAGCTTGAACATCTGGAAGTTCACAGTTCACATACTCTTGAAGCCTGGCTTGGAGAATTTTGAGCATTACTTTGCTGGCATGTGAGATGAGTGCAATTGTGCAGTAGTTTGAACATTCTTTGGCATTGCCTTTCTTTGGGATTGGAATGAAAACTGACCTTTTCCAGGCCTGTGTCCACTGCCAAGTTTTCCAGATTTGCTGGCATATGGAGTGGAGCACTTTCACAGCATCATCTTTTAGGATTTGAAATAGCTGAACTGGAATTCCATCACCTCCACTAGCTTTGTTCGTAGCGATGCTTCTTAAGGCCCATAAGTCCCATAAAGCTCATCAAAAGGTGATAAGCATTGTGGACAACACAAAACTCTGGAGCTGGGTAAGGAGGATAGGACTGAAGAGGGGGTACATTTTGCAGTGGTAAGTAGGGTGACCAGTGTCAGCCTTACTGAGAAGGAAACATTTGAACAGTAACATAAAGGTGAAGAACTGGTGATATAACTATATGGCGGGGGAAGGGGTGGGAGTGGGGATGGGGTTCCCCAGCAGAGGGTAGAGTCAAAGCAGAGATCCTGGGAGTGTGTTTGAGCATCTTAGAGTGTTTGAGGAATAGCAAGACCAGTGTGGCCGAAGTGGAATGAATGACTGGATACTCAGAGAGGTAGCGAATATGCTGGTTGAGAGCCAGGAATTAGATCTCAACAGGCTGTAACTAATGATACAAATCTAATAAAATATAAACAAGAACAAAGTTTGTAGGATGTCCCTGGTGGTCCAGTGGCTAAGACTCTGAGCTTCCAATGCAGGGGGCCCAGGTTTGATCCCTGGTCAGGGAATTAGATCCCACATGCTGCAACCAAGAGTTCACATGCTGCCGTGAAAGATTCCACATGCTGTAACAACGATCGGAGACCCTGGGTGCTGCAACTAAGACCCGGGACAGCCAAATTAATTGACTTTTTAAAAAAAGAACAGATTTGCTCTGAAGTTAAAAAGTCGTGCAAAGCAAGTCATCTCATATCCCTCTTGTTAGTAGACTGGGTGTGAATGATAAATAAATTACACAAATATAGAAAAAGTGAGATATGGCTTATATGTTTTATATATATATATATATTCATTTCTTTGATGTGTATTTATTGAATATGCACCATGGGTCTGGACCTGTCCTAGGTGTTGGGGATCAAAACAAGACAAAACCTCTGCTTTCATGAATCTTACATTCTAGTGGGTAGAAACTGATGTTAAGCAAACTGAGAGAGACGCAAGGTGATACTGGGTGGTGATAACTGCTGAAACCAAGAGCAGTGAACCATGGTTCACAAGAGAACTGTGGTTTGAGTCTAAATTCATTGAGTCAACTGTGTGATGCAGTTGCCAAAAAGTTGAATTCCATCTGAGGCTGGGCTAACAGAATGCTCAGAACTAGAAAGGTCATGTTTGCCCTGCTTCTGATGGTCAAGCTGGCCTGGAGTGTTGCATTTATATTCTAGAAGGACAGTGACAAACCTGAATTTAGGGTAGAATAACTAAGATCATGGGGTGGAGATGCTGTAACACCATCCAAAGAACAGGATCAGGATCAGTGGGTAGAGGTTCCAGAAGGTAGGTTTCAACTCAGCAAGCTGAAGAATTTTCTAGTGGTCAGAACTGACCAGTAATGGAATGGGATGTGTGAGAGGATCCGAGTCCATTTTCCAAAAATGTTTTAAAAAAAACCTGGATTCACCCATCTCAAGATATAAAATAAATGAGGATATAATTAGTCCGGTGGGAATTTGGACTTAATCGGTATGGCTCCGTTGAGTTCCAGGTCTTAATGTGCATGAGAATAAGGAAGGATTTTTTGCATATAACTTGTAACATAGATAATTCCAACATCAGCCACATATTATTTCCACAATAATTTCCACAATAGCCAACAACCACCAAGGGCGTAAGTAGAATCTCAACATGTAGAAATCCAAAGTTTCAAGAACTCTTTCACTCATCACTGTAGTTTGGTGTCCAGGGCTCCAGAAACTTCAGAGGATTTCTTTAAAAAGTTCAACAGGAAGGCCATGGAATAGTACTGTCAGTGCTCTTCCCCCTTTACCTTTTTAGTTTGATAATTTCAGATAAAGAAAAGTTGCAAGAATTGTACAGAAAATCCTCATATAGTCTACCCAGATTCCCTAGAAGTTAAGGTTTTATCACATTTGTTTTGTCATTCTAACTCTCATACACACACACACACACACACACACACACATATTGTTTGAATGTAAATTGAAGACATAACAATGTCCCTTTACTCCTAAACACTAGTGTATATTCTTAAAACAAGGTCTTCTCTTACATAACCCCAATGGAATGATAAAAACCAGGAAAGTAATACTGATACAATGCTAGTATCTAATCTGTAGACCTTATTCAAATGTCACAATAGTCTCAGTGAAAAGCTTGTAGCCGAAAAAAGAAAGAAGTCCCATATCACAGGTTGTATTTAGTTGTTGTGTCTAGGTAAGTTTCTTTTAACCTGAAGTGGTTCCTTAATTTTTCTTTGTCTTCCATGACTTTGTTTTTGATGGGTAGACAAAAGACTCTTAAGCAGTCTTTTTAAAAAATGAGCTGAGACTAGGAGAAGGTTTGGATATGGATCCTCAATCTTCTTCGGTTTATTCATCAAGAATGACTCCCCTGTTCAAGATGCCACAGTGGTTCCACCAAGAATCCACATGCCCCCGGTATTCATTTCCTAGGGCTGACATAACAAAGGTCCACACACTGGATGTCTTGAAACAACAAAAATATATTTTTCTCACAGTTCTGGAAGCCAGAAGTCTGAAATCAAGGTGTCAGCAGGGCCATGCTCCCTCTGAAGCCTGTAGGAGAGATTCCTTATTTCTTCCATCCTCTGGTAACCCAAGCTGTTCCTTGGCTTGTAGCTGGATCACCCCGGTCTTCCTCTGTCTTCACATGGCCATCTTCCTTGTCTTCTTATAAAGACACCGGTCATATCAGATTTAAAGGCTACTCTACTGTGATATGACATCATCTTAATTAAATCTGCAACCACTGTGTTTCCAAATAAGGTCACACTCTAAGGTACTGAGAGTTAGAAATGTCAACATACTGTCTTGGGGGACTCAGTTCAAGCCGTAACACTCCTCCCCGCTCATCTTTCCAGCCTAATCCTGCATTTCCTCATACATGGTCCCTCTGCTGCAGCCACACTCCTCATTCTCAGGGGACATTTCTGACACTTCCTTTCTCCCAGACTCAAGGCTTTCTTCTGGCCTTCTCTGCTCATCTCTGCCAATTGGACCTCCACCTTTTCCTAGTGATGGCAGCTTTCACTTGTCTAGCACTTATCCTGTGCCAGGCAGTGTTCTGAATTCTACTCAGGGTACACGTTTAGCCCTACCTGGTGAAGACCATCATGAGCCCATTTTACAGATGAGGAAGTGGAGGCACAGAAATATGAACTTGCTCAAGGCCTCTCAACAAGAAGATTCTGACACTTTCCTGGCGTATTTCCCTCTTATTTTTGAGTCTTTGCTGGTTGCTAGAATAAAAAGTGCTGGTGAGCCTTCTGGTTGGTGGCCTCCCTCTCTGAGATGGTCAGGGCCTCAGTTTACATTGATGCATACTGGGTGTCCTCACTTCTTGGGTGGGGATGAGGCATGGGATTCGGGTCTTTTATGTTCACTCTATTCTCCCTTCCCACTGGAGCACCTGGACCCTTTCACCTTAAATCAAGCCCGAGTTCCTCAGAGTGGGGTCCAGTGTGTCAAACTGTGCCAAACTTATCAACATCTTTTGGTGGGGTGTGTCAAAAATATACAAGCTGGGACCCCACTCCAGGCCTTCTGAACCAAATCTTTGGTGGGGAGACCCACAGCCTGCCTTTTTAATAAACGTCCCAGTGGTTCTTACAAGTTTGAGAATTGCTGTTGAAAACCCTCATGGAATGTTTACAGAATGATGTTTTGACTGAATGACCCATTGACTGCTTAGATGAACCTCAGCGGTGTGCCTCTATGGGGGACAGACGACGGAGAGGAAAGTTTAAAAATTTCCTGCCAGTGTTCACAGGTCAGTTTTTCTCTGCACCTAAAACTGCTCCAAAAGTAAAGCCTACTCTTTTTCTTTTAAGTGGAGGTCGTTGCCCATAGAGTAACTTAAGAACGTCGTGGGATGTTGACTGAAAAACACTGGGGTATGGCTGGCTGGCACGATTTCTACTTCAAACCTCTCTGCAGCATGGGCCCCTTCAGAATCAGTGGGAAATCGGCAGGCCCCTGACCTGGCCTCTCCTCGCCCCTTGCCCGAAACTCCGAAGAGCCTGGGGTGACAGGAGACAGTTGCTGCGCCGCCCAGCTGTTTCCGAGCCTCTCGGCTCAGCCACCTGAAGCCATTCACAGTTTTCCTGTCGGTTAGCCCGGCCGCGGGGCACTGTGGGAAGGGGCCCCCAGGCCGGGCGGGGCCGCGTTCCATTTACGGGCTATCCTCCGCCTCGGCTGAACAGGTGCAGGCAGAAGCAGCTGGGTGAAATGAGGACAGCCTTCCTCGCCTTTCCTTTCTCCTCTCCCTCCAGCTCCCTCCTCCAGCCCAGGCACTCTGAAGCCACAACATCCCGTTTCCTCCCCAACATTCAGAAGCATTTCTCCCCTACCCCACCATCGTTCATTCATCAAAGGGCAGCACACCCCACCCCCGTGTGTGTGTGTGTGTGTGTGTGTGTGTGTGTGTGTGTGTGTGTGTGTGTGTGTGTGTGTG
>ML661332.1:9206721-9423290 GCA_007570785.1 Antilocapra americana
GTGTGTGTGTGTGTGTGTGTGTGTGTGTGTGTGTGTGTGTGTGTGTGAGAGAAGGGGAGGGGTTGCTTTAAGCTGGGGGGGGGTTCATGATCAAGGGAAAGTGGGAAGCCATTGGTTTGCACTGCCACCTCCCTTTCTGTTCTGGTGGGCTTTGTTTTGTTTTTCAGGAAGGTGGAGAGAGGGAAATGGTCTTAGGAACCAGGGGAAGGAAGGGAGGGCAGTTGCTGGGCCTGGGTTGCTGACTTTATGGCCTCTCAGGCACTGAGAAGCCTTGGTTTTGAAGTTGGCCCACCTGTCCCCTCTGGACAGACTCCTCCCTGTTTCCTAGAAGAATGAGTGTGGTAGTGATGGGGAATCGGATCCATATTCACGTTCACTAGAACAAAGGTACATTCTTGTCTCCTGGAGGGCTTGTTCAACTGAGTTTCTGACTCAGGACTGAGGTGGGGCTGGACAATTTGCATTTCTGATTTGCTTCCCAGTTGATGCTGCTCAGGGGTCACACCTAGAGAACCACTGTTCTAGAGCTCCCCTTAAGATTTCTGATAAATGGGCTCTGCAGAGACACCCCTGGGAGAACGGGTCACTCAAGGAAGTTGGGCCCCCAGCGGTGGCCTTATCACGCAGGCTCAAATCCCAACCCTTCTCCCTTGCAGTTCTGTGTCATTTAGCTCAGTTTGGGTGGGACTGTGGCTTAAGAATACAGAGAGAAGACCCTCCTTGTGTGCTTTCTCCTCACTCCCATGGCCAGACCCTCTCCAAGCGATGCCTCCTGCCATCTTGAGTCTTTTGTTTCCATATCTTCTTCCCTGCCAATTGTAGGGAAGGAGTTGCCTCTATATTTGCTGATGCTTACCCTTCAGCTATCTGCTATGGAATATTAGGCAGCTCTTCCAATCACGAATTTAATCTCTTATGTGGTGACTTTGGACTGACCTACCATGACATATTGTAGAGTGAAATTGCTCAACTATAGGCAGAAAATATTCCTGCTTTTGTAAAAAACAGCCAATTTATGAAATTATAAATGAATATATATGTACTTACTTACATGCATGCAGACCAGTAAAAAAAATTCTTGAAGGACCCTTCCAAGATTGCCATCAAAAGTTAGCTCAGGGACTTCCTCGGTGGCCCAGTGGCTAAGAATCCACCTTCCAATGCAAAGGAATTTGGGCTCCATCCTTGGTCGGGGAACTAAGATCCCACATGCTGTGGGGCAACTAAGACCCGATGTAGATAAATAAATAAATATTTTAAAAAATAATGAAATTATAAAAAACAGCTCAGGAAGATGTGAGATCTCACCATTTACTTTCTCTAATCCTGTATTTTAACAAGTCCATCTCATGCTAATTAAAAGCCAGTGGACTGAAACTAGAGGGGTGGGATGGGGAAGGAGGTGGGAGGGATGTTCAGGTGGGAGGGGACATGGGTAAACCTAAGGCTGATTCATGTTGTTGTTGGGTAGAAACCAATGCAGTACTGCAAAGCACTTATCCTTCAATTGAAAAAAAAAAGTGGACAGCAAATAATAAAAAATGGTACAGCTCTGGAAGGGGCTTAGGGGCTTCTCTGATGGCTCAGGCGGTAAAGTGTCTGCCTGCAATGCGGGAGACCTGAGTTCGATCCCTGAGTTGAGAAGATCCCCTGGAGAAGGAAAGAGCAACCCACTCCAGTACTCTTGCCTGGAAAATCTCATGGACGGAGGAGCCTGGTAGGCTACAGACCATGGGGTCACAAAGGGTCGGATGTGACTCAGCTCTGGAAAGCTGTACTGAACTATTGACAGTAGGGAGTAGGAAGTAGGACTGTGGGGTCCGTCACCACACAAACACACACACTGCTGCTGCTGCTGCTGTTAAGTCGCTTCAGTCGTGTCCGACCCTGTGCGACGCTATGGATGGCAGCCCACTGGGCTCCTCTGTCCACAGGATTCTCTAGGCAGGAATACTGGAGTGGGTTGCCATTTCCTTCTCCACAAACACACACTGGACTGTTTGAATTTGTTAAAAGGAGAATTATTTAGCTTTCTGTACCTTAATTAAAAAATATGTATATATATATTTATATATATATAGGCCTTAAAGGAAATAGATGGCCTCCCTGGCTCCCCCATCCTTTCCCTGGCAGCCCTTGGCTCACCCACACCAGCTGCTGCCCCCAAGCCCTCCACACTCCTCCAGCTGCTGGGCCATCTCATTCCTTCCTGTCGCTGTCAGATTTCTCCACTGAGTGGCCTTCACTAGTTGCCTCCATTTCTTCAACAGCCATTCTCTTGATTTTAAATAAACATCACATATTTTTGTTTGCTGATGACCAGCATTCCAAAAAAGAAAAAGAAAAGCAAAGTCCCATAGCCTTCAAACAGCATCCACAAGCAGGACTCGATCTGGTCCAGTCCTATCTGCTTCTCACTGCACCCTCATGCCCTTTCATCATTATAATCTGCACAAGTACTATTTTGTGTCCTGAAATGTTTTTACGTCACCTAATTTTGCAAGCCTCTCTGTGTATGGACACAGCATCATTTCTTCTCTGAATGGAACTATGGTTATTTCATCAGGCCTTGATTGTTAGGCCTTTGGGTGGTTTCCAGTTTTTTGCTATTTATTCATTCATGATTTCACCCCCTTCTTTTGGGCCCCACCTCCTGCCAGCCTATAAAAACTGCCCTCTTAAAGGTCACTGCTTTTGCTCTTCCCTCCATATCTACCAGCTTCTTCTCAGTCCTTGACTGAGCCCTTGTCCTGATTTTAGTTGGACTTGGCCTTGTTAACCATCCTCACTGCCACCCACCAGCGCATCCATCAAACCCTTCCTGAAATTCCAGTCTCCCTTCATTGGCTTTTTTTTTTCTTTCTTTAATCTCATTTTCTTTAAAATACAGACATTTTAATATTTTCATTATAAAAAAAATAACATTAGTGAATGGATACTATGGGAAGTAAAAATACATTTATTTTACATTTCTTTGTTGAATTATGAATTATATTTATATGTTTAAATATATATATGAACAGTGAAAGTCGATCAGTAGTGTCCAACTCTTCGACCCCATGGACCATACAGTCCATGGAATTCTCCAGGCCAGAATACTGGAATGGGGGTAGCCGTTCCCGTCTCCCATTTTTCCCAACCCAGCGATTGAACCCAGGTCTCCCACAATGCAGGCACATTCTTTACAAGCTGAGCCATCAGGGAAGCCCATATATATATATAAATTGTGAAGCAGAAACACAACATTACCAGTTCCATGGAAGGTTCCTATGTCCCCCTTTCTGGGTCATTCATCTAAAAACTGATAATACTCCACTGAAATACTCCAAACTTTGTTTGTTTTATCCTTCTCCTAATTAATTATAAGAATTTATAAAGTTGAAGGGGTTCTAGCTAGAAAAATCTATCATCTACCCATAAGGACGTTGTTTCTTTCCAGTTCTATCCCTTAATTTTCCGTTCATTTCTGCTTTTGGTAGGACCTCCAATTCACTGTCAACTCGAAGCAGGAATAGCAGACATCCTTGACTTGTTCCTGAATTGAAAGGAAATGCTTCTAATATTTTCCCATTTATGATAAGGCTTGCTCTACCTTTTTGGTAGATGCTGTTTAACCGGTTAAGGAAGTTTCTTTTTATCTCTAGTCTATTGTTAAATTTTATGAAGTGCTTTTTCTACTTCTATTGAAATGATCTTCCTGGTTTTCTTTTTTCATCTGCAAATGCTGTAAATTGCATTAATCTTTTTATGTTAAACTTTCTTTGCATTTCTAGGATAAATTCATTTGGGACATAATATACTTATCATATATGGCTGAGTTGTAGGAAGATCTTAAAGTACTGATTTAAATTTTGTTTATGGTTATATGTAAAGTTGGAGAAGGAAATGGCCACCCACTCCAGTACTCTTGCCTGGAGAAGTCCATGGACAGAGCAGTGTGGCTAGCTACAGTCCTTGGGGTTGCAAAGAGTCAGACACGAATGAGCGACTACCATTACATTATATATAAAGTAAATAACCATATGCAGGGACTTCCCTGGCGGTCCAGTGGTTGAGACTCCACGGTTCCCCTGCAGTGTTCGTGGGTTTGATCCCTGGTTAGGGACCTAAGATTCTGCATGCCACAGGGCTTGGCCAAAAAAATAACCATATGCATCCTGGTTTTTCTGAACTAGTATCAGGTTATACCTATTCCCTGGCATATTTATTAATAATGCTCCCTTACACTTTCAAAGATGTCTTTGTTCACATAATAAAACATGTGAGTATTCTGTGTATAGGACTATGTAGGTTTTGCTTCGTCTACTTGAGTTAGTTTAGGTAGATCTTATTTTTCTGTAATGTTGTCTAGTTTTCTTCATACTTATTGGCATAAAGTTGTTCATGCATGCATGCTGAGTCACTTCAGTTGTGTCCAACTCTGTGGACTGTAGCCTGCCAGGCTCCTCTGTCCAGGGAGTTCTCCAGGCAAGAATACTGGAATGGGTTGCCGTGCTCTACTCCAGGGGATCTTCCCGATCCAGGGATCAAACCTGCATCTCTTATGTCTTCTGCATTGGCAGGCTGGTTCTTTAGCACTAATGCCGCCTGGGAAGCCCAAATTTGTTCACAGTGTTTTCATTTTTAAAACTCTGATGCAGTGTTAAAAATCTCACATGTTGTTTATTTGCATCTTTTTTCTTGATCAATATTACCTATGTTTTGTCTCTCTTATTAGTCTTTATGATGTGCAACTTTTGACCTTATTGATTTTCTCTGTTTATTTTCTATTTCATTTTGCCTTTATTCAGTTTTTGTTTTTCTAGTTTATTTTTTTCTTTCTGTGTAGTTGATTTACAATATTGTGTTAGTCTCATGTGTACTGCAAAGTGACTTGAATGTATATATATGTATATATTCCTATATATTTATATTCTTGTATATGCTGTGCTTAGTCGCTCAGTCATATCTGACTCTTTGTGACTCCATGGACTGCAGCCCACCAGGCTCCTCTGTCCATGGGATTCTCCAGGCAAGAATACTGGAGTGGGTTGCCATGCCCTCCTCCAGGGGATCTTCCAACCCAGGGATCAAACCCAGGTCTTCCACATTGCAGGCAGATTCTTTACCATCTGAGCCACTAGGGAAGCCCATATTCTTGTATATATATGTAATGTTTTTCTAATTTTTTTCCATTATAGTTTATTACAATATATTGAATATAGTTTCCTGAGCTATACACTAAACCTTGTTATTTATGTTTTTTTTATATAGTAGTGGGTAACTGTTAATTGTGTGATGCTAATTTATCCTACCCTCATCTTATTGTTTTCATTTTTCTTCTCTTAGGGTTTATTCCGCTACTCTTTGTTTAGCTTCCTAATTTCTATCCTTGATTTATCAATTTTGAATCCTTTTTCTCTTTTCTAATATATGCACTTAAGGCTATATATTTCCCAGTAAGTGTTATTTAGGTTGCATCCTGTAAGTGTTATTTTTTTTTTCTTTTTTAACCATACATGCATGCATGCTAAGTCACTTCAGTCGTGTCTGACTCTCTGCAACCTTATGGTTCATAGCCTGCTAGGCTCTACTGTCCATAGGATTCTCCAGGCAAGAATACTGGAACGGGATGCCATGCCCTCCTCCAGGGGATATTCTCGACCCAGGGATTGAACCCACATCTCTTGCATCTCCTGCATTGGCAGGCATACCTATCATAAAATGCACAGGTCTTAATTATACACTTTTGTGAGTTTTGGCACATGTAAACTTACATGTTAAAATCATCCAAATCTAGGATATTTGCCTCATCCAAGAAAGCTCTATGGGGCCCATTTTGGATCCATCTCCTCTTCACCACCAGAGTTAATCAGCATTAGAACTATACTTGGCTAGAAGTTCGTCTTCATTGAATCATACCATATATTCTCTTTTGTGTCCAGCTTCTTTCACTCAGCATATGTTGTGTGTATTAGTTAATTTGTTCCTTTTTACTGCTGAGTTTATTCTATTATATGGGAGGCTATACACTATTGTTTACCCATTTTCTATTGATTGACGTTTGGATTGTTTCCAGTTTTTGGCTGTTGTGAATAAAGTACTGATGAACATCTATGTATAAATCTTCTGTGGACATAAGCTTGTTAATGGCATTATTCAAATATTCCAAATGCTTTTTGATTTTTGTCTATTTGATTTATCAATTACTAAAAAATGATATATTAAAATCTCCTACCCGGCTGATAAATGGTGAATTTATCAATTTCTCCTTTTAGTTTTGTCAAATTTGGCTTTATGTATTTTGAACCTTTGTTGTTGGGAATGTATAGGTTTAGAATTATCATATATCATTCTAGCAAACAATAAGTTATTATTGTACTAGATTTTTAAGTCATTCTTTGGTGACCATCTCTTACAACACTTTTTGTCTTAGAGCCCATTTTATCTCACATTAGTATTTGGCATCAGCTTTCTTTCACTTAGTATTTACTCAGTATATTTTTTCCATCATTGTATATTATTTCTTGTCTACCAATGCTTTTTTTCATAGTATTTATTTTTATTTATTTATTTGGCTGCATCAGGTTATAGTCGAGGCATGCAGGATTTTTAGTTGTGGCATGTGGGATCAAACCTGGGCCCCCTGCACTGGGAGCCCGGAGTCTTAGCCATTGGACCACCAGGGAAGTCCCTCTACCAATGCTTTTAATGAGGCCTAGGTGAGAAGTCAAAAGACCTCCCTTCTAGTTTCGTTGTTTAGTTGGGTGTAGGAATACTTGCCTTGGACTTCCCTAGTGGTCCAGTGGTTAACATTCGAAATTATACTGCATGGGGCATGGGTTCAATCCCTGGTTGGGGAACTAAATCCTACATGCTATGTAGTACAGCAAAAAAAAAAAAATTAAGAAAAAAAGACTACTTAATTTCCATGCTCCTCTTCACCAGTGTTATGAGATTCAAATGAGATAAAGTATGTGAAATCACTTTGCAAACTTTAAAGTATTTTGCAAATTATTGTCCTAGCCACCTAACAATGAGTGTCCTCTGAAGCTTGCTTAAAGCCATAGTGGTTAAGAACTTAGTTGGTTAACAAAGTCATGCTTTTGCACTTGCAAATACTATTTCATAGAGTGGTTGCAAGATTAAATGTATTAAAAGTACTAAAGTATCTGGAGCATAGTAAGTGTTCAATAAATAGTAAGTCGGTATTTTTATGATTACGATTATTATGTTGTTTTTGCTTTTACCTGAATTCTAGCTCCTCAACTTACCAGTGTATGACCGTAGGCAAATTCTTGAGCCTCTCTAAGCCTCAGCTTCCTCATCTTTGAAGCCAGAATAATAATTACTACTTCATAGTGTTGTTCTGAGAATGATGTAAATAAAATGATGATGAAAAGAACTTGGCACTGTCCTGAGCTACCATGACCGTGATCTTGATGATCTCTTCTACTATTAGAATTCTTCTAATTATTTTAATATTTATTTAAATTAATTTGTCTGTGCCAGGTCTTAGTTGCGGCATGTGGGATCTTCGATCTTCGTTTCAGCATGCGGGATCTTTAATTGCAGCATGAAAACTCTTGTTTGAGGCATGTGGGATCTAGTTCCCTGACCAGGGATTGAACCTGAGACCGCTCCACACCCCAGACTGGGAGCTCAGAGTCTTAGCCACTGGATCAACAGGGAAGCCTCTAGAGCGCTTTTAAATGTTGGCACTTTTCTAACATCTCAAATGATCCCTAACCTCTTACTTGAGCTTGAAGCCCTTATTTAAAATGCTAACAGAGTAGGTCCACTTGAATATCTTACCATCAATTTAAAGCCTTCTGTCTAAAGCTGAATTCTTTATCCTTTCTCCCCACCAAATCATCTCAGCTTCTTGAACACCAGAGTGATGAGCGTATGGCAAGCTCCACCCTTAAGGAGCTCACCATAACAGAAGACTGACGGTCAAACATCAGCCAGAAGTCCCATTGTAGAAACTCGCACAAGTGCTTCAGGAGACTCTACAGAAGAGATGAGCTCCGTGGGGATGAGGGGGGCCAAGGCTGGGAAAGCTTCCAGGACCAGGGGAAGCCCATTTCTCCATTTCCAACAAACACACCAGCAATACCGTCTGAGTTTATTCCATTATATGGGAGGCTGTATTCTATTGTTTACCCATTTTCTATTGACTGATGTTTGGACTGTTCCCAGTTTTTGGGTGTTGTGAACATCTCTGTATAAATCCTCTGTCTGTCATTCTCCCAACATAACAGACTGGGATTCATAAAATTAAACGGCTCTTCTCACTTCCTAACTCCCAAGCAGTTACCCCAAGTCAGGGATCCAGGCTTCTTACTTTTATGGTGACACAGTGTCCATGTTCTGGAAGTCCTTGATTAGCTCTTCTACATCATACTCTGCTCGACTGAGCGACAGTGAGGACTGTGCCAGGTGTGTATGTGCCTGAAGAGGTAACATCATTGCTGCCCACATTCACAGGTCAGATCCAGTGGCTGGCAGTGGCCTAACCGCAAGGGATACTGGGAATTGTAGTTTCTTTGGGTACCCAGGAAGAGGAAAAGGGATTGGTGGACTTGTAACCAATCTCAACCATAGCTGTCTCAGAGACATCTTTGACAGCAGCCACTCCTGATGTATTGGAAAGACTGATGCTGAAGCTGAAGCTCCAATACTTTAGCCACCTAATGCGAAGAACTGACTCATTGGAAAAGACTCTGATGCTATAAAAGATTGAAGGCAGGAGGAGAAAGGGACCATAGAGGATGAGAGGTTGGACAGCATCACTGACTCAATGGACATAAGTTTGAGCAAGCTCTGGGAATTGGTAATGGACAGGGGAGCTGGCCGTGCTGCAGTCCATGGGGTCACAAAGTTGGACACGACTGAACTGAACCAAACTGAGTCCTGACTTGCACCCTTTGCTATGCTTGTGAAAGCCTGGGCCACAGAGCAGATAATCCCTGTGTTCAATCCCAGCTGGATAAGACCGACTTTTTTTTTTTTTTTTCTTTTCTTTTCTGCTCACTTTCATAATCCTTCTAGCCCAGGAAAAGTTATTTTGGCACCTGGACCAGTATTTGGCACCTAGTAGATATACAAGAAGTATTTTTGAAATGAGTGAATTTTCTCAGCTCTAGGAATTGCTTAGAGATTAGTTATAATTGTAAATTAAGCTGAGCACTTGGGTGGGGTGAGAGTAAGAGAGAAATGGAGAGGGGGTGATGGGGAGGGGAAGCGGGAGGGAGGAGAGCTTTTGAAAGCTGCATAATTAGGGCTGGGAGGACCTCTTTTTTTAAAAAAGAGCTTGTTTATTGGCAGCTGGACTGCCCCGAAGGCAAATGAAAACACTTCAGTGCTAGAGGCTTTCCAGGATGGCTACTTCCTTCCCTAGAATCTAAAAGGAAAAGTGACAGGGCAGGGCAGAGGCCCCAAGGGACTGGAACTGGAAGAGACGGTGTCACTGTGCCCTCTTGGCACTTGGCTCTGAAGGGAGCCCTCAGAGCATGGCCAAGCGCCAAGTGCAGACTTTGATGGGTTACAGTCTACCTTGTCCACTATGGAAACTTGGATAAGACACTTAATTTTTGTGTGCCAGTTTCCTCATCTGTACTATAAAGGTAATAATAACTCCCTCCCTTGGTTTTTAGATTAAGCAGGTCAATATAATAAAAAGCATAGGTCAGTGACTGGCCCAATTAAGTGCTCTGTAATGATAGATATTGTCATCATTCTTGACATCATTGTCATCATTCTGTCAGGGACAGAAAAGAAATGGTAGTAAGAAATCCTAAAATGATAGACTGGAGGACTCTTAGCGGGGACTCGATCTTGTCCCCAGCTCCATGGGCTGTTTTTGGTGTCTAGTTGGATTCTTGTGCTGGCTCTGGTTTTAAGCTCACACCATAGCTCTAAGCTCTTGGGTATAATAGGTGAAATTTATTTTAATGGCTTCCTAAATCCAGGCTGCCTCAGCCCAATCCCTGCCCCCAGCCTTGCCTGTTTTGACCCCAGTTTGCCTTTCCTACCCTGGAACACTGTTCCCCACCACCCAGATCGTTACTCTGCCACCCCATCACCACCCCATCTTATGTTCTGCTAGATCTCTGTCCTGGGATCACGTTCTGCACATCAGTGCCAACTAGTTAATCTGAAAAAGGGATTGCTCTGAAAGTACTAATTAGAAATGGTGCAAAGGTTGCTGCCTCATACAAAGGTGCGTTATGACTGGGGCCCTTTGGGAGCAAATGCCCCACCCTTTGTGTCCTGGTCTGTGGGAGGGAGAGATGGAACAGTGTTCCAGCTGGGAAGTTGGAAAGACTGAAGGCCATCAACATTCCCTGAAAGAAGACAGTTCCTCTCTGAGCTTCCATCCTGTTGGCTGGGGAGGGAATAGGTGAGGATGCTGGCAGGGACACGGAAGGTGCACATGAGAGGGACCTTTAATCAGTGGATTTCTAGACAGAGCTTGGTGCTGGAGCAGGTGGGGCAGCATGTGAAAATGGCTAATACTTGTCCCTGCCTTCCAGGAGTGAGGGAAATGGGAGTACCCATTTAATCAGCCTACAGAGTAAACTGTGTCACATGATAACACAGATACAAATCAGCGTATAGACCAAGGTGGGAGAGCCATTTAAACTGGAGGGTCCTGATGATTCCATGAAAAGGCCAATGGTAGCCTTAAAACTGAGTCCCAAAGAGGACTTTTTTAAAGTATATTTAACTTCTTGCTGGTAAGTTTTATATGCTGAGTACTAGAAAGTCTGTAAGTACCAGAGTACAGGAAGTAGAAAATCACCCACTGTCTCACAATTCAAGGTGAGCTCTGTTATCTCCATATAACCAAGTTTTAGGTGATTTTTG
Organism: Antilocapra americana; assembly: GCA_007570785.1. Taxonomy (NCBI): domain Eukaryota; kingdom Metazoa; phylum Chordata; class Mammalia; order Artiodactyla; family Antilocapridae; genus Antilocapra; species Antilocapra americana. The sequence goes on from ML661332.1 coordinate 9,217,573, forward strand.
TTTACATTTCTGTAGTTTTAAGTTTTCTATCATGAGTTTTGCAATTTAAAGATAGACACTTATGAAAACAAACAAAAAATTTAAAACCCAAAGACAACTCAGGCTAACCTTTCAGTGTGTTATCCTCTTAGTTGTTTTGCAATATACAAGTTTTTCATTCCATTCATACAATTGTACATCCCTGCTCTTTTCAACATCTCAGTATTTGCCCTGCTGTTATAAATGCTTCATAAATATAACTACATGGTTGTGGATGGAATGCCTATGGTCATTTCCTTCTGTTGAGCTGTAAGCTTGTTTACAGATATTTTTGCTGTTCTGAATAGCCTTTCCTATGCATAAGTCCTTTTTTTAAATTAATAAACTTTCTTATTTAGGTTGACAGCAAAATTGAGTGGAAAATACACAGAGTTCTCATATATTTTCAGTCCCCACACATATACCACCTCTCCCACTACCAATCCCATTCTTTTTTTTTAAATATAGTTTTATTTATTTATTTTTTGGCTGTGTTGGGCCTTTGTTGATGCACGCGTTACTCTATAGCCTTGGTACGTAGGCTTCTTTCATTGCGGTGGTTTCTCTTGTTGACGAGCCAGGCTCTAGGGCTCTAGAGCCACTCAGTGTTTGCAGCCCCGGGCTCTATCAACCTGGCTCAGTAGGTGTGGCACATGGGCTGAGTGGCTCCAGGGCATGAGGGATCTTCCTGGATCAGGGATCAAACTGTGTCTCCTGCATTGGCAGGTGGATTCTTTACCACTGAGCCACTGGGGAAGCCCCCCAACCCCACTCTTGACATTCCCCACCAGAGGGTACATTTGTGATCGTTGATGAACCTACAGTGTTGCATCATTGTCAGTCACACATTCTATAGATTTTGACATGTGTCCACCATTGTAGTATCATACAGAATAGTTTCACTGTCCTGAAAGTTCTCTGTACTCTGCCTGTTCATCCCTTTCCTCCTGCTGAACCCTGGCAACCACTAATCTTTTTATTGTCTCTGTGTGTGTGTGTTAGTCGCTTGTAACCCTGTAGACTATTAACTGCAGGGCTCCTTTGTCCATGGAATTCTCCAGGCACAAATACTGGAATGGGTTGCCATTCCCTTCTCCAGGGAATCTTCCCAACCCAGGGATCGAACCCTGTTCTCGACTGCATTGCAGGCAGATTCTTTATTGTCTCTGTAGTTTTGCATTTTTCAAAATGTCATATAGTTGGCATTACACAGTATGTAGCCTTTTCAGATTGGCTTCTCTCATTTACTAATACGCATCTAAGATTCCTTTGTTTTTCCATGACTTGATAATTCCTTTTTTTTTTTTTTTGCACTGAATATTCCATTGTCTGCCTGTACCACAGTTTTATTTATCCATCCACCTACTGAAGGACATCTTGGTTTGTTCTAAGTTTGGGCAATTATGACTAAAGCTGCTGTACACATCCGTGTGCAGACTTTTACGCCGACCTAAGTTTTCAGTTCGTTTAGGTAAATATCAAGGAGTACAGCTGCTGGATCGTATAGCGAGAGTATGTTGAGTTTTGTAAGAAATCACCAAATTGACTCTGTGGGAGAAGGTGAGGGTGGGATGATTTGTGAGAATAGCATTGAAACATGTGCATTACCACGTGTAAAACAGATGACCAGTGCAAGTGTGATACTTGAAGCAGGGCAACCAAAGTTGGTGCACTGGGACAACGCAGAGGGATAGTGTGGGGAAGGAGGTGGGGGGGGTTCAGGAAGGGGGGACACATGTGAACCCATAGGTGATTCATGTTAATGTATGGTAAAAACCATCACAATATTGTAAAGTAATTATCCTCCACTTAAATTAATTAATTTTAGAAAAAGAAACCACCAAATTGTCTTCTGTGTGGTGGTACCATTTTGCATTCCCAACAGCAATGAATGAGAGTTCCTGTTGCTTCACATCCTTGCCAGCATTTGGTGATGTCAGTATTCTGAATTAACTCATGGTGTTTAGTGGTGTGAAATAAAGAACAAATGTACACTAATGTCTACCCTGGGTTCCTGGCACAGAGGAAACCCTTGTAATTTCCTAAGTGATAAGAGCACTCGGAGCATCTTTTGTTCTAATATTTGGTCTTTGAACCCCCCATTCCTGATGCAGGTCTTCTAAATCCCTTGGAATTTCCTAGGTGATAGGAGTCTTTTGTTCTAGGAAGGTAGCTCTGAGTCGGCTCCCGGATGGCCTCAGGATAGGGGTGGAGAGGAGAGAGTGACTGGAAATGGAGTTAATAACTGATGCCTACATCAGGAAGCCTCCATTAAAAATTCCAATAGCATGGGGTTGCAGGAGCTTCCAGGAGGATGAACACCTTCTCAGACCAGGAGGGTGATGAACACCAGCTCTGCTCGGGACCCTCCCAGACCTCACCCTATGTATCTCTTCATCTGGCTGCTCCTTTGTATCCCTTATCATATCTTTTAATAAACTGGTAAACTTAAGTAAATATTTCCCTGAATTCTGTAAGCTGCTCTAGTGAATGAATTGAATCCAAGGAGGTCATGGGAACCTCTGATTTATAGCTAAGTGGGACAGAAGTTGTGGGTAATCTAGAGACCTGCTACTTGCAATTGACACCTCTGTGTGTCAGTTTCGGGGGACTGAGCCCCGAACCTGTGGGATCCGATACTGTCTCCAGGTAGATTAGATAGTGTTAGAATTGAGTTTGGTAGATGTTCTTTATCAAGTTCCCCTCTATTCCTAGTTCGCTGAGAGTCATAATTATTTTTTTTAATCATGAATGGGTTTTAGGTTTTGTTGAATGCTTTTCCCACACCTATTGATGTCCTTATGTTAATTTTCTTCTTTAGCCTGTTGATTTGATGGATTATATTAGTTGATTTTGAATGTTGAACCAGCCTTGCACACTTGGAGTAAATCTCACTTGGTCATGGTGTATAATTTTTGGACAATTCTGTATTAGTGGATTCAATCTGCTAATATTTTGTTGAGGATTTTTGCATCTATATTCATGAAACATTGGTCTGTGGGTTTTTTTTTTCTTTTTCAGTTATGCTGCTTGGCTTATGAGATTTTAGTTTACCAACCAGGGATTGAACCCAGGCCCTGGGCAGTGGGAACACAGAGTCTTAACCACTGGATTGCCAGGGAATTCTCTGATTTGAGGTTTTATTTTCTTGTATTGTTTTTGTCTTGTTTTGGTATTAAGGTAATACTAATGTAATTGAATAAGTTATGACATATTTATTCTGTATCTACCTTCTGAAAGAGATTGTAGAGAATTTTAATTTCTTCTTTGAATATTTGGTAGAATTTACCAGTGAACACATCTGGGCTTGGTGCTTTCTGTTTTGGAAGGTTTTTAGTTATTGAGTCAGTGTCTTTAATAGATATAGGGCTATTAAATTGTCCTTTAGTAATTTTTTTAAGGATATATTTCTAGAGGTAGGATTTCTTGTCAAGAGTTTAACATGTGTGTGTGTGTGTGTGTGTGTGTATGTGTGTGTGACTCTGAAAGTAGCACATGCTCATTGTTGAATAAATAAACTGGATAGAAATATACTGAGTAAAGAATTAAAAGTTTCCCAGCAATCCCCTTCAGCAGAGAGACTTCACTGAAGTGATCACTATTAATGGTTTGCTGTGGATTTTTCCAAACTTTGTTTCTCCCCTTTGGCCATACCGCATGGCCTGTGGGATCTTCAGTTCCCTGATGAGGGAGTGAACCTGGGCCATGCAAGTAAAAACCTGGTATCCTAACAGTCTGCCACCAGGGAATTCCCTTTCCAAATATTTTCTCTGCCGAGTTTGAATATTTTTAAAATCCTTGATACCTATTGATAAATTGCTTTCTAAAAGACCTGTAATAAGGTGTGACCATTTTTCAAAATATTTAATCATTTATTTATTTGGCTGTGCTGGATTGTAGCTGTGGCACACAGAATCTTCTAGAGGTGGCTTGTGAACCCTTAATTGTGGCATGTAGGATTTAGTTCCCTGAGCAGTGATCAAACCTGGCCACCCTGCACTGGGAGTGCAGAGTCTTAACCAGTCGACCACCAGGGAAGCCCTTCGTGTGATCCTTTCTAACAGGAGTGAGGTTTACATTTCCCCCCCACTTTTTCCTAAGTATAGAAATATAGCATATTATTATAGACAATAAAGAACATCTTTAAAGAAAAAATTCACATCACTCATAATTCTGCTATGTAGAAATAGCATAGTAATGTCTTAGACTATTCCTCTCTGGGCATAGAATAGGAGCACAAATCACAAGCTGTCATGTGACACGCACAATGCACCAGATCAGGAGATAGAACACGTCAGTGTTGCCCACCCAGAATCATGCACTGATACTTTAGTATACTCAGAATCGTCTTCTCTAGCCAAGTTTATTTATTTGTTTTTGTTTTTAACCATCTTAATCTTTCTCTACTCAATTTTTTCCCCTGAGTTAAGATAGTGAATATTTTTCCCTATCTTCAAAAATTCTGCAGAATCTTGGGATGATTATCCTGTTATACGTAAATATTTGTATCCTTCTTTGGCTTCTTTTGACCAGATTCCTGGAAGAATATGAATGCTTTTAAGATGTTTGGTACTAGGAATTCTCTGCTGGTCCAGTGGTTAGGACACCTTACTCTCACTGTCTAGGGCCTGAGTTCAATCTCTGATTGGGGAACTAAAATTTCACGTGATGTGACATGCCCCCTCCACAAATGTTTCCTTATTGTCCATTTGTCTTCCAGAAACATATCAGATTTATACTCTAAAGGTAATATTTTAATAGGGAGGAAGCAACAGGGGGAGGTAGGGGATGGCCAACACATGGTCATTTTTCATGGTGACTTCACTGACACATGGCTAGCTTGATGGCTGGTGGCTCCTTCCAGCAGACCAGGGCCCTCAGCTTCATGGGTCCGTGGCTTAAACATTCATTTATTCATTTAACCAATATTACTGAGCACTGTCTGCTTGCTGTGCATTGTTCTAGGTGCTGCAAGGAAAAGGCAAACTTCTTGCCCTTGGAGAGCTGACCTTCTGATGAGGCAGTCAGAACATAAGCATGTAAACAAATGAATGTGTAATATGTCTGACAGTGAAAGAGTTAAGAAAAAGAAAGCTGGGTCTGGGCATGGAGAGCGACTGCCTGGGCATGTTGGTGCCATTCAAATTGGACTGGGCAGGGAGGATGGTGGCATTAAAGCTGAGACCTGAGTGAGGAACCATAGGAAAATCTAGAGCTGTGTTGAGTCTCAGTCCTGGCTGGGCATGAGAACCACCTGGGGGAGCTTTGGGGAATTCCTTGGCTGTCCAGTGTGTATACACTGTGGAGGAAGATTCAATCCCTGGTCAGGGAACTAAGATCCTGCATGCTGCAAGGCATTGCCCCATTTCCCCTCAGAGAAATATGCCAGGCACCAGGCCCTCTGTATGTGAACCTCTGGAATCTAGGCACCTGTATTTTTTTTAAGTTCCTTGAGTTATTCCGATGTGCAGCCAGAGTGGAGAACCAGTGGCTTAGGGCAGCTCTGTCCAATAGAAATGCAATGCAAACCACATGTATAGTTTTTTTAATTCACGCATTTTTTTTTGACTGCATTGGGTCTTCATTGCTGTGCTTGGGCTTTCTCTAGTTGCAGTGAGTCGGGGCTAGTCTTTGTTTTGGTGTGTGGGCTTCTCATTGTGGTGGCGTCTCTTAGGCACGAGGGCTTCAGTTGCAACTTGCAGGCTCTAGAGTTTGGGCTCACTAGTTGTGGCATGCCGGCTTATTAGATTTTCCATGGCATGTGGAATCTTCCTGGACCAGGGATTGAAACCATGTCCCCTGCATTGGGTCTTTATTGCTATGCCCGGGCTCCTCTCTAGTTGGGTTGCGTAGGCTTCTCATTGCAGTGGCATCTCTTGTTGTGGAGCTCTAGGGCATATGGACTCCAGTAGTTGCAGCTCCTGGGCTCGAGAGCACCAGCTCAATAGATGTGGCTCATGGGCTTGGCTACTCTGTGGCCTGTGGGATCTTCCCAGACCAAGGATCGAATCTGTGTCCTGCTTTGGCAGGCAGATTCTTTACCACTGAATCACCAGGCAAGCCCGGGAGGTAGGTTTTTATAGACTGCACCACCAGGGGCGTCCCACATGAATACTTTTAAACAATCTCGTAGCTTTGTTTAGGGAGGAAAAGGGAACAGGTGACATTAATTGCAGGCTTCCCTAATGGCTCATGGGTAAGGAATCCACCTGCCAATACAGAAGACTTGGATTTGATTTCTGGCTTGGGAAGATTCCCCTAGAGAAGGAAATGGCAACCCCCTCCAGTATTCTTGCCTGGGAAATGCCATGGACAGAGGAGCCTGGCAGGCTACAGTCCATGGGATCACAGAGTCAAACACGACTTAGCGACTAAACAACAACAAGGACATTAATTGTAATAACATTTTAATTTACCTAATACATTAAAAATATTATTTGCCATGTAAGCAATATCAAAATTGATTTGTGTGATTATTTTACATCTTTTGTACTAAGTCTTTGAGACTCAGTATGTATTTTACATTCAGAAGTGCATCTCAGGACTTCCCTGGTGATCCAGTGGTTAAGAATCTGCCTGCTGGTGAACGGGACATGGGTTCAATCCCTGGTCTGGAAAAAGCCCACGTGCTTTTGAGCAGCTAAGCCTGTGCACCACAGCTGCTAAAGCCTGCACTCCCTAGAGCCAGTCCTCCACATTAGAGCAATGAGAAACCTGTGCACCAAAACTAGAGAAAGGCTACTCACAACAACGAAGACCCAGCACAGCCAAAAAAAAGTGCACCTCAGTTCAGACGAACCACATTTCAAGTGCTCAGTAGAAGCTTGTGGCCGCTGTATCAACCAGTACAGAGGAAGAGTTTTCTGAGCAAAAGATCCAGACAGATTCTTGAGTTTTAGGTACAACTAGGAGGCAAGTGAGCTAAAGCGGAGTAAAGGAAGGTGAGAGTGGTAACAGAGTCAGGGCTTGGTATTTTGGATTTTATTTTTAAATGTGATGAAAAACTGTTGGTCACTTTTAAGGCAAGAAATGGTTTGCTTTAATTTACTTCTTTAAAAGACTCTTTGCTGCATTTGAAACCATCTGCCTGGAGGCCAAAGTACAGCAGAAAGGCCCAGATATAGGCTATTACATTGACTTGGGTGACAGATATAGGCAGTAGGGATTTAAGAGGTCTTGGGGCAGGTCCTGAAAAGTGTCTGGATCCCCAGTAGATTTGTTGTTGCTGTTGTCGTTCAGTTGCTAAGTCATGTCTGACTTTTTGAGACTCCATGGACCGCAGCATTCCATTCTCATCTGCCCCCCACTGTCTCTCGAAATTTGCTCCAATTCATGACCTTTAAGTTGGTGATGCTATCTAACCATCTTACCTTCTGCCACCTCCATTGCCTTTAACCTTCAGACTTTTCCAGCATCAGGGTCTTTTCCAATGAATAGGCTCTTCACATCAGGTGGCCAGAGTATTGGAGCTTCAGCTTCAGTATCAGTCCTTCCAGTGGATATTCAGGGTTGGTTTTCTTTAGAATTGCCCAGTAGATATTCCAATGCATAGCCTGTTGGAGTTGCTGATGGACTGGATGTGTCACACATGAGGCAGAGAATAGTCAAAGATGACTCCAAGTTGTGTCATGAGCAAATGATGTGGAGCTAAATTTGGGGTAGGGGGTGGAAGTGGGTTTAAGAGGAAAATATGAGTTAAATTTAAGCACAGACCAATGAACATTGGATGTGTCCTCTAAAATCTAGAACAAATATGTCAGCAAAGACCCGGTGGTATGGAAAAATGCAGGAAGTGTTCCAACAATGGAGATAGTGGGCCTTGAATGCCAGACTAAGGAATTTGAAATTTATTTGATAGGCATGGGGGGAGCTATTGGAAATTTTTGAGCAATAACTAATATGATCAGAACTTAACATTAAAATGAAAATAAAATTATAAAAAATAACTTTATAATGACAATTCTATGTTTAATAACATGAAAAATTCCTGTGAGATAATTTTCACTAAAATTTTAGATATAGGCTGATTAGAGCCCAGTACTTTTTTTTTTTTAAATCTCATGTGTGAATAAAAAGGCTCATATATAAAAAAGGAAACTGGAAGGAACTTTATCAAAATGTTTAATACAGATGGTTTCAGTGGTTGGTAAGACTATAAATAGATTGATTTTTTTCCCTTCTACTTCTCTATATTTTCCAGTTTTTTAAATTGGCCTGTATAACTTTAATTGAGCACTATAACTAATTTTATAGTGAGAATAAGTTTAAACTAACTAATGTATCCAGTATTTGAGGAGTAGATGGAAGGTTGGGATGTGAGTTAGGTTCATTGCAGGAGTCCAGTAGAAAGGGAAGGGGAGGATGAACTGGGGCAGGGACCACAGGAGGAGGAAAGTGGAAAATGTATTTTGCCATCGGATGAATACATATGGAAGCCTTACCTCAGACAAGTATAGTGGTTAAGAGGATGGGCCCTGGGGCCAGGCTGCTGGGGTTTGAGTCTGAACTTGGGTCATTTACTTGGGCAAATCACTCTCTGCTTGTTTACAATCTGTAAATTGGAATAATAATTGTACCTACTACATAAGACTGTTCTAGGAAGTAACTGAGTGAATATGTATTAGCCACTAAGAGCAATGTTCAGCTCATAGTAGGCACTCAATATATTAGCTCTATTCTTGTTACTCTTAGGGTAACTGAGGCTGTTAGTCCCAACCTTAGTGGAACTGGTGCTGAAGGTGGGTGCAGAATGTCTATTGGAGTGGAGTGGGTAGACCAAGGTTATTGAAGCATTATTCCTAACAGCTTAATTTTTATAAGAATATATTTGTACATTAAACATTATTTATTTTTATTTTTGGCTGTGCTGGGTCTTTGTTGCTACAAGGGCTTGTCTCTAATTGCTGCGATCGGGGTCTACTCTTCATTGTGGTGTTGTGGCTTCTCATTGCCGTGGCTTCTCTTGTTGTGGAGCTGGGGCTCTCGGGCAGGCAGGCTTCAGAACTTGTGGTTCCCAGACGTTCCCAGGCTCTAGAGAACAGGCTCTATAGCTGTGGCACGCAGGCTTAGTTGCTTCTCTGCATGTGAGATCTTCCCGGACCAGGAATCGAACATGCGCCTCCTGCATTTGGCTGCCAGATTCTTTACCAATGAGCCCTGCATTATACCAGGGAAGCCCTACATTATACAGTCTTTTAAAAATCATAGTAAAGTTTCCTTCAAAATAGGTTGGGCCATCTCAAAAATTGTGAGTTCCCATCATTGAAGTAGTTCCCAGAAGTACTACATAGATCATAGGGGGCAGGGACAGGACTGTGACTGCAAATTAGTTTTCATCAGAGGATGTACTGGGTTTTTTTTTTTATATAACTAGATTCATTCCATTAAAGGTACTGTCCTTTATTCTGAGCCCTCTCTAAGGGTTTAGTGTTCAGATATTCTTTATTTTATGAAATATGGTATATATAGATTAGGTTTTTCCCCTGATAACCTTGACAACTGTCTTACTTTTTGCTCTCCAAAATTTTGGGGGAAATTTTATTGGTCTTTGAAATGTAAATTTCTGGGAACTAGAGTTGTGGGGAAAGTGAATAATTTGGTTAGGCTCAGTGAGGTGCCCCTGACTCCCCTTCTGACCCTGAGATTCTCTCATTTCAAGGTCCAGGCTGGACCCCTCATGCAATGAGTCATTCTGCAAATGTGAGCTTTGAGCTGGGAGGATTGGGTAAAGATGTGATTGGATCCACTCAGCTCTGCCACTAATGCTGAGGTTTAGTTCTTCAGATATACCTCCCCCCCGGGTAGAGACTGTTTGGGGACAGGTACCATGTGACCCTTTAGCAAAGAATAGCCTCAGACAGCCTCACATTTGAACTAGCAAGTGGAAGAGGAAGGCTCCTGGTGGGGAGACTGTGTGTGTTTTGGAGCCAGGAGGTGTTGTCCAGGTCAGTCCACCAGGCTCTCCACTCCAAGAAGCTGATAATATGATATCTTTATGTACAAAAGACAGTTTTGTTTTCAGTATTTCTCAGAGCCTCAGTTTCCTCATATATAAAGTGAGAGTAAAAGTAATGATAATACAATCTAGGGAACTTCTGTCGTCCAGTGGTTAAGACTCCAAGCTTCCAGTGCAAGGGTTGTGGGTCCGATCCCTGGTCAGGCGACTAAGATCCCACATGCAGTGTGGCTAAATATATATATAGTTACAAAAATACAATCTTAACAGCTTCAGAGATACATCCCTCTCTACTTCCCTCACCTCCATCCAGAGCTGGAAAACAGAATCAGACTCTGAGAGGTAGACCTGGGTCAAAAGAGAATGGATAGAGCAGAGGTGTACAGTTACCTTAAAGAGACAGAATAGCTTCCAGACGAACAAGGCCTAATTTCATTGGACCAGAAAACTAACATATCTACCTAATTTCTGAGAAAGGTCTGTTAGCCCTGGGGACTTTTTTTTTTCGTTTTGGCTGTGCTGCATGGCTTATGGGATCTTAGTTTCCCCACCAAGGATGGAACCCAGGACAGCAGGGCAGAGTCCTAACCACTGGGCTGCCAGGGAATTCCCAGCCCTGGATACTTTTTAAAAGCGGCAAGAGGTCACTGAGTAGACAGGTGGCCTGGCCAAGCCTGGTGATTATTCCCTATTGTGGAAAAGAGTCATCACTTAGGCTGTGTCCCCAACATTGAAACCCCTTCCCTTAGTTCACCCCATCACCCGCCAAGTCCCTTCAGATTCCCCTCTGCCTGCCCCTGGGGAAGAGCCTGCCTGGAGAAAACGTGCTGACTGGGGGCCTGGGTGCTTCTGTCTTGTTCACTCAGCAAACCGTATCTTGCACTGTCAGTTAATACTTGGCTGTGTGGGGTGCGCCACTGTCTTGGGGTGCTGGTTTCTTGATGTGCCCCCAGGAATGGAGGCCCCTCTGGACATGCCAGCTGGTCATATTTTAGAGACCGAGGAGGTGGGTCAAGGCATGAGGTGCCCTCACTGAGGTCACGCTGCCAGTAAGGCCTTGAAGCTGCCTCCCCAGCCAACACCCCCTACGTTCATCTCATTCCCGTTTCTCCAGTTCAGCCCCCCCGTGTTCTTGTGAAGATGAAACCAGTGAGTGGAGGAGAAAGCCCTTTCTAACATGGTTCAGCATTGTACACACGTAAATGACGATCGTCCCTTTAAAATGGGATCACGTGTGCGTACATTATGAAAAGAGTAATGTGCCATGTGAATTACCTCGGTTCTGCTAGAAGCCAAGAACAGTGGGAAATTGACAGTTAAGCTCAAGAGCAATAGCAGATTGCCCGCCCACCCCCCACCTCCCTGCCCCCTTTTCAGGGTTGCATTGATGACAGGGCCTGGCTTTACCCAGAGGAAGAGCTAAGGTGGGAAATGAACCGTGCTGTGGTTCAGCAGGTGGCGGCCCCCCTGTGACCCCGGCCGTGTCGGGCTGTTGTTGAGGGTAACGAGGGCGCTTGGGACCCTTCACATCAGGAGCCCGCTGCACCCAGCCAGCGAGCTTCCAGTTAAGCTCAAGGGCAGCACGCCCCATCACGTGGCTCACCAGATCCTGAGCTTGGGCTGTTGATTTTCCGGACTAACCTGAACCCCAGCAACCCCCAGCTACTACTGTCAGAGGGGAAGGGGCGAGGGTTAGTGCCCCTGCCAAGGCTCCCATCTGAACTGGATGCACGCTGATGGCTGCACAACTGCAGGGCCTCAAGTGTGCCTTTTTGAGGTGGCACCTTCTAAGCGACTTGGATATGCATTTATATTTAGAAATCACTTGGAGGGGCTTAGAAGTGGGGTAGGGCTGGGGAAAGATGGTATCCGATAGCTGTGCTGAGTACTGTTCTAAGGGTTTTACGTGTTTTCTTCAATTTGCACCTCTCCAAATCCCAGTGGTAGATTTCATTTACAGTTGAGGAAACTGAGGCACAGAAGGCTTAATTTACCTGTCCAAGATAGTACAGCTACTAGAATATGGCAGAACTGGGATTTAAACCAGGCAGGAAGTCCGACTGTAGAGTTGGAGCTCTTTTTTATTATTATTGTCAATTTTCCAGCACACACCGAAGGCTGAGAGACTTGTCCAGGCCACACAACTTAGGTGGCAGACCTGGGGTCAGCCCACTTCCAGGGATCACACTGCTACATACCAGTCTATTCTACATCCACAGTTGATGTTATAGTATTCAACCATAGTGTACAGCACAATATCCTATTATAGTATAATATTTTATTATAAGGTTATAACTTATTTAATAAATCCCCTATTGTTGGGCATTTAGGTTGTTTCCATTTTTTAGCATTTTAAATAAATGCCAAGTTTTTTTTTTTTTTAAGAGAGAGAAATGGTAGGAATGTTGTTTGTTTTACCAGTTTATTTGTTTGTTTTAAAGGATTTAGAGCAGATGGGTTGAGTTCCCTGAGGCTGGAAGAGTTGAAGACTTTGAGTTGACTGCTTGAATGGAGAATGAAATTCTGATTAGGAATGGTGCCAGTGTGGAGAGAAAGAAAGAACAGACTCTTTGCTTGAGTCCAGGGATTTGACATTGCCTCCTGAGATAGAAAATTTGCAATGCATTTCAGAAATATCTGTCATTCCCACTTAAGATATTTTCCAGCCCAACATATCGTTGATGTTGTGCAGACAACCTTGGGTGGGGCTGGCAGAGGGTGAGGCCCTTCTTTCCCCCAGATCAGCCAGGTGCAGCCATCCAGAGTCTCACCATCTGTCCATCCCATATCCCTTGCTCCTTCTGCCTCTCTCCAACAATTCAGTCTCCTTTCTGGGGTACTCCTTTCAGTATCTATGTGCATGCTCAATTGCTAAGTTGTGTCCAACTCTTGCAACCCCCTGGACTGTAGCCAGGCAGGCTTCTCTGTCCATGGGATTTCCCCAGGCAAGGATACTGGAGTGGGTTGCCATTTTCATTTCCCAGGGAATCTTACCGACCTAGGGATTGAACTCATGTCTCTTGCATCTCTTGCACTGGCAGGCAGATTCTTTATCACTGTGCCACCTGGGAGCCATATATCCCAGGTCCAAAACAGACAAGGCAGCTTGGGGACATCATACACAGTAATTATTGTAATGGCCTTTATTGGTTGAGTCCTCCATCTGGCACTGAGTGCTTTCCAGGCTCCATCTCTTTTATACTCACATCAACTTTATGGGACGGAATCACTGTAAGACCACCATTTTTTTTTTTTTTTTTAAATTTTGGCCACACCCCTCAACATGTGGGACCTTAGTTTGCTGACCAGGAATGGAACCCATGTCCCCGGCGTTGGAAGGCAATGTCTTAACCACTGGACCGCTGGGGAAATCCTGAGACCACCATTTTGTAGAGGAGGAAAAGGAGATTGCAAGAGGTTAAGGGCTTGCCCAAGACCATGTAGCCAGGGCCAGGGGCAGCCAGGACTAATCTAACTCCACAACTGCATCGTGTTAACCACCATGGCTCCTTTGTAACCTTCATGATGCACTGTAAATAGAGGACACTCTAGCTCTAGGAGGGAGGAATCTTCAGTAAATCAGTAAGAACACGTTCAGTTACCTGCATGTGTGTACACCAGGTGGGCTCACCTGGAGAATGTTGGAATTGCAAAGGATCTTGGGAGTCTCTTCCTACCTTATTTTATTATTTTTTTTCCTACCTTATTTTAAAATTGTGGCAAATGAGGTCCAGAGAGACCCACTGACTTTCCTAAGGGTGAGATGGTAGCCCAACCAGATTAGAACTAGAGTCTTCTGATGCCCACCTCATAGCTCCTCAAGAGGCAGGCAGCTCTTGGCTCTATTCTGTGGGGAGGATTGGTGCAAAAGGATGAGTCAGTAGGCAGACTGAGGGGAGGAGAGGGTAGTTTGGCACCACTGGCGAGGCTGGGGTTCAGGGGCCCTATGGAGGCACCGGGATTCTCTGATTGTCCACTCCTGCCTCCAGGACACATCTGAGTTTCAATTCTGTTGTCCTGAAAAATGTGTTCCTGTGCGTGCTAAGTCAGTTCAGTTGTGTCCAACTCTTTAGGGACCTATGGACTCTAGCCCGCCCGCCAGGCTCCTCTGTCCATGGGATTTTCCAGGCAAGAATACTGGAGTAGACTGCCTTGCCTTCCTCCAGGGCATCTTCCTGATGACCCAGGGATCAAACCTGCATCTCCTGTGGCCCCTGCATTGCAGGCTGATTCTTTACCACTGAGTCACCAGGGAAGCCAGCCCCTTGAGGAATACAGGAGGGGACAGTTGGCAGGAAGACAATGTGGCCAGATGATGAAGAACCTGAGCTCTGATGTTAGACAGACCAGGATTCATATCCAGGCAAGGTGCTTCACCTCTCTGAGCTTTGGTTTCTTTACCCACAAAATGGGAATAATAAGTACTTAGCACATGGGGCCACTGTGAGAAAGAAATGAGATAATGCTGGTAAAGAAACTGGCACAAGTTTGTGGAAAAAAGAGAAGAATCTTGAGGTTGTCTGAGTTGGTGGAAAAAAGAGAACATAAAACTGGTAACCAAGTATATGATTCCACAAAAGGCCAAGTATTTCTTAATTTCATCTGATTCACAATTTCTCACAGGCAGTGTCGGGCGGTGGGGGCGCTCATTCATGTACCCACATGGAGGTGGGTGGTGCTGGTGGTGAGAAACAATTCTGACCTCTGTTTGGTGAAGACGGATGGGTGAGAGTTTCTTGGGCCCAGGGATAACACAGGATTGCTTTTCACTTCCTGTCTTGAAAGGGGTGGGAGAGATGGAGAGGAAGGAGGATTGTTAATATAAACTTGAAATCAGATTTTTTTTTCTAAAGTCCATGTCCTCAGCTGTGTGACCTCAAGTGAACCTCTCATGGTCTCAATTCTTTCTTTACCACAAGGTCATTGAGATGGCCACATAATAGCCAGTTTACACGCAGCATCTTATTTAATCCTTAAGACCAGCCTTTGAGATAGATGTTACCATCCCATTTTAGATAGAGGAGAAAACTGTGGTTCAGGGAAAGTTAAGTGATTTGTCTAAGGCCACACCACACACAACCAGCAAGGGATAGGTCTGTGATTTAAGCCCAGGACTGACGCCAAAGCCCATGTACTTTCTGCCCAGGGTAGATTCAGATTTTTTTTAAAAAATATTTATTTTATTTATTACTTATTTATTTGGCTTCTCTGAATCTTAGTTGTGGCACATGGAACATCTGGTTCCATGACAAGGGATTGAACTTGTGCCCCCTGCATTGGGAGCACGGAATCTTAGCTGTTGGACCACCAGGGAAGTCCCTAGATTCAGATTTTGTTCAGCCTAAAGCTTATATAATTTGAAGGGGCCTGCTTTAAGAAAAACAGTACAAATGTCACAAATATAAACAGTACAAAAGCGAATATTTATTTGGATTTTAAAATGAAATCTCAACATATTAGAAAAAATATGAAGGCTCAGAAATGTCACAAACATCATAAAATCCAGAAAAATAACAGAACATTTGTGTTAACTACTTGATTCTCCACTATGTTACTTTTCCTTACATCTTTTGGCTACATCTTCCTTTTTTTGTGTCTTCTTATGATAATCTCCATAGAGAAAATAAAAAAGATAACCCAATGTTATTTAGCACAGGTGATTGGAAGTTTTTTAAAATTATCAATAGTTTAGAGGTTTATTTCGGCATTACAAGTGACTGGTAACGTCATATAAATATTAGGATTCAGTTCAGCTCAGTTCATTCTCTCAGTCGTGTCTGACTCTGCGACCCCATGGACTGCAGCAAGCCAGGCTTCTCTGTAGTTGTCACATTTGGGAAAGTCTCCATCAGAATTCCTGCCGTATGTGAACCATATGATTTTAGGGCAATTTGTGTTTTCTGATGCAGTGACTTACCACAAATAACCTTCAAATTAGTGATATGTCTTATGCTGTTTGCTGTCAGCTAAATGTTACCTTCATCGATAATCACTGTTTGATGACAAATCAGCAAAAAAAAAATTCTAATCTTTTTCAATAGCTTCCCCTCTCCTACTCCTTGAGATGGAATGAAAATTGTTTACATTAATAAAAGGCTCAAAAAAAAAAGGCTCATAATTAAACTTCTTTCTCCTAAATCTATGACCTTTTAAAGGGAATTCATTACAAAATACCGGATATGAAAACATCTGAAGCATTTGGACGATCTGGCCTAGAAAGGGGGAAGGCTGGAGGAAGCAAATAAATAACCACCTTCAAGGATATGAACCTTAATGGACAAGAGTTAGCAGAGTGTGTCTGAGAATTTGATTCTGGGGTCTGGGGAGGGGCTCAGGTTAACACATTCTGAAGGCACTGTGAGCAGCTGTCCTAAAATGGATTCAGAGAGTAGCAGAGGAATTTGCAAGTGTGTGGACAGCTGTCAGCTGCCTTGCTGTGGACTCCAAAGTTTGACCCCTGGTCCCCAATTGCTGGGATTGCTAAATAGAAACGCAGAATCTGGACTGCCCTGGTAGTCCAGTGGATAAGAATCCGCCTGCCAGGGCAGGGGACACAGGTTCCATCCCTGGTCTGGGAAGATTCCACTTGCCACAGAGCAGTTAAGCCCGTGTGCCACAACTACTGAAGCCCCTGCGCTCAGAGCCCATGCTCTGCAACAAGAGAAGCCCGCGGCAATGAGAGGTCCCCACACTGCAACTGGAGAGGAGCCTGTGCTCGCTACCACTAGAGAAAGCCTGCATGCAGCAACAGAGACCCAGAACTGCCGATAAATAAATAAAAATGACAAGAAATGCAGACTCTCAGGCTCCACCCAGAACTGCTGAATCTTAATCTGCATCTTCACCAAGTCCTGGGTGATTATGTGCAGGGGATTGTCTGAGAAGCCCTGCACCAGAGACTTTAGCAGAATCTTCCAGATCTACCCCCGTCCCAACTTGGCAGCTGGTCTTTTTCCTCTCTGTGTCCTTCACCTCGGAACCTGGCCTGTTTTCTGGTACACATCCGTTGTGTTGATTCATTGTATTTCTATTTTCCTTCCCACAGGCCGCCAGCTAGAGGGCCGTGGGGTATTCCTCTTTGATTTCCAACTCATCTCAGTGCCTGGCACTCAAGAGTTACCATTATGGGATGTCCACTGGGTGCCAGGAGCTTTGCCTGTCTTACCACCCATGGCCCTCTTCTCAGGCTTGTAGGCTGAAACAAATACCCCCCATTTAAAATACTCTTTTAGTTATTTATTTGGCTGCACTGGATCTTAGTTGCAGCCCATGGGATCTAGTTTCCCCACCAGGGATTGAACCCAGGCCCTGTGCATTGGGAGTTCCGAGTCACCAGTGGACCACCAAGGAAGTCCCCAAATACCCCCATTTTATGCATGAAGAAACTGAGGCTCCATCACCTGTCTAGAGTCATGAGTGGCAGAGCTGGAAACCAAGGAGTGTCTGATTCCAAAGTTTTCAGTAGGGGATCAATAAATGTTACTTACTGACTTGATTATTCATTCAAGCATTCATACGTGTTTTAATTTATTCACTGAAGAGACTCAGGGGAAAACGAAGAAGAGCATAGAAGCTACTTCCTCCTGGTGAGCTATTTTTAGAACAGGTGCAGGGTGGTGTCAGCCTTCCAGGGGCAGGGAGTTGGGCTGCCCAGGAGGCCCCTGGCCAGTCCGGCCTTGGGAGAGGGGACATGCTACTCCACCACCACCCTACCCCTTTCAATGTCCTCCATGACTCAGCAGAGAAACCATGGATCTGAAATCAGAGATGAGGCCAAAAAACCCTCAAAAATGTTGTCTTTTCCTGGAGGAATGTCTTTTTCATGTTGCTCATTCCTCTGCCAGGGAATCCAGGAAGCCTTTGGCCTGTGGTCAGCTGTGACCCCCCAGTCTGGTTTCCTGGGGCTCACCCCTCCTCCTCCCACCTTCTCCCCAGGCCTGGGGACAAGGTCAGTTCTTCTTCTTCTGTGGTCTCTGGTTTGAGGCTGCAGGGGGCTTGTCCAGTCCAAGTCTCCTTAGCTTGTCCTTGAATCATTAAATCCAGATCCTAGACGCAGATCCCTTGGGTTCAAATTTGGCCTCCTCTTACTGGCTGCGTGACCTTGGGCAAGTCATGTCACTTCTCAAAGCCTCAGTTTCCTCCTCTGTAAAGTGAGGATAACAATAAATTTGAGAATTAAGATAATTAATTTATGTAAAACATTTAGAACCACATTTGACCTACAGTATATATGACTGTTGCTATGTAACTGTTGTTGTCATGAATTACAAAGCAGATATTAATACCCAGAGAAGACATGGATGAACTCCTGCTAAACATCTTTTCTTTGCATTGGTTCTAATCTTACCCCAGATGTGTGTGAACTCTGTTCAGTCCCTGAGTCAGGAAGATCCCCTGGAGAAGGGAATGGCAACCCGCTCCAGTATCCTTGCCTGGAGAATTCCATGGACA
Organism: Antilocapra americana; assembly: GCA_007570785.1. Taxonomy (NCBI): domain Eukaryota; kingdom Metazoa; phylum Chordata; class Mammalia; order Artiodactyla; family Antilocapridae; genus Antilocapra; species Antilocapra americana. Next base: position 9,235,997 of record ML661332.1, read on the forward strand.
GAGGAGCCTGGCGGGTTACAGTCCATGGGGTCACAAAGAGTTAGACACGACTCAGCGACTAACACACAGAGCGCACAGAGCGAAAGAGGGTGACAGTAAATGAGGGAATACGTGAATACATTAGAAAGATCCCAGGTGCCCTCTGAAAATGAGATTCTTGTAAATGGATAAGAGGCATGACTCAGTGGATTTCTGGTTTGGGAATAACCACATTCATCCTAGGAGGAGTGGCCCTCTTCTGAGAATGTCCAATCTTGGGAGACAGACCTACTTTCTAAGGGATAGTTCCTGGATTGACTGAGAAATTCAGTGTGGAGGTATATTGGCACCAAGGGAAGACGAGAGTAATCCCTGGGTGAAGGGGGACTTGTGGCTCTCAGCCTGGGAGGTGTTTTATAGCCACCTGGGGATAAACATACAAACTAGGCCCTAGGCCTAGAGATTCTGGTCTCCGGGTCTTGGAGTGGAGCAGGGCTATCAGCGTTCTTCACAAGCTTGGGACTTCCTTGACAGTCCAGTGAGTGGTTAGGGTTCGGCAAGTTCACTCTTGTGGCCTGGGTTCAGCCTCCGGTCAGGGAGCTGAGATCCCAACAAGCTGTGCAGAGTGGCCAAAAAAAAAAAAAATTCTTCTCAAGTTCACCAGGTGATCAGGTGTGAGGCCAAGCAGTAAATGGAGACAATGTAATAATGACAACATATACTATGAACTGGACATCAGAGATGCATTGCCCTGTCTCAGAACCACCCCTGCGAGCAGCTTATATTATCCCCATTTTATAGGTAAGAATACTGAGGGTCAAGGTCATTCAGAAGAGCTTCTATTTAAATCTAGGACTGAGTCGAAAGGCCTAATATAAATATTTATATATATTTTAAATTGAGGTATAGTCGCTTTATACTATTGTGTTAATTTCTGCTGTACAACCAAATGAATCAGTTATGTATGTATACATATACATATACACATATCCCCTCCCTTTTGAACCTCCCGCCACCTCATCCCACCCCTCTAGGTCACCTCGGAGCACGGAGCTGAGCTCCCTGTGCTATGCAGCAGCTCCCTACGCCATACTGCAGGAGGTCAGCCTGAGAAACTTCCCAGAAATGATATTAAGAGCCTTTGCTCTGATGTAAACTGTGAAATCCATACATGAAGGGTGGGAAGAGATATGCAAACTGATTTAAAGAGATCCAGAGGCTTAGGGAGCCAAGGAAGTCTTGCCCTTAACCCTTGGCCTCTATTAACATATCTACAGAAAGAATGCGTCAGTGGGGCTGGGTGCTTGGGCTGGGGGAGAGGACCCACCCCTGCTGACCTCTGGGAGCATCCCGATCTGGCGTCAGCTTTCTTTTAAAAATAAAAACGTGTTTATTTATTTGCATCTGGTCTTAGTTGTGGCACGTGGAATCTTTAGCTGTGGCATGTGGGATCTAGTTCCAAGACCAAGGATCGAACCTGAGCCCCCTGCACTGGGAGTCTTAGCCATTGGACCACCAGGGAAGTCCCCGGCATTGGCTCTTTGCTTTTGCTTTCTTCCTTCTCTCCCTACTTCTCTGGCTGTTATTTCCTTCGGAAGCTCCTCTTTCTCTACTTACCCCTGGCATATCTCTGCATTCCAATCCACCAGGTTTCCTAGGTGGCAGCTTCTAGTCCGGAGTTGGGCTGCCTGTGCTAAGGACTTCAGAGTTTTGTATTGCTGACGTCCAGACTCAAGACATCAAGGTCAAGGTCGAGAAGAGAGGAGGGCATCGTCAGCTAGGACCAGAGTTCATAGTCCAGCTGGGTCCATCTTGGTGGTGGACCTTAGAAGTTACTTTATTTTTTTTAGTTTCGGTCTCTTTACCTATGAAATGGGATAGTAACACCTATCTTAAATGATTGTTGTGAGAATGAAAATAGACTTGGTATTCCAGGCACACAGTGAGAACTCTGTAAAGGGCATCTATTTATTATATCCAGCTAGTATGGGACTTTATGTGAACATGGACACTTCAAAGGGTCTTTCCCTCTAAATCTGTTCTTTCACATAGATTCCTAATCTGAAGAAACAGAAACACCTTTCATCAAATTGTCAAAGCCAGATTCCGGATGGTCAGCCTGGACTATTTCCCTGGCCACCACCCAAATGGCCACTGACTTTTAGTGTTTCTGTCTCCTGCATGTCTTCTGTTATCATAAACTGCCCTTGCAATTTCTTACTAAGTTATTACAAGAACCTCTTAACTGCTCACTCAGCTTGCTCCTTCCCAAACTCTGAATGCTTCTGTGCTCAGGCTCCGGTCCAGATGAAAACCCTTTAATAGCTCTCCATTGCCGTTGGAGCACAACTCAGATACTGCTGCAGCCACGCTTTCTGTCTGGCCTCTATTCCTGCCCCCATCCTGTCTTGGGCCCTACCTGCTGGCTGTGCTGAACCACATACCAAATATTCCAGTTTCTCACACCTCACTAAGCATCACTACGTCTTTTTAGAAGACCGTACACACACACACACACACACGCACACACACACGCACATAGGCTGGAGCAGGTGCGCTTCTCCCGAGGTTTCCGTCGGTTTTTTCAATAAGATTTTGAGCCCCCAATTCCCCTTCAGCATCTCTGGGTACCGGGTACATGGCAGTTGGAGGCTCTCCTCATAAAGTGCGACATTGCTTGGTGTGGGCCACGCTCAGGTCTGTACACCTTACACTCTCATGCCTCTCTGAGGTCTGTATGCTTCTTTCATCCATTCTGTTACATCTGTTGAGCACTGTGCTCTGGTCAAGCCCTGGTGCCTGGATGTGGCAGGGTTAGGAGGCTAGGAATGCTCGGGGTGAGAGAAAGGGTTTCTGTTTATCTAGAAAGGTCAGGAAACGTCTCTGAGAAGGTGAGCAGTGAGCATGAGACAAGAGGAGAAGAGAGCTGTGTGGGAATCTAGGGGAAGGGTGGTCCAGGCAGAATGGAATAGCCAGGACAAAGGGATCACTAGCCCCTTTGGACAGATGAGGAAGCCAAGAGTCTAGGTTAAGTCATCCAGAATCACAGAGTAAGTGGCCGAGCTGGGTCTCAAACGTCAGTTCAGTAACTCCTGACTCTCACTCTGGGCCATTACTCTACATGGTCTTTTGAGGGGACAGAGGGCACCTTGGCTGAGGGCAGGCTGCTCCGTTCACTGTGCCACACTCTGGCTGGAGTCTGACTTCCCACGTCAAGTACGGCATGGGCAGATCGGCTGTTACTCATCTACGGCTGTGTTTCTCTGTTTTGTCCATCCGTTTCTTTCCCTATATTTATTGGAGACAGTGCAGTTGTGTCTCCTTCCCCGGCAGCTTCAGAAAGCACACTTTCTTGGATACTTCCCTGGTGGTCCAGCGGCTGAGACACCGAACTCCCAGCGTAGGGGGCCCGGGTTCAATCCCTGGTCAGGGAGCTAAATCCCATCTGCCCCAGCTAAAAGATCTTGCACTGAATCTAAGAAATGAAAACTAAGGCCTGGCACAGCCAACTAAATAATAATAATAATAATAATAATAATAACGCTTTTTCCTGCAAAGGTGAGGACCAGACCCTGGATTATGGTGACTTGGCAAAGGCAAACTCCCCCTGGCTGGTCAGTAGTCAGAGTGGCCTCTGTGATTCTGTATCTCATCCCACAGCTCCTTTCAGACTTCAGTAGAAGAACTGAGGTGGGTGTCTCTGCAGAGGTGGTGTATGAGCTGGCCTCAAAGGACATGGAGCATTTTAAGAGCGGTGGGGAGATGAGGTTTTAGACAGAAAGAAGTGTATGAGCTGAGCAGAAGCATCCATGTTGACCCTTCAGTGTATAGGTGGGGGTGGGTGGAACGTGTTGTTAAAGGGGAGATAAGACTTGAGAGAGAATTTAGGGTAGAGCATGGCAACCTTTTTTTTTTTTAATGGCTGACTTTGTGTGTCTATTTCAGATAAGAGATCTGGATTTTGCCCTGTAGACATAGAGATTTTAAGGTTTAAAGAAGCGAAGGAAGTGTGTGTGCATTCCTGAAGTTTTGAAAGAGTACTTGGGCAATCCTGGGAACTCAGGCTGAGAGGGTGAATGGAGGTGGAGGACCGTGGGAAGAGAGCACTGCAGGGGCGCCCAGCTTCGGCAAGAGTGCTAGAGGCTAGAGTGGAGGGACCAGATTCCAGAGACTGTTGGAAGAAGAGGTAGCAGGATCGGCTTGTAGGTTGATGTGGAGCCTCAGAGCCAGAGGAGCTGAGAAAGAATACTGTCCACGTTTCAGCTTGGGTGAAACAGTGGATCATGATTCCCTGAGGACAGCTTTTGAGCATCTTGTGTTTGAGGCGTCTCTGTGACATTGGGTAGGGGGTGTGGGCTGGGAGTTTGGGATGGAGCTTAGAGCTGGAGAAGCATGAGAGCTGAGGCTGAAGGAATGGAGTGAGGTCTAAGGGGTGTGCTAGGTGAGAAGAGAAAACCAGGGCCCTGAGCCCTGGAAGATGTTTGTACTTCCAGAGGCAGGTGAACGAAGGAGGAGCCAGGGGTGGGGGGCTGTGGATGAGTGTTTTGATTAAGGCATCCCTGGGACTGTTTGACACACCTCAGCATCCGATGGTAGGTGATAGAGGACACATTTCAGGGAGGGCACACGGTTGACCAAGTCTGGGCTATCTGCTTAGAGGCACTCAGACCAGCCAGCGGTGCTTCCAGTCAGCCTGGGGTTATTTACATGGCCTCTCTGCAGGCTGCCTCTTCCTCTGCACACTCCCAGCTTCCCACTGCTTGGGGTGGGGTGTTGTGGGGGTGGGGGGGAGGTGGGGGGAGTGGGGGTGAGTTGGGGGAGAAACTCCTGAAAGTGGAGATCCTGACCTCTCCCCCATTATTCTCCAGGAAGCTCAGCCCAGGGCTTTGCATCCTGTAGAGCACCAGATGACCAAGCAGAATAGGTGGCAGCGGTGAGCCCAGTCTGCTGACTCTCCTTAAGTTCCTTTTTAAGAAGAACATACCATTTGTGGGACGAGTCCCCTGAATTTTGAGTTGCTTCAGGCTTGCTCCACCCATCAGTCCCTCCATCCATTCTAGATCAGATTTCTCCGTGTAAATAGCCACTAGAAGTTGAGGACTTTGAGCATGGGGTTGGGAGGCTCCCAGCCCTCTTCATGCATAGCCTTATTTACATTACAACAAGTTTCCGAGGCTTTCTCCCAGGACACATAACAAGTTAAGTGGCAGAGGTGGGATTCAGGCCCAGGTCTAACTCAGAAGACCTTGTGCTCTCAATCATTCATGCTAAAGCCTACCTAGGTAAAAGGTGACCATATAATTTATTATCCAATTGGAAATGCCTTTTTCTTTTTGGTATGTATTTATTTGGGGGGGCTGTTGCAGGGCTTAGTTGCAGCACGAGGGATCTTCAGTCTTTATTACAGTATTTGGGATCTTTTAATTGCAGAATGCAAACTCTTAGTTGTAGCATGTGGGATCTAATTCCCTGACCAGGAATCGAACTTGGTCCCCTTGCATTGGGAGCACACGGTCTTAGCTACTGGACCACCAGGGAAGTCCCCAGTCTAGAATGCTTTTTAAAAAGTTTTATTGAGATGTAATTTTCATATCATAGAATTCACCTATATAAAGTGCACACCCCAGTGGTTTTTAGGATACTTATAGACTTGTGCAATCATCACTATAATCTAATTTTAGAACATTTTCATCATCCCCAAAAGAAATGCAGTACCCATTAGCAGTCAGTCCTCATCAGCACCACGGCCCCAGACCTAGGCTGACCACTGATCTATTTTCTGCCTCCATAGATTTGCCTATTCTGAACAGTTCATATAAATGGAATCATACGATGCATGGGGCTTTTGGTTGGCTTCCTTCTCTTACCATAATGCTTTCAGAGTTCATTCATGTTGTACTATGCATCAGTGCTTCATTCCTTTTTATGTTATATTATTTTTTATTTATTTATTTTTTTGGCCATGCTGCAGGGCATGCAAGATCTTAGTTCTCCAGCCTTCGCCCCCTGCAGTGGAAGCTGGATTCTTAACCACTGGCCCACCAAGGAGGTCCTTTCATTCTTTTTTAGGAATGTCTCAGTGATCTTCCATTGTCTGAATACCACCCATTAGACCATTCTTGAATATGATTCATTATATTTGTTCATATGTTGATGGACATTTGATTGCTTCCAATTTTTTGGCTATCATGAATAATAATAATGCTCTGACATTTGTATTCAAGTTTTTGTGTAGATGTATGTTTTTATTTTTTTCTTGGGTATCTACCTGGGAGTGAAATCACTAAGTTATATGGTAACTGTCTGTTTAACATTTTGAGGAACTGCCAGATTGTTTTCCAAAGTGGCCACACCATTTTATATTCCCATAGCAGTCAGGGTAGGAGGGGTCCACTTTCTCCATATCCTCAGCAACACTTGTTATTCCAATCCTGGACACTTTTGAGAGTAAAAGGGTGGACCATTTGTAATTATACTAGGACAAATGCTACTAACTGGAACATAGTCTACTTAGATACAAAAAAATTTAGAAGATTCAATTCCTGATTTCAGAGAACTTTCTGGCCACATGATGAGTCAAAGCCCCCAAAGCCACATACTTGAGTCAATTAAAGAATCAAGTCAAGATAAATTATTAAGAAGGAAAGCAAAATACATTTTGTTTCCCCCAGGAGATTGTGTTCCCTTTAAGAGAAAAGAGCTGTCTTATTTGTTCTTGTATTGGTCATGGCCTCAGGAGGTTCTTGGCATTTGATCGGGTGTCAGTGAAGATCTGTGGAATAAATGAATGAATAAGAGAATATATGATACAAACACTCTTGGAGAAAATATTTAAAAAAAAAAAAAGGAAGAAAAGGTCACCTAGGGACTTCCCTGATGGTCTAGTGGCTGAGACTACGAGCTCCCAATTCAGGGTACCCGGGTTCCATACCTTGTCAGGAAACTAGATCCTGCATGCCACAACTAAAATTCGACACAGCCAAATAAATAAATAATATTTAAAAAAAAAGAAAAGTCACCTGGCTTGGATTTGTGTGTCTGGGAGAAGTACAGATCTTTTCTGCTCATTAACAACACTTGTTTAGTCACTCAGTCATATCCGACTCTTTGTGACCCCATGAACTGCAGCATGCCAGGTTCCCTGTCCTTCATTATCTCCCAGAGTGTGCTCAAACTCATGAGTCCAATGAGTAGGTAATGCCATCCAACCATCTCATCCTCTGTTGCCCCCTTCTCCTGCCTTCAGTCTTTCCCCGCATCCGTCCTTTCCAATGAGTCAGCTCTTCCTATCAGGTAGCCACAGTATCAGAGCTTCAGCTTCAGCATCAGTCCTTCCAATGAATATTCAGGACTGATCTCCTTTAGGATGGACTGGTCTGATCTCCTTGCAGTGCAAGGGACTCTCAAAAGTCTTCTCTAATACCACAGTTCAAAAGCATCAATTCTTTGGCGCTCAGCCTTCTTTCTAGTCCAGCTCTCACATCCATACATGACGACTGGAAAAACCACAGCTTTGACTAGATGGACCTTTGTCGGCAAAGTAATGTCTCTGCTTTTTAACATGCTGTCTAGGTTGGCCATAGCTTTTCTTCCAAGGAGCAAGCGTCTTTTATTTCATGGCGGTGGTCACCATCTGCAGTGATTTTGGAGCCCAAGAAAACAAAGTCTCTCACTGTTTTCATTGTTTCCCCATCTATTTGTCATGAAGTGATGGGACTGGATGCCATGATCTTAACTTTTTGAATGTTGAGTTTTAAGCCAGCTTTTTCACTTTCTTCTTTCACCTTCATCAAGAGGCTCCTCAGCTCCTCTTCGCTTTCTGCCACAAGGGTGGTGTCATCTGCATGTCTGAGGTTATTGATTTTGGAATCTTAAACTGGATTTTGCCATGGTGAATGACTGCCAAGAGGTAGAGGAAGGGCCTTCCTTGCAGGGGAGTTGCCTGAGCAGGAAGTCTGGAACCACAGCCATGTCTTTATCCTACAGGAGGTTAACAAACTTTAAGAATAAATGTGATACCTACTCCCAGGAGTTTCCAAACTTTGGGGATTACAATGAGCACAGTTTGTTCAGTTCAGTCCCTCAGTCAAGTCTGACTCTTTTGCAACCCCATGGACTGCAGCACAGCGTCCCTATTAATCACCAGCTCCCGGAGCTTGCTCAAACTCATGTCCATCGAGTCAGTGATGCCATCCAACCATCTTGTCCTCGGCTGTCCCCTTCTCCTGCCCTCAATCTTACTCAGCATCAGGGTCTTTTCCAATGAGACAGTTCTTGCATCAGGTGGCCAAAGTATTGGAGCTTCAACTTCAGCATCAGTCCTTCCAATGAATATTCAGGACTGATTTCCTTTAGGATGGACTGGTCTGACTCCTTGATGTCCGAGGGACTCTCAAGAGTCTTCTGCACCACAGTTCAAAAGCATCAATTCTTCAGCGCTCAGCTTTTTTTATGGTCCAACTCTCACATCCATACACGACTACTGGAAAAACCATAGCTTTGACTTTGTCTGCAAAATGATGTCTCCGCTTTTTCATATGCTGTCTAGGTTTGTCACAGCTTTCCTTCCAAGGAACAAGCGTCTTGTAATTTCATGGCTGCAGTTGTAACACCCTTCTATGTCTGGGTGTCATCAACCTGGGTGTCATATTGGTTGTATGACTGGGTGTCATCAACCTTTTTGGCTCAAAATTCCTCTGAATCTTTCAATCTTATGACCTTGGAAGTTCCTGGAATTGGTGGGCCAGGAGCTAGACCTTAAAGGAAAGAGGTAGATTTGAAGGAAGGAACAGGATGCCAGTGTTGGGTGATAAGGCTCTGAGGTGGTCTGGAGTGCTCCAGCTAAGATAAAATGGGATAGGGTGCCTTGGTGCTCTTGAAGAACTTTAAAAGGCAGGCTGGTTGACTTTTAAATTTGACTGATAAGCAGGTCCTTGGACTGGAGATGAAAGGCGTGTCTGTGAGAGATTAATCTGATGGCTCTGGGCCATGGATCCTGAATCTATCTGGAAGCAGGGTGAAGACCTAGAGCCTTTGAGGGAGGCTTCTGTATTGTAATGTAGCCCCGGCCTTTCAGAAAAGGGTTTGAAACTCCTTTGGGGTCAGTCTTATGATATATATGGCTTCCATGGAGTTTCATTTTCCTTAACCATCAATAATTTCAACCATTATTTTTATATTTTAGCAATTACAACTGTATTATGGAGCTCATGCCAAATGTACATACATTTTAAAGACAGAGTATTAGACTTTGGGCTTCCCTGGTGGCTCAGTGGTAAAGAATCCACCTGCCAATGCAGGAGACTCAAGACTTGAGTTTGATCCCTAGGTCAGGAAGGTCCTCTGGAGGAGGAAATGGCAAGCTGCTCCAGTATTCTTGCCTGGACAATCGCATGCATAGAGGAGCCTGACAGGCTACAGTCCATGGGGTGCCAAAGAATCAGACATGACTGAGTAACTCAGCATGCATGCATTAGACTTTCAGGTTTGCAGAAAACAATTTTGGATTATGCAAACGGATTCTTCAGAGAGATGAAGTCTCTCTGCTGTGAAGGGGGTTTGCTTTGGTATTTTTTGGGGGGGGGGGTTGATGTGGACCATTTTTATAAAGTCTTTATGGAATTTGTTACAGTACTGCTTCTGTTTTAGGTTTTGGACTTTTGGCCCTGAAGCATGTGGCATCTTGGCTCCCCAACTCGGAATCAGACCAGCACCCCCTGCATTGGAAGGTGAAGGCTTTTTTTATTATTAATTAATTTATTGGCTGTGCTGGGTCTTTGTTGCTGGGAGAGGGCTTTCTCCAGTTGAGGAGAGCAGGAGCTGCTCTCTAGTTGTGATGCACGGGCATCTCACTGTGGTGGTCTTCTCTTGTTTCGGAGGAGCACAAACTGCAGGGCACTCAAGCTTCTGTAGGTGTGGCGCCTGGGCTCCATAGTTGTGGCTCTTAGGCCCTAGAACACTGTCAGGCTCCGTAGTTGTGGCGCAGGGCATAGCTGCCTCGAGGCCTGTGGGATCTTCCTGACCTGGGATCGAACCCATGTCCCCTGCATTGGCAGGCAGATTCTTAACCACTGGACCACTAGTGGTAAATGTTGAGATATTTGCCAAAATCTACCAGAGGAATAGGAATAGTGGGATCTAAGTGAGCTTCAGGGAATGGTTTTATTGGACCAGGTAACTAATGGGGTACAGGAAACCCAATAAAGGAAGAAATCTAAGATGGCACTAGAGCTGAAAGTCTGAGGACTCCAAAGAAAGATGATGCTATTCATACAAAAAAATGTACAAGTTAAGGGGACTTCCCTGGCAGTCCAGTGGTTAAGATTTTGCACTGCCAGTGGAGGGGGTGCAAGTCTGATTCCTGGTCAGGGAACTAAGATCCCACATCCCACACTGTGTGGCCTAAATTAATTAATTAATTGAAAGAGATAATTGATACCTTTAAAAAATGTACAAGAGAGGGGTGGGAAGATGATGGTCTACCTTGAGAACATTGGGCACAGGTGGCCTTGAGAACAAAGGATGGCCACGGAGGAGGAACCAGTAACCTTTGGTCTTTTTCAGCCTCTGCTAAAGCCTTCAGAGTTCTGTCCAGTGGCTTGGCATCCTTGGCACTTTGCCTAGTTTACTTTTAGTACATCACTACTAAATAAGATGTTTACTGTAGGATTTTATAGATGCCCTATATCAGACTAGAAAAGTTTCCATCTATCCCTACCTTGACAAGAGTTTTTTCTTATTGTAAATGGATGTTGAATTTTATAAAAAACCTTTTTGGCATCTGTTGATATGATCATATTTTTTCCCCCTTTAATTTTTTAGTGTAATAAATTATAGTGGTTCTATTCAAAATAAACTATGCATTTTTTGTATAAAGTCAATAACAATCACCCTTTTTATATATTGCTGGAGTCAGTTTGCTAGTATCTTACTTAAGATTTTACATTCATGTTCATAAGTGTATTGTCTTTTCTCATATTGCACTTGTTGGAATCAAAATTATACTAAAAGTAAAATGATTTGAGATGTGAACCCTCTTTTTATATTCTCTGAAAGAGTTTATATTGAAATTACTGTTTTCTTGAGTGTTTGGTGGAGCTCTTTGCCTATTTGCTATTGAAGGTGTTCTATATGTGGGTGAAAGTGGAGAAAGGAACTTTTATTTTGGGAGTGAAAGTACCTTAAACAATGAGGAAAATTTACTGTCTCACACATCACAAAAAGCCCAGTGGTAGGTGGTTCCAAGATTGGTTAAATCAGCAGCTCAACAATATTAGGGAGTGAAATTCGTTCTGATCTTTCAGCTGTCATTCTCAAGTGTCAGCTCCTTCCCTCATTGTTGCAAGATGGCTGAGCTGCTCTGGACATCACAGCAACATGGCTAAGGGTGTGGGTTCTGTAGCCAAACCTGGTTTCAGATCCCATAGGTATCTGATATTGGGTAAATTGCTTAACCTCTCTGTCATATGGGATGATAATAGTCCATTACCTCAGAAGTTTAATATTACATGGATTAAATAAATTCATTTTTTAAACTCTTAGAATCATATTAAGCATCCAATAAATTTTAGCATATCTTACTCCATTCTCACATAAGGCAGAGATGAGTCTTTTTCTTTTGCGCTGCCTTTATTGAAGTCCCTTAGCAGACTTATTTCACACCTTATGGCCAGAATAGGACAACTACCCATTCCTAAACCAGCTATGGAATTGTCTTGATTTGGTATAGAATAATTTAGGTTTAACCTCTGAGACTGAGGCGTGTCCAGCCTCTCCTGAAACAGTATCTGATATCACAACAAAATCTGAGTTCTGTTTGCAAGGCTGAAGTTGGGGTGGTGATAGTGGGGGCTTTGGGAGTCACAAAAAGGGCAGAGTAGGATTCCCCATCCCTACTGGTTTTCCATGATATTCCTTCGAATCACCCCTTAGATTTGCCAAGCACTTCACAGTTTACTTAGTGGTTTTTTTTTTTTTTAATATTTATTTATTTGGATGTGCCAGGTCTTAGTTGTGGCATGCAGAGTTTTTAGTTCAGGCATGTGGGATCTAGTTCCGTGACTAGGGAAACAACCTGGGTCCCCTGCAATGGGAACTCAAAGACTTAACCATTGGATTGCCAGGGAAGTCCCAACTTAGCGTCTTCTAACCAGTGTCTTATTTCATCTGGTCTCAGAAGCGTTCCCTAAGCAGTTTGGGCTCTTGTTATCCCCTTTAATAGATGGGGAAACAAGCTCTCAGAGTTAAAGCACCTGCCTGGTTCTGCGTTTATAGCTGGCATAGAACCAGGTCTTGGGACTTAAATTGAGGTCTTTGGGCTCAAAATTCTGCCTTTTTTTTTTGCTAGACCATGGGGCATGTGGCATCTTATTTCCCCCAACCAAGGATCAAACCCAGGCAGTGAAAGCAAAGAGTCCTAACCACTGGACCTCCGGGGAATCACCAAACTGCTGCTTTTTAACTCTTCCATGAATTCGCAGTTGTCTGTCATTCACATGGTTCCCTCACAACCGCCACATCCTACTTCATATTTTCAAAATTAATAGTTTTTCATTAAATAAATGTATCTTAATAGGAACCTTGATAAAGCCCTGGGTTTGATGTTCTGGTGCACACACAACTTTTGAATGAGCACAAAACGGTTAAAAATACATTTATTCAGGATTGTAACTCGTGTGCTGGTGCCCGACTGCATTCAAATCCTCACTCTGATGAGGCAGCATGTGCCGCTGCTTTCCACCTCGATGCCGGAGGATACAGCAGTCCCCCTAGTCCAAGCCCCCAGCCTTGTGACTTTGCCTGATGGCTCTTTCCGTTGTCAGGACCCACTCTGCCCACCGCCATCCGGGAAGGCTGGGAGTGCTGGTGCTTAATTCCAGACCTGCCTCCACACGAAGCAGCCTTCAACCATGTGACTGTGCTCTCACATCCAGTTTGTCTCATTCATGCATTCATTTATTCAGGCAAAAAAAAAAAAGTTTAAACACTTACTGTGAACCAGGCACCATTGTCTTTCGGTGGGGTGGAGTAGACAAGCTACAAACAGAACACGGAGGTAAGGTGTAGTGTATGTCAGTGATTAGTGGTAAGCAGAAAAATCTAGCAGTGAAGGGGCCCAGGGGCAGGCAGGGTTAGAGTAGGATGGCCAGGAAGGGCTGTAGGAGAAATGTGACTTTAGTCAAAGCCCAAAGGCAGGGCCATGCGGGCACTGGGGGCAGAACATGCGAGGCAGATGGAACAGCAAATACAAAGGGAACATGTATGCCTGGTATGGTCCAGGAGCAATAAGGAGACCAGTGTGGCCAGAGCAGGGTGAGTGAGAGACAATTATGTGAGTGAATGGAGAGCCCTGGGGGTTGAGACTAGAATGGAGGGGGCAAGGGTGGACCAGGGATGCCCGTTAGGAGACACCAACCCAATCCAGGCAACAGATGATGCCGCTTAGACCAGGGTGGGAGAAGTGGAAACAGAGAAGAGCCAAGGACTGGAGATGTATTTTGGACATAGAACCAACCAGAAATGAGTAATGCTTTGGATGTGGGAGACCAGTCAGGACAAGGAAGAACTGAATTTGGACCAGGGAGGTAGCAGAGGAAGAGAAGAAAAGAGAGTGGGATTTTACAGATATTTTGAAAGGAGACTCTTCCATGTTCTGCTGATGGGTGGATGTGGGAGTTGAAAGAGAGTAGTCAAGAATGACACCAAATGTTCTGGCCTGAGCAGCTAGAAGGGTGGAGGTGCCACGTGCTGATACAGGGAAAGCTGGTGGGAGGAGCAGGTTTGTTGGAGGAAAGCTGAGGATCTCCATTTTGGAGAAGTTGGGTCTAGAGGTGCCTTCTGGACATCCGTGTGAGGTTGTCAAGAAGGCAGCCTCCGGGGTAAAACAGAAACAGAAAACAGGTCAGCCCTTGTGCCTGCTTTGACTTGGTAGCACTGCCCAGAGTGCTGTGTTGACATTTTTAAGGTCCATCCGGGCTCACTGGGAGTGTTTTGATCAATAGTGAAGCCTGTCTCGGGAGCTGAGTAAACAAATAATGGTGAACACTGCGTGTAAGATGTTCCACTGTAGAGTGGGAAGAAAATGTGAAAAATTCTGATCTATGAATTTTTTCTTATTCTTTCCATTTTTTTAGTGTGTTGTATAATGGACATAATATGTTAAGAGTAGCAGGTTTGGACATAGTTTCTAAATTAAGCCTTCTATATCTACTGGAAGAGTATGCTCAGTTTTTACTGAGGAATGGATGAACAAGAACTTTTGAAGAGTACAGATCTAAAATATTGTACAACAGATGCTGAAAATAGTGACCTTGATGACTGTAAGCCCTGAAGTGTCTCCTGGGTTCTCAAAAAAACTGTTTGATTTTTTCATTTGTAAAATAATTTATTTATTTTATCTATTTTTGGCTGTGCTGGGTCTTCCTCTCTGCTTGGGCTACCCTCTAGTTGCGGTGCACAGGCTTCTCATTATGGTGGCTTCTCCTGGTGTGGAGCATGGTCTCTAGGGCTTTCAGGCTTCTGTAGTTGCAGCATGTCGGCTCAATAGTTTCGGCTCCCAGACTCTAAAGCACAGGCTTAGTAACTGTGGTGCATGGGCTTAGTTACTCATGTGGGATCTTCCCAGATCAGGGATCAAACCCATGTCTCCTTCACTGGCAGGTGGATTCTTTACCACGGAGCTACCCAGGAAGCCCCTAGTTTGGTTTAGTGCTTGATTTTTCCACTCAAATATATACATTCAGAACACAACATCATTAGGTAATATTTCTACCAAAAATATAAAAATATTTGTATTAATAATATTAATATAAGTAATATTAATTAATAAATTGATATTCATTTAGTCAGGAGAAAACAATCACATGCATCCAAATTGGAGCACACTTTGTAAAACAACTGGCTTTCCAAAACACCAGTGTTATCAAAGACTTTTCCACCCCTTGGTCACTGTGCGTGGCATGTGGGATCTTAGTTCCCTGACCAGGTATGAAACCTGTGCCCCCTGGAGTAGAAGCACAGTCCTAACCATTGGACCACTGGGGAAGTAGTCAAAAACTTTTTTAAAAGGATAAGAAACTGTTCCAGAGTAAAGAAAACTACACCAGTTACATTGCAAACATGATCCTTGAATGGATCTTGGGTTGAGAAAGCAAACAGTTAGGAAGGGTTATTACAGGAACAGCTGGGGACCTTGGTATGCAGATTGTGGTACTGTATTAGTATACATTTCTAATTGGGATCATTGTCTCATGGTTACGTGGGAGACTTGCATTCTTAGGAGACCCAGGCTGAAACATGTAGAGATGAGAAATCATGATGTCTGTAATTAGGTCTCAAATAGTTCAGCAAAATACACGTAGAAATTTAGGTGAAAGGTGTGTTAGTGGTCACTGCTATTCTTGCAGCTTTCCTATAGTTTTGAAATATTTCCAAGTAAAAAGTTGGGGGGGGAATAGTATGAATAGTATTCATATAAGTGTCTCCAGTTCTCAGAAAACTAGGATATCCGATAACAGCCCATCAGACCAGTTTTCATGTGTTAGAATTTGCCGCATCTTCACCACCACTACAGTAATCCCTGGCGTTTTTATTTTCCATGTGCCTCCACATCTATTGTGTTACATTTTTTATCATAAATAGTCTGTACACATAAAGAAGTTTGTGTCTGTAAGTACCACAATCACAATGAACTTTTTAAAAATGGCTCACCGTAACCAGGTACTGTTTCATGTGTTTCACACGAATGAGTGCATTCCATCCTTCTAGCCACTCGAAGGGGAGGTATTCCTCACAGAGACAGAGTAAAGGGACAAAGCAAGTAATTAAGTAGTTAATCCCGCTAGGGGATTGTAAGTAAAGAAAAAGGTATCGGAGACCCCTGTAAGTTAATAATCACTCAAGAAAGCAGGTTTGCTTAACTACAAAACCCAGCAGGGTTGCTTAGCAACAAAACCATGCAACAGAAGCACAATTTTATTACTGTCATTCCTGGTTTCGGAAAAGGAAACTGAGGCATAGGAAGGTGGTACAATTTGCCCAAAGTCACACAGCCAGGGTAGGTGGAGGGACAGAGTGATGTGGCCCCAAGCCCTCCAGTGTTCATCACCGTCCCCTCGACCACTCACTTCACACTGTGAAATGTAATGGAGCTGCTATTCTAGAAGGATGGCTTCTGCCGCTCAAACTTTTACTTTTCTCTGAGGGGTTCTGGGTGTATGTTCCTAGAGTAAAGGGTACTCAAGAGAGGGAAGGACAGTAATAGCAACAACAACAACAAACTACCATCTTTGAATGCTCACAGGCACTCAGTGGGCCAGGCACAGGCAAGCTGCTTTCTGCCTGTTTAGTCCTCAGAAACCCTTTGTGGCTGAAACTATTCTTATTTTCATTGAACAAAAAAAAGAAAAGGTAGAGCCTGGCTTTGAAAGCAAGCTGACTTGCCCTAGCCCCCACCCAGGCTGCCTTGCCTCTCTACCTGTCATCTGAATGGGTCGGAAGGTAACTGAGCCTTAGAATGTAGCCCGTGGGGTGATGGGCCTCACCCATCACCTTGTTCACCCCCTCAGTTCTAGGAGGGGGACATTTCAATGCTGAAGAGGAGGAGGAGTGGGAGAAGGAAGAAGAGGAAGAAAGCATTGTTTCTTTCCTCCTTGGGGCTTTTCATCTGGCTTGTGACATTCCATTCCCACCCCTCCTCTCATTTGCCATTTCATTGAGCAACTTGTTCTAATTGAATGCACCTGGGCAGAAACTCCTCCCCATATTGGCCCTGCTCAGTGCTTTGTCTTTTTTTCCCTGCTTTTATGAAAAATGAGGGGAGCCCCTGTATCTTTCAGATGGAGGTGCTTGGTGAAGTTCCCAGGCAGATCAGCCAACCCTCCAGGAACTCCTCTGCCCTGGCCCCGGCACCGGGCTCACCTGCCTCCATGGAGGACAGCCAACCAGCTTGTTTCTGACCTTGGCCTGAGGCTCCAGGTGACTCTGCTCTGGGCATGTCAATCCCAGTCAAGGGCAAGGCAGAGGTATCCTTCAAAATGCCCAGCTCACCAGGAGCCCCGTTCCCCAGGGTGCAGGCTCACTCCCAAGCTTCTAGAACTGGGTAGTTTCTGTGATCCTTCCTCACTAAATCAATAACTAATAAATCAGTTTGCACTCATAGATCAGCACAAGAGGTAGTAGAATAAAGTAGATAAGAGCATGGATTCTCCAGCCAGACTAACTAGATTGTATCTAGCCTCTACTGCATTAGCTTTGTGACCTTGGGCAAATTATTTAGTCACTTTAAAGTACTGTAATATGGGGGGGGGGGAATAATAGTATACTTATGGGAAAAAAAAATGATTTACTCTCTCATGAAAGATGCACCATCTTCTTAACAGAACAGTCTTACTCAATAATTCTGAAAATAAAGAAACGTCCAGGACAGAACTGGGTTTTGGTTATGTACTAACTTCAAAAGCTACATTTTTAGTCCTTCTGCACCCTAAAAGCCCTGCACACTTCAACATGTTTGCCTCCCCTTAACTTCATATCTAATTTTTATAATTTTAAATACACTGTTCTCTTTAACAAAAGATTGCAATGCAATGATTAGTTAGCTCAAGAAACTTCTTGCTTGTATTTTTGAAGACAGGAGTAGAAGAAGACGTACAAGATCAGAGAAGGTACACAGCCCACATTAACACTGATGCAACAAGAACTCTTGAATTTAAAAATTTATACACATTACTAATAAACCACTTTTCATCTCACCAGATGATTGCTTTTTTTAAGTAGATATCTAATGTTTGTTCATTAGTTTGGTTCAGCCTTTCAGAGGGAAATTTGGTAATAAGAACTGTATCAAAAGCCTTAGAATGTTTCATAACTTCAGATTGAGAAATTTCACTTCTAGAAATTAATTCACTTCTAGAAATAATCATGAGTGTGCACAAAAATATTACCACAAAAATATTTTACAGTATTATTTCTAATAGGGAGGAACTAGAAACTACCTAAATTTCCAATAATACAGCTTTGGTGAAATACATTATGCTATATTCACTCAATGGTTTACTAGGTAGTTATTAAAAAAAGTTATAGAATATTTAATGAGATGGAAAAGTGCTGACAGCATACTTTTTCGTGAAAAAAAAAACAGCTTACAAAATAGTTTGCAATGATGTCATTCTTAAAAATATGTTTATTCATAGAACAATTTTAGAAAAATAAACATTGTCATTTTAAAGGGCTATCTGGCCAGCTGATGCAAGGAGCCGACTCATTGGAAAAGACCCTGATGCTGGGAAAGATTGAGGGCTGGGGGAGAAGGGGACAACAGAGGATGAGATGGTTGGATGGCATCACTGACTCAATGGACATGAGTTTGAGCAAACTCTGGGAGATAGTGAAGGATAGGGAAGCCTGGCATGCTGCAGTCCATGGGATCTCAAAGAGTTGGACACGACTTAGTGACTGAAGGACAACAACAATCTGGATGGTGAAACTGCCAGTACTTACTATTTACTTTTTTGTGTGACATCGGTATTTTCTGTCTTCTACAATGCACTGAATATTTCCGTGATATGCAAACAACAAAAATTTATTGTATCAAAAAGAACAATTCATTGGGACAATGCTTAGCGCAGGACTGACCTCTTTCTGTAGAGTGTCATTTCTCTAGTAACTCACTTCCTTAGTGTCTCACCTCCTTGGAGGACCCCAGGAGCGGCAGGGATCCCCATGGCCTCCTGCCACTTGGAGCATTGCTGGAGGCTTATGGTGTGTTTCCCTCTTGGTCGCGCGGACTCCAGCTTTGGAGACGCTGCAAAGTCCCAGAGCTTGGGAGGTAAAAGTGGCGCCTGGAAGATTTTATAGAATCTGAGCAAGAAACTCCTCCAGAAAGGAGCTAGTTTCTCCGCCCATCATTTCCTCAAACGGAAACTAAGGCCAACGTCAGGGTTTGTCCAAGGCCACACGGCCAACTTAATGACAGACAAGGTGAGGCCTTGAATCCATGGCCCTTCCGCCCTGTTGGATGGTCCTTTCTCACATTTTAATATGTACAGGAATCACCAGGGATCTTGTTAAAGGCAGCTCTTGATCCAGCAGGTCAGGGGATGGGCCTGAGGTTCTGCATTTCTGACCCGCTCCCAGGCGATGCAGATGTTGCTGGTGGGATCAGTTTAAGTAGCATGCGGTAGAGCAGAGGTTCTGGAGGTAGACCGTCGGTTTCCCAATCCTAGCTCTGCCGCAGACGAACCATTATTACAGTTACTGCTTCAGTCTTCTCAACCGCAAAATCGGTACAAGACCTAACCCATAGCTTCTTTATTAAGATTTTAATAAGTGCTCAGACCAGTCTCCCCTAAGATCTAGCTCTTTTATTATTATTTACCTTCCCTAGAGCAAGCAGCGGGTGAAGTAGGGTTTGACGAATGAATGAATAGCCTTTAGGGGCGGCTGGAGTCGGGATAAGCAAAAATGGAAGGGCTCGGAGGTGGGGGCGCGGGGGAGAGGCCCACCTCCAAAGCACACTCCTCTACCGCCCGGTGCTCAGAAGGACCCGGAGCGCCCGGAAGCCGGCGGGCCCGCGCCCGGCCGACCAATGCGGCCGCCCCGGGGGAGGGCGAGCGCCCGCCAGCCCTTTCCGTCCGGGCGCCGGAGGCCCCGCCCCCGGAGCGTCGCGACGTCCGAGCATTCCACGGTCGCTCCTCGGTCGCCAGGGGCGGGGCGCCTGTCAGGGAAGCGGCGCGCGCGGCGGCGGGGGCGGGCTGAGGCTCGGCCGCGCAGCGCCAGCGCCAGCGCCAGCGCCGCAGTCCCGCGCCCCGCGCTCTCCGGCCCGCCGCCTGCGTTCTGGCTCCCGAGCCCGCACTCCCGCCCTGCCCGCGCGCTGCCCGAGGATGGAGCTGCTGTGCTGCGAGGGCACTCGGCACGCGCCCCGGGCCGGGCCGGACCCGCGGCTGCTGGGGGACCAGCGTGTCCTGCAGAGCTTGCTCCGCCTGGAGGAGCGCTACGTGCCCCGCGCCTCTTACTTCCAGTGTGTGCAGAGGGAGATCAAGCCGCACATGCGGAAGATGCTGGCGTACTGGATGCTGGAGGTACCGCCCGGACGGGTCTCCCCTCCCCCGTCACCCCCGCGTCCCGGGCTCCGGACATCCCGGGGCCGCCCTGTCGGGACATCCTGGTCCTCAGCAACAATCAGCGAGGTGTCTCTGTGGCGCAGATCCCCGGGGCCTGGACTTCTCACTCGCGCGCCCTTAGCCGGCTGCTTTCGTGCTGTCTTTTTCTTGCCCTTCTCTGACCCTGACCGCCAGGCGTTTGGCACCCCCAAATTAACCCTGTCTTCGGGCCGGGAAAGCGGGGCGAGGGCCACCCTCTCCCCTCTGACTTCTCTCAGAAGTCTCCCCCCCGGGCCCCACGCCTGGTCTTCTCGGGAGAGCGCGCCTGGAAAACTCTGGGCTCGGCCGCCCCCCGGTTCCTTGCGCGTGTCGCGGGGGTTCTGGCGGGGAAGCCGGTGGGGGTGGCGCGCTGTTCCGGCCGTCAGGGAAATGAAAAGTGCGGGAGGCAGCCGCTGGAGTCTCCTCCCTTCCTTTTGGGTGTGTGCACTGGGTGGCAGTAATGGGGGTAAGGTCCCAGTTCTCTGGCTCCTATGGGTGACTCTTCCAAACCCCTCAGCTTCGGTACGGGTGTCTGGGGAGGGGGGAAATCGGCCTCAGTTTGGATTCCTGAAGGAAGGGAGCCTCTGGCGTATCCCGCTCCCCCCCCGCCCCCCGGGGAAAGGAGGCACCGCAGAGGAAGTGGGAGGGTGTCACCTTGGGGAAGGCGCATCCTGCGTGTTAGTCCTTGTCACTGTGAGTGCACCTACCCCCTCCCGTGTCTTGCTCCCCATTCCACTTCCCTTCAGCGCACCGCACCCCCTGCCTTTAGCTGCTGCTGCGTTTCCAAAGCCTCTGCCCCCGAAGTGACTGTGCGCCCTCCCCTAGGTGTGTGAGGAGCAGCGCTGTGAAGAGGAAGTCTTCCCCCTGGCCATGAACTACCTGGATCGCTACCTGTCCTGCGTCCCCACCCGAAAGGCACAGTTGCAGCTCCTGGGTGCGGTCTGCATGCTGCTGGCCTCAAAGCTGCGCGAGACTACGCCCCTGACCATCGAAAAACTGTGCATCTACACCGACCACTCTGTCTCTCCCCGCCAACTGCGGGTGCGTGCATGCCCTCCCCACCCTCCCAGCACCCCCTGCCTCCTTCCTCACTTAACAGGAAGAGGAAAGCTAAGACCTCCGGAGGCTTTCTGCCCCTGGGCAGGGTAGCAGCTTTTTTTCTTTTTCTTTGACCAAAGATGGGACAGTGTGGTGTGATGATCAGGGTGGCCCCAGTTCAGGCTTGCACTGCCAGCATGAACCAGATCCCCTTGTCTTGACCTCCAGGGGGTGCCACTCCTTCCTGGTCTTTCCCCCAGATAGCAACAAGTCAAACTGCATGTCTGCACTCACTAGTACTTTGCCTCTGGGTTTACACAGCCACCATGAGTTATTTATTGGCAGCAGCAGGACGTGCCTGTGCACCCCCACTGGAGTGGGGGAGTGGAATGTGCTTCATGCGGGGGAAGGGGCCGCCCTGTTTGAGTCTTGTCTCCCAGTGTGCGGACTTTGTGATCAAAAAGCCTCCCAGAGCCGATTAAAGCCAGGCCCCAGCTGCTGTGAGGAAGGGCTGGGGAGTTCCATCCCACTTTGCTTCCTTCCTTCCTTTTATATCCCAGGAGAACCAGCTCCTTCTCTCATCCTCCATTCCCTAGTCTCACCCTGAGAAACTCGGCTCTCAGAAGCAGCTGCTTCAGGCCTGGTGGAATCATCTTTTCCCCTTTAGCCAAAGGCCAGTGCTGAGGCACAGACTGGGGCTGAACTGCAGCTGCTTCCGATACGATAATGATGCCCTCTCCCCCGGCCCACCCACCCTGGCCAAGGTCTTTCATAACCCTGTGGGGAGCTGCTGTCACTCCTGTGGTTTGGGAAGTGGCTCCCTGGGCCTCTTGCTGGGAACTTGGGCTGGGCTCTTCCCGAGGCAGGGCAGGGGAGTCATGGTTCTCTTTCCCCACTGAGCAGGGAGAGGAGGTGGGGGGAGTTGCTTGGATCTGGAAGAGGTTATTTGGGGGCGTGCAGATCATCTCCCTGGGGACCCAGGGAAGAGGGGTGAGCTGGCACCTTCCTCCACCTAGCTCTACAGCGGTCGAGTCTTCTCTTGACCCGAGAGGCGTCTCTGGGCCCCATCTCCCGGGGAGGAGGGCAGCGTGCTGGCTGCTGTGATTGGCTGGCCAGGAAAGCCAGGGTACTGGGGCCCCCGAGTGCTGCTTGTCGGGGAACGCGACTCCTCTTCCTGCCAAGTAGCTCTCAGAGATGGGAGTAGGAGGCCAGAGTTGGGAATCTGGGAGGCTCCACAGCTCTTTGGGATGAATCTAGTAGTTTTGGGCAAGTCTGAAGGTGGAGCTGGTTTCCAGGGCTAGAGAGCAAGACGTTCCTGGAGGGGTTTGGGCTGGTGGAAAGGGACTTCCTTTTTGCAAAAAGATTAGCATGGGACGTGTGCCTTTATGTGAGGGCAGTTTTTCAGAACAGGCCAAAAGTCCTCTCCTCCCACTCCCCTTGCCTGAGCTGGGGGTGGAGCGCGCCAATCGATGACTTCCTAGAAGGTCAGAGTTGGAAGGGACATCAGAGAGCTCCAGTCAGTCCAAATAATCCTTGTGCCACAGAGAAGGTGGGGGCCCAGATGAGGAAGGAAGGGTCCTGGCTCAGTGTTTCACTGAGGGTGATGAGGTGTTCCTCTAGGGCTCAGGTGGCCTGAGAGGTTAGGGTTGTGATGGAAGCTGCTAGGAGTGTGTTCTTTGTCAGGTGAGGACTGAGATTCTCAGGGGCTGCCTGGATAGAGGGTAAGGTGGCCACCCTCCCCCCTGATAGGACCCTATGCCTCCCCACTCCAAGCTGCCTTTTGCATGGTTTCCTTGGTTGCTGGATGCTTTTCGTGACTTCTGAGTTAGGAGTTTGACCCCTGGAACAAGCACGGGGAGTAGAATGCTAACTTCTCTGCCCAACTTCTTCTGGCTCCAGGCCAGGCTGATTTCTGTGAGGCTTTGTGAGAGGCTGAAGATCATGACACCTAGGTGGGGGCCAGGAGAGGGGCAGCTGTGACAGAAGGCCGAAAAGAAATTGGGTGGTGTTGTCATTTCTACCCCACTAAGGGGTGAAACCTGTGAGTTCCTTCCTGAGATAAAACAATGAAGAAATTCTCTTGTGTGCAACTCAGAAATGGGGCCAGGGCTGGGATCCCCAGAGGAGTGGATTGGGTGGGGCTCCCAGTCTCCTTCCAGGACCCAGCAGTAGTAGGGAGGCTGGGACCGATGGAGAAATGGTTTGGTCCCTCAGGGATCACCTGGACCCATCTTGTCTGCCTTGACCTCCACTTCTCCCCCTGAGACTCAAATGACACTAGGCACTGGGTTTCAGCCAGAGAGGTAGAGTGGGGTGCTCTATTTCAGCCCCCCACCCCAGTGTCCCCCCAAGGGGATGTGGGTTGGGTTGGGCAACCTCCACTTTGAGGAACCTCGGGGCTGGCCCAGGAGCTGTGTCAGAGGAGGAAGGGCCTCATGCTCACCCCAGTTTCTTCAAGAGGTGTGGACTTGGCGGGCATGCTGAGTTGGGGCAGAGGCTAGCGATCTCCTTTCACAAATCCTTGGGATTATGGAGAATCTCTCTGCTTCACACCAGAAGAACCTCCAGTTCCTGGTGATGGTGGTCTGCAGACTTTTCTTTCAACCATGGATGGAGGCCTACTCAGAGCCTTGCAGGAAGTCGAGAGAAGGCCTGGACTGTTGGACCCCCAAAAGATAACCCAACAGGATTAAAAGAGGCAATTTATGTAAGGCATGTAGTTCTGGCATCTAGGAAGTTGATCAATAGATGGTGAAAGCAAGTGCCCCTGGCTGTTCCCTGCCCTGGACTCCCCATTCCATAGCGCCAGTCCTGAAGTTCAAAAGCAGACCTGGAGTCTTGACCTTCAAGTGTGATGGGCTTCGCTCCCTTTGAGACTTCCATTTTATTTCCTCCCCTTCCCTTCTTCAGCCACTGACCCCACCCCCTTCCTCTGCCTCCAGGATTGGGAGGTGCTGGTCTTGGGGAAGCTCAAGTGGGACCTGGCCGCAGTGATTGCCCACGATTTCCTGGCCCTGATTCTGCACCGGCTCTCTCTGCCCCACGACCGACAGGCCTTGGTCAAGAAGCACGCCCAGACCTTTCTGGCCCTCTGTGCTACAGGTAAGAGTCCCCCACACACATGTGCCAAGCCAGGGAAATCAGAAGTCTTGGAAAGGTGAGAGGGAACTAGGACATTCGGTTTATAACCTTAACATTTGTGAAAATTCTATCCTCCCTGAGCCCCCAATATCATTACAGAAAAGCAGCAGAGCTGTCTGGGATCTCAGAGACACCGCTGCCCCCTACCCCCACCCTCCGTCCGAGTATGTAGGTGGGGACACCAAGAGCCAAGAGAGAAGTGACTTACCCAGGCTCTCTTAGTGACTAAGCCAGGAATAGAACCCAAGTCTCTTAACCTTGTGTCCATACCAGGAAGAGACCCATTCACTCTCTGGTTCCTGGCCCGGATCATTTACTACCCTGACCCTCTCCCTGGCTGCTGTCTCACACCACTCACTGCCGGGGTGTCCCAGTATACCCCTGCTCTATTCACACAGCCTGGCACTTTCTAGGAAATAGAAGGTGCATGCTGGTATTCATCCTTGCCTCATGGTCCCTTCTCTCTTTGCTAGACTACACCTTTGCCATGTACCCACCATCCATGATTGCCACAGGCAGCATCGGAGCTGCAGTGCAAGGCCTGGGTGCCTGCTCCACATCTGGGGACGAGCTCACAGAGCTGCTGGCAGGGATCACAGGCACTGAGGTGGTGAGTGCTGGGCAGTTGGGTGCATGGCCTCAGCTCATGAGCTAGCACTTTCCCGAGCTTCCAGCAGAGGGTGCTGTGGACCACCCCCAACCTGGTCCACTCCAGGTTTCAAGTGTCCCACCTTTGGGGCTTCTGTGGTCTTTTATCTCCTGCCTTGGTCTGGAGAAGAGCAAGTGTTGCGGGTGGGCCGAAAGGCACTGTCCCTGTCTTGCCAAGCAGTATGTGGGGGGTGGGGGCTCAGTGTCAGATGTCAGGCCGCTCTCACACCCTCTTGCCACATCCTCTTGCCAGTTTCTGAGAACTGAAGGCTGATTCCTGGGGTTGGGCTGTGGCCTAACCTCCCCAGACTTCCCTGTGTGCTGGGAGGTGTCCTCCTGTACCTGCTGCCAGATGCTGGTGGCAGGCGCAGGGGGAGGGAGGTGGGGGGTGGGGGTGGGAAGCGAACCTTCCTCACCACTGCCCCTTGTCCCTAGGACTGCCTGCGGGCCTGTCAGGAGCAGATTGAAGCTGCCCTCAGGGAGAGCCTCAGGGAAGCCGCCCAGACCTCTCCCAGCCCAGCGCCCAAAGCCCCCAGGGGCTCCAGCAGCCAGGGGCCCAGCCAGACCAGCACTCCCACAGATGTCACGGCCATCCACCTGTAGCCCTGGAGAGGCCCCCTCGAGTGGCTGCCGACAGCAGGAGGGTACCCTGCCACCCCGCTCCCCGGCTGCAGGAACGGAATCATGCCACAGCTGAAGCCTGAGGGGGCTCCTTCCCCTTGCCCCTCGCCAGCAGAGGGGTCAGGTCCTACCTATCCCTGCAGTGTGCACTAAGGGGCCAGTCTGGCTCCTCCTCCTGCCTGCATCCAGCCAGCTCAGCTCTCCTAGGGGTGGGCCGGGCTGGCCAGAGATGACACTGAAGTGTAATACATGTACCAGCATTCCTTTCCAGGGGCTCCGTTATCTCTGGGGCTCTCAACATCCAAAATTGAACCTGAGCCCCTGGCAGAGAAAGCTCGGAGTCCTAACCACTGGACCGCCAGGGGATTCCCTAATTACTGCATTTGGATTGGGGTCTTTCTGAAGCCTCAGATGTTCTAGACATACGTGAGCGGCAAGAGTGGACATCCCCTCTCCGAGCACTTGGAGGCTCTGCATAATCCTAGCTGTTCCTAGGAGGGGCCCCAGCCACCGTCCAGGGGCAGGAACCAACCTCCTTGCTTTGCTTTCTGCTCAGCTTCTCCTGTGTGATTGGGGGGAGGGGGGGGCGTCAGTGCGGAAGGAAGGAGTTGTTTTAATTTATTAATTACTTTGAGTACAACTGTATGAGGGTGTGGTGGGGCCCTTCTCCCCCCGCCACAGGGTGGTAACCCTGGTGGTTGCTGTATTCCTCCCCTCTGCTATTAGCTAGAAGATCTTTGTGGCCAAGGAGCTGCTATGCCTGGAGTGGGGCCATGCCCTCCTCTCCCTTTGGCCCTCTGCTCCATCCTCCAGGAGTTGGGGGGTGTTGCGGAATGAAGCAGGGGATGACCTGGAGATGACTAAGGCCCCTGGTCTGGAGAGAGGGAGGCAGGCCCTGTTGACACAGGTCTTTCCTAGGCCACAAGGTCGTGCTACCTTTATAATAAAGATTCTGGAATAAAACTGACTTTGGCTTCTTGGATTAGAGGGCAGACTGTGGGAAAGCCTATTTCTAGACTGCCTGAGGTAAAGAGGGTAGAAATCAATCTGGAGCAGGGGTCGTCACACCTTTTCTGTCTAGGGCCAGAGCAGATACTTCAGGCTTTGTGGGCCATATGGTCTGTGTCTGTCATATCCTAAGTTCTGCCGTAGAGCCTGATGTCCCCATTTCTAAAAATCAACGCACCCATGCAAAATTGCACACTTAAAAGTTGCACGGCTTACGGGGAGAATGGGGCTTGAGACACAATACTCATACTTAATGAAGGACACTTTTTAAGATAGTGTTTTTACACATTAAATGGCTAAAAAACACATACTGCAATAAATATGGCCCTTTATCTTGAAAAACAAACACCTGACGTTGGCTGGATGTGGAAGGCAGGTTGTGACAGCAGAGGTGGGTGTGGTGCCAACCCACAAGGTGAGCTGGGGGCGTTGGCACAGGTCTGAGGTATGTGCATTTTGTGTATCATCTGGCTTGGCTCAGTGGGGGTAGTTTTTTGCTTTCAACTAGTGTCTCAAGATAAAACTGCATATAAATGAAATTTGCTTTATGATCAAATAGAATAATTAGGTTGGAACAAACTCGTATTTGCAAAAGCAAGTAACAGGGTTCTAGCCAGACCACACTGGTCTCTGCTGCAGTGGCAATGAAAGCAGTCAGAGAACATGAAGTGGATGGGTGTGGCTGTGTCCCAATAAAACTTTATTTAGGGACAATGAAATTTAAATTTCACATAATCTTCACCTATCACAAAAGTTTTTTTCTCTGCCTCCCCCAGCAACCATTTAAAATGTAAAAATCATTTTTCTCTCATGGACTATAAGAAAACAGGCATATACAACCCTGGTTTGCCAACCCCTGGTTGAAAGCTTTCATTGGCTGAGAAAGTTAGAAAGGGAACTGGTCTGGTGGTGACCCTCGGTCTGACCTTTCTCATCCTGAATTTCCACCTTCCTCTTGGTGCTTTCTTCTAGCTCTTCCAACCAACCTGAGACTTTCTCGTGTTCGAACCACCTCCTGGTTGCTGGCATTCTCCCAAAGCTTGTGTCAGGGGAAGGCAAAGGCTGTGCCCTCTAGGGGCTGGCAGGGTGGGTACAGGCTAGAGAAGACTTGTAGAATAAGGTGGGGGAGGTGCGTGGCTCCCCTGTAAATAGGTAAGAATCCACTGCTACGCATGAGAGGGAAGCAGTGCCCCCCTCCAGCGAAACAAGGAAAGCAAAGATCTCCATCCATCACATCAAAACACTGAGGTTCAATAAATACCTGCCTTTTGTCTTTATCCACCTCCCAGTGACCAGACACAAGAGCCATTCCAAGCCTAGCTGGGACCTGGGAGTGCTGAGCTGTGGGACCTCAAGTCAGGTCCCAGAACTGAGCAGGGATGCAGGCCTAGAACCCAAGATGGAGCCAGCCCTACTCAGGGAAGTCAGAGGCCCACGACCTGTCCTGGCCCTGATCTGGGTCTTCAGCTGTCAAGGCTCGGAGTCACCTCCAGTCACCAGCAGGGATCCTGGAGTCCTTCCACGCTCCGCAGACCTGGACGAGCGCTGTGTCCTCACTCCATGGTGACGGGAACATCTTCTACATCTCGGGGGACGGCACTCTGCAACTCACGCCTGATCTCAGGGGACAGCTGGGGGTGGGGCTGCAGCCGGAGCAGTTCCAGGAGGGCCTCCTTCTGCTCCGTGGCCAGGTCGGCCTTGTAGCGCTGGACCAAAGTCAGGAGGCACTGGTGCCAGAGCACGGGCAGCTCGCGCTTCTCTGTCTGGAAGCCCAGGAAGTGGAAGACCAGGGCGTCCAGCACTCGGTAGGGCAGCGCGTACTTCTTGTCCAGCAGCAGCCGCAGGAAGATGCTGTTGGCCCCGCTGTACTCCATCTCTGCGATTTTCAGCATGGCTGCACTAGTGGGGAAGGGAGGCAGGGAAACGCTGGGGGAAAGCTTCTCCTTGCCCCTGCCCTGCCACGGGCCCCTAAACTGTGTTGTCCCTAAAGGGAAATTTCTGCATTGTTCTCCCCTCCCCTAACTCCCTCAACCTGTTACCAGCGCTACGCTGACTCATGCCAAATCCCTACCTCTGGCTCAGACTGCTTCTGTCTCAGAGTGTGTGCAAACATCTCCACCTCAACCTACTTTCTTCCCATGTTCCCCATTCTCATTCATTCAACTCTTTATAAAGTACGTGCCAGGCTCTGGGACCTTGTTCCTATGGGACTGACACTCTCATGGAGGATCATATACCCACTGACTTAACTGAACTGCAAACCCAATGCCTTATGCTTGACTCCTTTCCCTCACTGCGCCCCCACCACACCCCAAGTCCTGGGACTCTGCTGTCCAGAGATGGGCTGCTCTCTGGTCCTGCACCCCCGCAACACTACCTGGAGTGCAACACAGGGATGGAGCACTTGGTGATGATGCTGCCCACGATGATGGCTTCCCGGAGGGTACAGGTGCCGGACTCGCAGAGTGGGATCAGGATGCCTGGGGAGGGGCAGAGGGACACAGTCACTCGCAGTCCAGAGTGAGAGAAATGAGGTACTGCAGGAGCTCCAGCCCTGCCCTTTCTTAATTGCCTCCCGGGTCCCCACCTTTAAACCATGCTCCAGGCTTGAACAGAGCCTTCTTCAGGGCCATATAAAGGTGGAAATTGAGTCGTTTGTACTCAGCAATGTCATCTCGTATCCGGGGGAGCAGAACCAGGTTATAGAAGCGCTGGGCCATCCGTTCCTTTAGGTTAGAGGCGAAAATCCTAGTGGTTTGGGAAGGAAGGGGGATGATCCCAGGTCAATGGACAGAGCTGGCCCTTCAAATATCACTCTGGATGGTATTTGCATGCAAGAGATGGGAGGGTGTGGGGAGGGAGCTGGGTGCATGTAGCACCCAGGTCAGATTAGAGAGGGAACAGGAGGGGCTGCAAGACATACCTGAATGGGGTGAACGCTGTCTGTCTTCAGGCGAGCTAGAGCTCGGCAGACAGACAGGAACCAGCTGTTCACCTTCCCTTCTCTACCAGGGGTCCCCTGTACCCTGCTGTGACCACGGACTTGCACACGCCTGGGGAGCCACAGACTTCTAAGGCCACCCTGACACGGCAGGGCTGTGTCCCTGTAGCTAGGAGCCTCTCCCAAAGAAATTCATCGCTGGACTTTCTTAACAGGATCCTGGCCCCAGAACAGGAAACAGGAAAAGCTGGGGAAGTATGCCATAAAGAAGCACACGAGAGCTCTGGGAGGGAATGTGACGACAAAGAGAGGGAAAGCCTGTCTTTCTGCCCTACAGACCCAAGGCTGCCCCGAGCCCCATCAGCTCTACCTCGTGGCCTGGTACATGGCAGCAGCGGTCCAGGCCTCAGGCTCTGTGACGTAGAGGATCTGCTCCCAGTTGGAGAGGGCGGGGATGATCTTAAATGCCTTGGGCAGTTTCCCACTTCGGTACTTAGACAACACCTGGCGAGGAGGGGACAGAACCGTTTGCTTGTCAGGGACCCACCTGAGTTCCTCGAGTCCATTACTCACTTAATCCTCACAACCATCCTGTGAGGAGGTTCTAGTATCATCCACATTTTTCAGTGGGGAACTGGGACTAGAGTCATAAGCAGGGGAGCAGGACCCCTGAGCCCACCCTCAGCCTCTAAGAGATGTAGGCCCTGAGAGCCCAGGTCGGGGTGTCCCCCCACGGCCCTCCTCTCAGTCCTTACTTACCTCCCGAACCCCTCTGTAGACCTCTAGGACGCGGGGGTCCAGCTGGGGCACAGGGAAGCCTGACACCTCGGACATGACTGTTTCGACTTCCGTTTGCTTCTCCGTTAACTTCTCCATGATGATGTCAGCCAGAGTGCGCCTGGGGGAACAGGAGGGAGGGAGGGGGTGGCAGGTCCGTGCCCTCAGTCTAGGAAGCCCTGGACGCCCCACGCCATCTCTCGAAAGCCCTGATAAACCTGCAACCTTGCTGGGATGTGTGACCTCAGTCCCCGCTGGGCCTAATCACCCAGCAGAGAATCCCTGCAGAGCACAAAGGACCCAGCAGTCATTCAGCTGAGGATGGAGCTGTGAGTTGCATGGAGGGGAGGAACCTGGGCTCTGAAGGCGACTGCGGGGGTTCCGGTCGTGGCTCATCTGCTCCCTGGCTCATCTGCTCCCTGCGTGACCTTGGGCTATTCTGGCTCTACTCTGGCTACTCTGCCTCTCTAAGCCTCAGCTCCCTCCCCTATAAAACAGGGATGAAAACATACCTACACACGGAGTAAAAGCCTGATCTGACCTCTTCAGAGTGCCAGACACACCTCAGTGATATACCGAGATCTCTGGGAGCTGGGATTATTAGGGAGAGCATGGCATATGCTTTCCTGTTTCAATCAGTTTATTAAAATTGATGGAGAGAGGTCCAAGATAAATGATCTATTTATCCCAGCCTCCTTAAACACAATCTGACTGTGATGATTCAGAATTACCATTACATCGGGCTTTGGTACGATAACAGCATCTTCAGGAGCTGCTGAAGTCTATCTAAAAACCACTCTTCTCTTTGGAGGTCAGGACCTTCCAGATGTCCCCTTCCACCACAGCACTATAAAGCAATGTACAGCAGAAACCAGAGGTCCCTCGTACCATCTGTGCGACAAGACATGGTAACCGATAGGCAGAGGGGTCAGTAACCCACCCGAGGTCTCACAGCTCTCGAGTTGGGGAAAGAGTCTAAGCCTGGTCTTTCAAGGTCTGAAGGTCAGGTACCTTGCAGTATATACGTGCCCCCAGACTAAGTGGCCATTAACTGCTGAGTCCACGTGGCTCTCTGAAGACACCAGCTGTCACCCCTCAAGACTGTCAGGAGCCCCTGTTCCTAGCAGTTCTACTCTTCTGTTGAAAACCATCCAATGAGCCAAGCTCGTCAGAATGAGCTGCCAAAGCAGTTACAGGCGCTGAGTGAGAACGTGAGAGGCTCTCTGGAGAGACCAGCACACGTTCTGTGAGATCCACCTCAGATCCTGGGCGGCAAGCTGGGAAAGGGGCTCATGCCTTCACTGTGCCCTCAAATACACGGCCGCGGAACCTGCTGTTCAGCGCCCGTCTTTTCACAGCAATAATAGCAATGATACTAATATACTAACGATACTAGCAATGTGTGAACCCACAAACAGCCTGATGAACCAAGAA
This sequence comes from Antilocapra americana, assembly GCA_007570785.1. Lineage (NCBI taxonomy): Eukaryota > Metazoa > Chordata > Mammalia > Artiodactyla > Antilocapridae > Antilocapra > Antilocapra americana. The sequence continues at coordinate 9,267,722 of ML661332.1, forward strand.
CAGCGTCATGTCAACATCACAGCATCAGAATGAACTGGTCGAGGGCCCTCATTGGAGGCGCCTCTTTCCTGGGCCAAAACCCATGGGCTCTGGAGCCTGACCATAGGAGCTTAAAAACCTGCACGTTTTTGACCCGGCATTTACTGAAGAAGAGAATAAACTAGTGGTTCTCATTTATTCTCATCTGGGGGATGATTTTGTCCTTCAGGGGACATCTGACAATGTCTGGTGACATTTCTGGTTATCACAGAGTAGAGGCGGGGGTCACTACTGTATCCAGTGGGTACAGGTCAGGGATGCTGTTTAATACATTGCACAGGACAGCCTCCACAGAAGGGAACTATCCAGCCCCAAACGCCAGTGGTTCGAGGGCTGGAAAACCCTGGACAAAATGACAGTTAGGGTATGAAGGAGATGTGGCCAAAGAAACCGAGCTTACTGCTAAGAAAACTGAGCATACCAAGACCAAGTGCAACGGGACAGATTGCCCAGGGACAGAATAAGGCCTTGTGGCAGTGTCACCAGGTAATCCAGGCAGTTCTAAGACAGGTGGACAGAGGGGGGAGAGCTATTTTGCGTCTGCATCATTCTCATTCAGAGCAGGCCTCAGAGGATGCACCACGTCTGTCAAGGTGGCTCCCCAAACTGGCAATGCTCAGTTCCCAGAGATGGGGACTCAAAACTCTGCCAGAACATACGCTTCTCTGCATCTCACGTTTCCTTCCTATGGAGTTGCTCCCCCAAATCCCGGGCCGTGCCAGCCCTACCTGGCAGGAGGGTTCTTGTTCATGAACATGTCAATGGCACGCTCATCCTCGGGGTCCACGACCACCTCCGCCTGGTAGCCTGGCCCTGCCATCGTGGCAGCCTTCTCCAGGGTGGGCCACTCCTCGTCATCCGATCCATCCTGCGGCACTCCTGGACCTGGAAGAGGGAGATGAAATGGGTGAGCGTGGCCAAGCAGTGGGTGAGGAATTCAGAGGTCAACTCAACCTTAACCATTACGGAGATGGTCCGGGCCTCACACACACTTGTAATAAACACACACTTCCAGTCCCCAGGGGCGTGCAATCCTGCTTGAGAACCAAAATGTGCATGTATGAATCAATGAGACAGCGACAGCAATAAACAAGAGCGAACACACTAAACGCAGTTATATAACATACACAACCACCACAACCGTAAGGAGTAGGAACTATTCTTACACCCAGTTTCAGATGGGGATGCTGAAGCACAGAAAGTTGACTGACTTGCCTACTGCAGGCAGTCTGGGTCTAGATTATACATTCACCACCTCTCTCTTAAACGCATGGCAGGGCTTGATTAGTGTCGAAATGAGTGGCAGAGACGATGTATACCACAGGCACTCAGAAGAGACGATAGGGGCTGAGGATGGCTAGGCTCTGGACGGGCCGTATGGGAGCTGGAGCTGTTCTAGACCTGGGTAACAACACTGGCGGGAGGGCTTGTTGGGGAGCCTAAGAGGGTCTGCTAGGAATTCTCTGGTGCTCTAGTGGTTTGGACTCCATGCTTTCAACACGTGCACGCATGCGCGCGCACACACACACACTGGTGCTCTAGTGGTTTGGACTCCATGCTTTCAATGTGTGCGCGCACACACACACACATACACACAGCCCCCAGAGATACTGTGTGACAAAAGCTAAATAGGGGGGAGGATTACACGTACCAGATGTTCTGTCTCCACATGCTAACGACTCCCAAACCTGCACCTGTAGGGGTACGATCTCTCTTTGCTCCAGACCCTAACGCCAGCTGCCTCCTGTACAGCTTGTTCATGGATGACCCACAGGCACTTCAATACTGGTCTGTCACTCCCTTTCCCTCCTAGGTCTAGACTACTCACCATGTTCCACATCTAAGTAAATGGAACTACCATCCAGCCAATGCTAAGCCAGAACCTAGACAGCAGGCCTGCCTTGTCCACTGCCCCCCACTCCCAACACCCAGTCAACTACCAAGTCTTTTTCCACTGAACCTCACACAATCTCTCTCAAAGCTTTCACAGCCCCGTCGAAGCCTAAGTCAGTATCACCTCTTGCCGAGACTAATTCAACATTCCCCTAACTGGTCTCCTTAGTCTCTATTCATTTCCCACTCTTCAGGGCAGCCACTGAGACTTTTGTAGCTTTTGCTCTTATCTGTCTCACCACCATTCAGCAAACGCTGAGTGCCTACTATACGTGAGGCACTGTTCTCGGTGCCAGAAACATATCAGCAAACAAGAGAAAAACATTTTGCCCTTACAGAACTTACGTTCTAATGGGAGACACAGACAATGAACTAATGCGATATACGTTATGTTAATAAAAAATACAAATGCCACGATAAAGAAGTACAGCAGAATACAGAAGTTGTGAGTGTGGAGACAGGGGTGATATGTTGCCATTTTTAATGGAGTGGTCAGGATAGGCCTCTCTGAGCAGGTGAAGAATTAAGGGAGGAAATCAACAGGTGTATGAGGACAGAAGGACCCACAGGGTGAAGGCCCTAACTTGCCATGTTTAAGGAAAAATGAAGCCTATATGGATGGACTTGAGTTGATGATGCCATCCAATCATCTCATTCTCTGTCATCCCTTTCTCTTCCTGCCCTCAATCATTCCCAGCATTGGGGTCTTTTCCAATGAGTTGGCTCTTCACATCAGGTGGCCAAAGTATTGGAGCTTCAGCTTCAGCATCAGTCCTTCCAATGAATATTCAGGACTGATTTCCTTTAGAATTGACTGGTTTGATATGGATGGAGAGAAGAGGGCAAAGGGAAAGGAGTAGGAGAGGTCAGACTGAGACAGATACAGGATACTCAGTAAGAGGCTACTGCAATCATCCAGGTGAGAGATCACTGTGGTTTGAACAGGATGGTGTTCCAAGATGGTGCCAAGTGATCTGATTCTGGATATATTTTTAAGGTAGAGTCAATGGGATTGATTAGATATGGAGTGAGAAAGAGACAAGTCTGAGTTTTCTGTCTGGAGCAAATGGAAGGACATTGTGTCATTAATTGCGATGAAGCAGACTGGGAGTGGGGCAGGTTTGGCAAGATGGTCAGGATTTCTGTTCTGGACATGCTAAATCTAAGATGTTTCTTAGACTTCAAATTGGAGAAGCTAAAGAGAGAGCTGAAATATAAGAATTTTGGTTTCGTGGAAGAGATCAAGGCTGGAATATGAACTTGGAGGCAGTTACCAAATAGACAGTATTTAAACCTTGAACCTGATGACAGCACCAGAGAAGTCATCAGAGGTGAAGAGACTAGCTCCAAGGGTGGAACCCTATGGCGCTACAATAAGAGGTTGGTGACAAAAGAGGAGTCAGCAGAGGGAGTTCCCTGGTGGCCTAGTGTAAAGATTCTGGGCTTTCACTGCTGGGGCTCAGGGTTCAATCCCTGGTGGGGGAACTGAGATCCCACCAGCCAGGAGTAAGGAAGGGGAGAACAGGAGCCAGCAAAGGATACTGAGAGGTGTGTGCGTGTACTCAGTTGTGTCTGACTCTTGGCGACCCTGTGAATTTTTCCTGACTGTAGCCCATCAGGCTCCCCTGTCCATGGGATTCTCCAGGTAAGAATACTGGAGTGGGTTGTCACTTCCTTCTCCAGGGGATCTTCCTGACCCAGGGATTGAACCGGCGTCTTTTGCATTGGTAGATCGGTTCTTTACTACTGCACCACCTGGGAAGCCCACTGAGAGATGAAAAACTAGCAAAACAGGGATGTGATGTCTTAGAAGCGGAGTAAAGATACTGTAGCAAGGAGGCTAGTGTTTGTGAATGCTGCTCACAGACAAATGAAAGATGAGTGTTGAGCAATGGATTAAGCAACTTGGAGGTAAACACTCTCAGAGTAATAACAAAAAAAATGACCATCTTTTAAATAATCTTGCTCCCTTTCTAGTCCTTAAACAATATTGTTCTTTGTGCTCAGAGCACTCCCCACTTTTCAGTTTTCAGCACAACGGTCATGCAACCTGAGAAGCCTGACTCCCAAGACTAATGCTATTGTTATCAGAGAAACTATACTTTATCAAGAGTGCATTATTCTAATTGCTTACTTAATTTTCTCTCTCTTGGGCTACACTGTTAGATCCTGACGTCAGGTACACCTTCATCCTGTTTACATTTTTTTACCTAAACCATCTAAACTCCAAGTACGTACGTAGTAGACATCCCATGATTATTTACAAAATACATAAATAAATGCTAGGAGAACTTAGCGGCTTGAGTAACCACTTCCTGTTGGCCTAACCTCGGGGATGCCTAAAGGAGTGCCACTCTAAGGAGTGGGCGTGGAGGGCTCCGCAACCCTCAATCCGCCCCAGAGCGGAATCTCCCATTCCAGTACCTTTGCCAAGGCCCTCAGTTTTTTGTTTTTTGTTTTTAATTCCAAGCTACTGCCCTGCCGGACACCTTTCAGCCGTCCAACCCCAGCTACCCACCCTCCTCTTCGTACCCCATCCCCGCCACTCACCCAGCCGCGTGGTGCGCTCCCGCGGCACCGCGGGCCTGTCCCCGCTCCCATGCTCGGCCTCGAGCTCCTCTTGCTGCTGCCGCGCTTGCTGCAAAATCCGTCGGGTCAGCCGGGGTCCCACGTACTCTTCCTCCTCGTCTCCGGTTCCGCGACCCCGCCGTTTTTCTCGGGCTCCTGCCCGCACCGCGGCCGCAGCCAGGATCTGCTCGGCCAGCGGCGCATGCTTTTCCTGACCCCCGGCCCCGCGGGCCGCCTTGAACTTGGGCATTTTTCCCGAAAACCGGGCCGGGAAGTTTCCCACGTGGGTATGGAGCGGCGAGGGAAAAAAAAGCTCTGAATGCGCCTGCGCAGTAAACGCCCAGCGCCCAAGAGCCCACCGGAGCTCACAGCGCCCCCTCGCGTCGGGAGGCCGGGAGTGCCAGAAGCCCCGTCCCACCCCGCAAAAAGAGCTCACGGGTCCTGGAGCTGGACCCTCCCGAATTTAACGTTGGCTTCTCTAAGTGGTTGTAGTCCGAGCTACACTTTCCTAATTTCATGGATCTGGGTCCAAGGTGCCCAGGCGACCGGGCATTCCCTAAGCGGCGAGCCGGGGTAGCGGGGGCGGGGCGGAGTCGGACAGTGACGTCACCGAAGGCTCCCAGACACGCCCCCATTCCTCGCGGGCGCGTCGACTGGGCGCTGTGTTTTTACGTAAGTTCCGGAGCGCCTCCTTCCATCGGAGCTGGCTTTGGCGAGGTGGTTTCACCTCGTGTGGGCTGCTGGAGCACACCGCGTTTCGGTTATTTGATCCTCCCATCCTCCTGGCCCGACACCATGGGAGTGACTTGGTAGGACTTCAAAGGACTTTGAGGGGCGGGGATTGGGGACTTGAAGGCCCTTGGAGCCTCGAATATACCCGGGAGGAGGATTCCGACCAGGGTCCACAGTCCCGCGGGAGATGAGCAAAATGTCCTCGGATTGTGTGGGTGCGGGGGCCACCGTGAGGGCTGCAGAATCTGCAGGCCCTTTTCCTCGGAGATTCGCCTCTTTTTCCTGGAAGGCGGCAGGTAAAAGGGTTTAAGAACCCGTTAATGGTCTGTACCCCCTTCCTTTTTTCTTGGTACAATTTCTTGACCTTGAGTCCCCGGGTAGAACTTTAGGGTTGAAAGTAGGATGTCGGCACTCGGACTCGTCTGCAGGCAGGCCTTGGATGGGTAGGGGATAGGCAACAAGGAGATAGTATCTTTTTTAGGTTTTTGCCTGGCCCTCCCTACAGCCACTAAATGCAGTTAGATCAGCATGTGTCTGGTTCTAGTTTGGCCTTTTTAAGACCTTGAGTCTGGAGGAAAAAAAGAAACTGTTGGGAATTAGGAGATAGGAATTCCAGGCCCATCACCTCTTCAGGGCTTGTTTCCTACTCTGTTTAATTACATGGTTGGTTTAGTTTCTGTAGACTTATTTCTAACATGTTATAAGTCAGTGTGGCAGGGAAAGGTATGGGCTTAATTCTCTTGGAGTCATTAGTTCCAAAGTGCTAGACTTTAGGGCTTTAAAAAATATATATCTTGAGCATCTCTCCCAGAGAGGGCTTAGAGGCCAGGTTATCTGAAGGTGATGGCTCTAGGCTTCTCATATAAGAGCCTGTGGGAACTGCTCCTTCTGGTAGCCCAGGTCTTGCAGATTTGTCAGTGATTACACATTTTCTTCTTGCAGTTGACATCAGGAATCTCCTTCCAAGTCCTGTAGTGTAAGAGGGATGCGAAGAATGGGAATGAAAAGTTTGCTAGGATCTTTCATGGCAATCCAGTGGCTAACACTCCTCGCTTTCACCGCAGGAGGCACCTTCTACTTCAGGGGCACCTGATTGGGGAATTAAATCCTGCATGCCTTGTGGCGCAACCAAAAAAAGTTTGCTGCACAGAGGCATGAAACCCTGGAAGTACCTGTTCTTTCAGGGCAGAAGGCAGGCAGGGAAAGGGCTCTCTGTTGGGATGCTTCTCAATTTTTTCAGGCTTCTAGGACTTCTGACCCCAGTAGCATCACCTTAGGGATTCTCTTATATTTAAAAATAAGGCACATCATCACCATTACTTGTGAGTGCTTTTTCTGATGGAAATTAGAGACAGTTTTAGCAACAGCAGGACTCTATCGGTTCATTTAGTTGATTTTGGTTGGTCATAAAGTAATGCAGTGTCCCCCAACATTCAACCACATATGACTGTACTTAAGATTTTTAAATAGCCATGTAGCACTTGAACTATTATTTATTAATGTCTTCTTTTCTCTTTCTTTTCCTTGAAAGTATTTTAACTGACAACTGTATTCCTGGGGAAGCATTCTGGTAGAGTTAAGAGCACGGACGAGGAGCCAGCTTGCCTGGCTTTGACTCTTGGCCACACCACACCAAGCTTTGTGACCTTGTGCGAGTTATTCAACCCCTGTGTACTTCATTTTCCTCATTGGTAACAAAGAGATACTTGTATATCTTACGGGGCTGATGTGAAGATTCAAAGAGTTAGTTCATCGAAAGGTCTTTGGGCATTACCTGGCACATAGTTGGTTCTTGGTGATTGTTACCTGCCACTCTGTAATGGGGGAGCCAGTTTCCCTCACCATAGAAGGAAATCTTGGAAATGACTTTTTGTTTCATTGTTTTGGTTAAATTCTTGTACACACTGTTGCCTTTCACGTCCAAGGATTAGAAACTTGAGGCTTATTTTCTCTTTGGTCCCAGGATCCTTAAAACTTTCTGCCTTGGTGGAAATGTTCTGTATCAGCACTTCCCCCAGCCACTTGTGGCTGTCAAGCCTTGAAATGTGGGTTTTGCAGCTGAGAAGTTGAGGTTTTAATTTGTTTTATTCATTTAAGTGTAAATAGTCGCATGTGGCTTGTGGCTACTGTGCTGGACAGCTTGCATGCAAAGTGTTAAAGAGAGTAATAATAATTGGAGTAATAATTCCAAGTTGAGGCTTTCTTCTTCACGTAGTCAAAACTGAAACGCAGAAGAAATCCCTTTCTCATCGTATGACTCTGTTATGGAACGCTCAGTCTGTGTGCCACCTAAAATTTTCTCTTGAATGTTGGCACGCTTGCCATACTCGGTAAATGCTGGTGCTCTAGACAGGAAGTTCAAACCACTAGTATGCATCCTGAGACTTGCTCTGGTTCTTAGTGGAGTTCTCAGAGACTGTGGGCCTCTGTTTCCTTCTTTTTAAAACGAGAAGATTCGGGTTGATGGTGTCTGCATCTACTGGCCCTGATGAGCTATGATTCTGCAGGCAAGTGAATGACTCATTGGGTGCACCTGAATGATGATTTTGGTTCTTTTCCTTCCAGTGTGTCCCAGATGCCCGTGGCTGAGGGCAAGAGTGTCCAGCAGACTGTGGAGCTCCTCACCCGGAAATTGGAGATGCTTGGAGCAGAGAAGCAGGGAACATTTTGTGTGGACTGTGAGACCTACCACACAGCTGCCTCTACCCTGGGCAGCCAAGGTCGGTGAGAGATGGGCCTGTGGGATGGCTGGAACCTGGTTTGGAGTTAAGACATTCATGTTCATTGGAATCTTTCTGCTCCTCTGCTGAGGGTGGTGGTCTTGGATATGTGGTATATGTGTTTCTGAATTCATTAATTTTTTCCGTTCATCTCTTAGTCTGGACCTGTGTTGTAGTCTTTTTGCACTTGTAATGCACTTTTCATTTCTCAAAGTGTTGGTCACTAATTTTCTCAGAATCATCTGGGTTGCTTGTTAGAGGTGCAGGTTCCTGGCCCAGCTTACAGACTCACTATATATGACTATCAATCATAATCTACATTATAGTAAGTTTCACGGGTGATCTTTATCCAAAGTTTGAGAAAGCCTTCTTTTAAGCTCAGAACCTTTGTATATGATTCCGTTGTTAGAGTTTGGGGACTTCCTGTAGAAAAGCTAGCCAGTGGCCTTGGCTACCACCTTAACATAACCTTGATTGATGAATTAACTTTTGTTTTAAATGTGTTTCAAATTGAGATGCGTTGCGGCTGCTGGTGGTGGTGGTGGTAGGGAGGTAAAGAGGGTCTCTGAATAGGAGTTAGGGAACCTGGGTTCTTTTAGTCTTGGCTCTTCGGTAACTTGACTTTGGATGGTTCCATAGCACGGTGAGTAAGCCTGAATCAGGGAACCAGATGACGGAGTCCTGCCTGCCACAGCTAGCTGCATCCTTAGGTAATTCTGCAGTCTGTGACTGTTCCTTTGCAGGTCACTTGCCTATTTCCCCAGGGATTTATTCCCTGCCCTTCTCCTGTAAACTACATTTGCCCGGACCCCATTTAGTTCCCTTTGGCCAGTGAAAGACCCTGGCAAAAATTGGAGGGAGGAGGAGAGAGAAAGTGTCTCTCTCCCTGTCCTATGCCTTGGGCTGTGTCTCTGGCTTGGCTCTACCTCCTGTTAGGCACCCTTACTTCTGGCTCTCAGAATAGCACATCTGCCCTTTTTCCTTCCAGCCCTAGGGTGGTAGTGGCTCCCTGTCTTACTAATCTCTTGGTTACCTCACCATTCCATTTGATTTTTCAGTTCTACCAACCCCTGTGCGTCATTCCCTATATTAAACCCCCTCTAAAGAAACTTACCTGTGTGGGCCCTGTTTTTGCACCCTTCCCAGTACAGTTATCTGCAAAATGAAGATAATTCCAGTATTTATCTCTTAGTTAAATAAGTTAGTTACACACAAAGCCCTTCGAACCAAGGTTGTTGTGGAATAAATAGCTAATAGACGGTAGCTTAAGAGCTGTACTGAATTTCATGATCAGTGTGATTGCAATGTTAACATTTGTTTTGCCTGCGAAAGGCAGAGTATAAGAATCAAACGAGAGAATAGTTATGAAAGCATCTGGAAAACAGAACACTAGTATACAGATATAAGATGACATGCTGCTTCTGTGACACTCCCTGGCCTGGGCTCTGTTTTCCTGATCAGACCTTTCCTTTCAAAGAGCTACAGTCTAGTTGGAGAAACAGCAGGCTCTCAGTGGGCAGTGGGGTAGGATGGAAGGAGGTCAGGGCGTCTGGATTAGAGCTCTAGTTCTGTCGCTTACAGGCTCTGTGCCTTTAAATCAGAAGTTCTCACACTGTCTAGCTTTAGCATCACCTAGAGGGAGGGCTCATTATCACACAAATGGATGGGTTCTCCTCTCCTCCTCACCCCAGCAGAGTTTCTGACCCAGGGGGTGTGGGGTGGGGTGGAGAATATAAATTTGTAACAGATTCCCAGGTAGTGATGTGTGTGCTGGCTGGTCAGGGACCAAAAGCTTTTCAGAATTTTTTCGAGACAGTAAAAACACTTCCAGACTCCCATAATGTGAATTAAGTATGTAATCACAGTGAGTCTGCATGAGAACAGAATGACAGATCGGCATTGGATGTCTTTATTGGAGGATTAAAATGTTTGGAACTGGACTTCCCAGGTGAAAGGTGTGAATATGCAGTTGGGGAGGGTGTGCGAGGTTGGTGCGGAGCTGATTGAGTTCAGGCAGTGGCAGCGCAGTGGAGGCCCGCAGAGGCCACACCACCCGCACCTGTCTCTGCACCCATTCCTGTTGCTGCCCTCTCATCCCTGCCTGAATCCTACCCTCTCTTCGTATCCTACTTCAGGTCCTATTTTTTCCATGAAGGTTCTTCCTACTGACTCTTGCCACTTTGACTACTTCCTTCCCTGAAGTCTTTCCTTCCCCCCAAAGACGTCTGGTCTACCATCAGGCAAACACTTTGGTTTCACGGTCTTAAAAGTTTTCCACCTATCTTCAATGAAAGTGAAAGTCGCTCAGTCGTGTCTGATTCTTTGCAACCCTATGGACTATATAGTTCATGGAATTCTCCAGGCCAGAATACTGGAGTGTGGAGTTGTTCCTTTCTCCAGGTGGTCTTCCCAGCTCAGGGATTGAACCCAGGTCTCCTGCGTTGCAGGCAGATTCTTCACCAGCTGAGCCACAAGGGAAGTTGAAGAACACTGGAGTGGGTAGCCTTTTCCTTCTCTAATGGATCTTCCTGACCCAGAAATTGAACAGGGGTCTCCTGCATTCCAGGTGGATTCTTTACCAACTGAGCTATCAGGAAGGACAATGACAGTCTTTAGTGAGATTGACAGCTTCTTGAGGCTGGGGCTTCGTCCTCTACTTAGATGCCTCTTTAGCCCTACCACAGTGTTGGGGCTAGTTTAAGGACTTGGGAAACTCACTTCTCAGGGACTGGAACTGGTGAGCCGGGATTTAAAACTGGATCTTCTAATCTAGATTCGAAGTTCTTTCTGCTCCGGTTGTGCTGCTTGCTTCCTAAGTCAGCTAGATGTCTTCAAACTCTCCGAAGGCCCCCCTGTTGCTTTCAGGATGAAGTCTAAACTTGGGCATGGAAGACAAGGCTCCAGCCTGCCATCCAGCCTCTTGTTCAGACTCTCCCCTGTGCTGCTTCTGTGGGGCCACTTCGTCTGTTTCAAAGAGGGAGGAGGCCAAGGAAGGAAGTGATGGGCAAAAAAGAGAGCAGTTGCTTCGTGTGGTGTGCTCAAATGCTGTTACTTTTGTTTTCCTTGTTATGTAATATATGACTATACAGAAGACTGTATGTAAATCTTGTGTGAGTTATTAATCTTCATCTTTAATCATCTGTCTGTGAGCCCATCACTCAGCTTAAGAGTTAAACCAGGGACTTCCCTGGTGGTCCAGTGGTTAAGATTCTGTGCTTCCACTGCAGGGGGTGTGGTTTGATCCCTGGCCAGGGAAATTCCACATGCTGTGCGGTGTGGCTAAAAGAAAAAAGAGCGAGAGAGAAGAAAATAGAAACTAAAAACTGAAATGCATAACAACCAGGATGCAAAAATGCAGGGCTGACTGCAAATAATGAGGCGCACAACTTACTCCCAACTATCAGAAATAAATATAAAAGCTGGAAAAAAAAATGAATTAAACCATTATCTGCACCGTCAAAAGTTCCAGTGTGCCCATCACCTTTTTCTGTAGATCGGGAGGGTTCTACCACATGCTGCCTGGCTGCTGGTCCTCTCTGGAAAAGGCTGTTGGTGAGGGCCTTCCCTCCACTGCCCTCCAGGACTGCTGGGACGATGCTGGATTGCCTCCTGGCCCAGTTCAGCACTTTGGCCTCTACTCCGGGATGTGCTGAGGAAGGTCTTGTCGCTGAGCAGGATCTCCATCCCTTGCAGGTCAGGCCGGGAAGCTGATGTATGTGATGCACAATTCCGAGTACCCTCTGAGCTGCTTCGCCCTCTTTGAGAATGGCCCTTGCCTTGTTGCTGACACCAACTTTGACGTGCTCATGGTGAAACTCAAGGGCTTTTTCCAGAGTGCCAAGGCCAGCAAGATTGAGACCCGGGGCACCCGTTACCAGTACTGTGACTTCCTAGTGAAGGTGGGCACAGTCACAATGGGGCCCAGTGCCCGAGGCATCTCCGTGGAGGTAAGACCTCAGTGAACTAGAACAGATGTGGTGAAGGGCCTGGCTCTGTAGATTCCCACGACCCTGAATGCAGACAGATGTGTCTGCCTCTCTGATTCCTGTCTGCAGAGCAGCTGTGCTTCCTTGCCCTGCATTTTTTACCCTTTCTTTAATCACTTAGGGATACTCTAGCCCAGGATGGGAATGGGGAGCTGGATTCACAGCAGGTAGAAAGCTTAGGAAGGCCGGCTTGCTGTGAGGAGAGGGATGGTCAAGGAGGGGCAGGTGCGCTACTATGTGGAGGGACCACTCGAAGTTGTGAAGCAAAGATGTGCCCTTCCATTTGACATGCTGTCCACTTTTTTCTTTCATGGTATGTGTGACTATTTCATCTATGACACATATTGAAAATGACAAAGATAGAGTGTGACAGTAGCTGGCTTTGGGACCAGTGAGAGTCTGCACCATCTACCATAGTCCCAGCACTGTGTGAGATTAAAAAAAAAAAAAGAACAAGTAAACTACAGGGCCTTCGTTTTGAACATTTGAGCCAGCCCCAAACATGCAAGCTGTTTTTGAAGTTAGTCTGTAAGAAATGCCATAAAGGAAGCACAGATTGCTCTGGGAGTTCAGGGTAGAGAGCACTGCTGACTTTGGGGACTGTGATACCTCCTGCAGCAGTAACGTTTAAGGAGGGGTTTAAAATGTGGAGACCTGGGGATAGCAAGTCCTCAAAAGCAGCACAGGTGGAGAAAAGGGTGTTAGTGGCCATGACTACTGCGACCCTCCAGGGACCTCTAGCGCTAAGATGTCCTGACTCTTTTCATTCATAACACACGGAGAATTTGCCAAGACCCACGGGGAACCCACTGTTTATCCTCCTCACTTTCAACTTTGTAACACAAATACACTCAGCAGTTTCTTTACTTATTTCTCCTTGTAGTTGCCAGTAATTTTCTCTCCAGTGAAAAACTGGGAGAGGAGAATGAGCAAGCCTAAGATCTGTATCCCTCAGCGCCTGTCACATGAGTTGGGAAATTATTTCTTAGGGTCAGAGCCCAGGTTGTATCTACCTTGGGAGTAACAGTTGGTCTTGAAGTGACTTATGGGCCTATGTATCTACTTTGCCCTCTTGTCAATTCCCCCAACTCACACACACTCGCAGACTCTCCTGCTCTTCATTTTCTCTCATAGAATTTTCCCGAGCTGTCCGTGAATCTACACCCATCATAGCTGGGACTGTAAAGTTCACAGATAATTTGAGGGGACCAAGCTATGTCTCTGGGTCTTGTGCGCAGGGCTTTGAGTTGATAATCCCAAGATGAGAATGTTTGAGCTTAGAGGGTACAGTGCTGAGGGTTTCAAATTCCTGGTGTTTGAGCTAGATATTTGCCGCGGGGCAATTCTGGGTTGGAAGGTGTGTGCCGTGGTCTCCGGGTTGGGGAAGATGGATGCCGAGGGCAAACGACCTGTCCTGGCCCTCACTCACCCTCCATCTCCCTTCTCTTGGTCCCCAGGTGGAGTATGGCCCCTGTGTGGTCGCTAGCGACTGCTGGAGCCTGTTGCTGGAGTTCCTGCAGAGCTTTCTAGGCAGCCACACCCCAGGGGCGCCCGCAGTGTTTGGGAACAGACACGATGCGGTCTACAGCCCAGCAGACACCATGGCCCAGTACATGGAACTCTTCAACAAGATCCGCAAGCAGCAGCAGGTGCCCGTGGCGGGGATTCGTTAGCGCCTGGCAGCTGCCCGGCTGAGCTGTGTCACGGGGCGGGGTGGGGACTCCACAGAAGGAGCAGGTGCTGAACCCTCGGGCCTCTGGACCCCGGAAATTCTGGGCAGATGGGAAGGTGTCCCTCCCTGTCTGGTTCCCAGCTGTGGCTTTTGTTCTGGGGCGCTGGACTCCCCTCCACGGACCCTCACACACAGACCCTCCTGCCTCTCCCTCACCACGGCTGTTTCAGCCCCCCGCCTTCGGGGCTTGGCCTGTCCTCAGGATTATTCAGCGTGGAGATGTCTGGATCTCTCCTGCTTTAGGGGAAAAGGTCTGATGGGGGTGTCCCTGCTGAGTGTCGGTGGGAAGGCAGTCTGTGTCACCAGCTCCTGAGGATTTGGTCCAGGTCTGCAGTGGACAGGCTGTGTTGTGTTTGGGCTGAGCTCAGAGGATGTGGCTGGGCCTTTCCTGGGGAAGGAGCAGGAGGCCAAGCTTATTTGATGGCTGTCATTTTCTGACCTATTTGCTAAGGTAAATCGTGAGTTCAGTTTTCTAGAGTGTTGCCTGAGTCCTTTAAAGTTTCCTGTCTGGCCATCTTTCCATTCTGTAGTGAATGATACTAAAGCACAGGCTAAGTGGCTATAAGGAGAACCTAAAGTACAGAGGCTCTTAGGAGTGTATTTTTCTCTTCTCTAATAGTACAGAGGTAATCAGATAGCCCAAGGCAGACTTAACTCCACAGGGTCATCAGGAACTTGGTTTCCTTCAAGCTTGTCGTTCAGCCACCCCAAGGGTGTTGTCCTTGGGCGACCCAGAGCATCATCAGCTCCAAGTGCAGTTCCCCTGGGGTAAGAGAGAGAACAGTTTCTTTTTTAAAGGCCATGACCTGGAGTTGTTCCAGTCACTCTGGCTATACCTTGCTGAGAGGAGCTCTGGGACAGAGAGCCTCTTATTTGGGTGGTCATGTGCCCAGTTAAAATGCTAGGGGTTCTGTGACTGAAAGGTGAAGGAGAAAATGGTTGTGGGGGCCCAGTTAGTAGCCTCTGCTCCATGGAGCTCAATGGATATGCCCAAGACTATTCTTGGCTGCTGTTTGGCAGAGAGCACCCCTGTAAGTAAGCCACTTGTTTCTGAGTTGGACTGGGGATGGGACTGATGTCAGAGTCACTTTAGCTTGGATTAGTCACGTAGGGAAGTCACTTCTGTACCCCTTGAGTCAGTCTCAGCATCAAGACCTCTCCAGTTCTTGTGTGCCCAGAGTTCAGGGTTAGACAGTTGACCTGATGCTCACACTGCTCTTCATGGTGTCCTGAACTCTGACTCCTCATCTCATGTGAGCCTCCAGGCTGCTCATTTGACCTCCATCGCCTGCCCACCGCCCTCCTGCTACAGAGATGTTCAGTCCAGCTAACACTGAGGTCACAGTCAGAGCTGGTCTTAGGAAACATGTTCATGTATGTACTGCTGGCTTGTCCTCAGGATGCCATCTCTCATCGAAGACATGTAAAGAGAAATTGTTTTCAGATCTAAGCGCTCAGATCTAAGCTTCTGTAACAAGAGTCAGGTAGTGGTTACGTTTCCCTTTTAGCTTTGGCTGGCAGGAAGCTCAGTTCAACTTTCTAACTGTAGAACCTGTCATCTGTGTTTTTTGTTCTCACCTCCCTCTGGCTTCTTTGTTTGTGTGTTTTTAGCATTTTCAAATGGAGATATGTTTTAGATATTAATTTACACAAAATAAAATACATAGATTTTTTTATGTTTTTGGCCTTCTGATTTATGTTGGCTCTTGTCCAGACTTACCTAATTATATTTTGCTGTGAAAGTGAAGTTGCTCAGTCGTGTCCGACTCTTTGTGACCCCATGGACTGGGGTCTACCAGGCTCCTCCATCCATGGGATTCTCCAGGCAAGAATACTGGAGTGGGTTGTCATTTCCTTCTCCAGGAGATCTTCCTGATCCAGGGATCGAACCCAGGTCTCCTGCATTGGAAGCAGATGGTTTTAACCTCCGAGCCACCAGGGAAGCCCACATTTTGCTGTATCAAATCTTCCTGTGAGATGAGATAGCATTTTGAACATAATGTGTTCCTGAAAATAAACAGGAATCAAACGTGTTAAATATGACTCTAGATTTATGCATTATAAGGAGGGGTTCCTATTACTAACTTCCTAACTGTGTCTTTTAGATACAATCTTGGCTCATAAATTTCCAGAAAGTCTTCACTTTTGTTTTTTTCCCTTATTTTGAGCACACATTTGACCAGGTTTAAGTCCAGTGAACACCAGATCTATAAGAGTTGCCACCTCATGTACCTTAGTGCATCTTTGTCCTTTGTGTCGGTTAAAGAAAGCTTATTACTAAAAAAAAAAAAAAAAAAGGCAAGTAATGCAATACATTTCTCAATTTAACTCCACTAACAAAGTTGCCAAAACTGAACTGGTAACTAGTGGGAAAGGCCCAAATGTCATCCACCTTCTGTATGTACGCCTGAATGGGACTTTCAAGAATTAGTTTAGTATTGTTGGCATATAATTTTTGAAAGATGAGGTCAAGTGAAAGTTGAGAATCTTTTGTATAAAGGGAAAGGGGGCATGGTTAGCCTCATTTAAAAAAAACAAAACAAAACTTATACTCAGCTAGAAAGTGGGCCTGCAGTATTTTGGGTTCAAGTCTGACATTCCTCCTTCTACAGCAGACTGCCTTCTTGTCCCTCCCTCCTTTTTTCCCAGATGGCTTACCCCTCTCACCATCTGTATATAACCCCGAAAGAGCAGAAACCAGGATGTTTCTAGGATCCTGCTAACATGTCACCTTGGTGGGTACCTTTGCCAGTCACAGAGAAATCCGCTAACCTGTTGAGCCATGCAGGGCAGCATTAAGGTTTACCTGGTTCTCCTTCACTATAAGATGGGGGGATCACACTGAGAGGTGAGGCTGGAGTCAGGACCAAACTTCAGGCTCCGGGCTCATGGCTCCCAGCATGTGTCAGAGTGGTACCTGGACCTCTGTGTGGGGCCAGGTGATTTTCACTGGAATGCAGGGTACGTTTTTATTTTAATATTTACGCCTTATTCTAATATATTTTAGAAATATAACTGGCACTTTTGCCTTATGAGGATAAATAAGTTTTTTTAAAAAGCGTCTTCCTGAAGGGAACTATTAAGTTATACTACAGGTGATACCTACAAGAGGCAGAGTCTGGAGGAGGAAGGTGGACGCTAGAATTTGGGGAAACGCTGTGTGTCTCGTCCACTTCTTGTATCCCTTGATAGTTCTTGCTCTTTGCTCCTGTGCTGTGCTCGCGCCGTCTGTCCTGTGCTCTTCTGATTCTGTCCCCCCTGTTGCCATGCTGCCTCCTGCTTGTTCTGCTTTTCTTTGGTCTTGAAAGACCAAGTCATCCCATGTCCCCCCACTGTGTATGAGATTGATCATTCCTTCCCGCCGCCAGGTCTGCCCCAGCCCACTGTGTCCAGTGTTCATTCCTGAGGCTTTAGGATGAGAGGGGTAGTGAGAAGTTTTCTCCCCAAATCCTAGAAGGTGAGGGGAGTGGTTAAAAATTCCCACCTAAGTGTGTCCTATAGGTGTCAAAAGTTAAGAATTAAAACTCCCCCCAAGGTAAGTTTCTGCCATTGTGTGGAACATTCCAAAATCAGTCTCTTGGGTTACAGGGACCCTTGAGGTCACCCAGTTTGACCGTCATTCATTACCCATAACTTTACACCATCCCTTCCAGAGATCATGAGGCCTTGACTTGACCTCATCTAGGGAAGTCTCTTCACTGTGTATTTTACTTTTGTCACTATCTCTGAGACAAAAATCAAAACCTACCCATTCTTTCCTTCCCAGGTTGTAGATACCGTCTGGTACTTAATGAGGGAATTGATCATTAGTTGGTGCTGGAGGATGAGTAGACTGCGATTCTAACTCTACTGCAGTTTCTCAACCCCTGAGGGAGCCTCAGGAAGCCTAAGATGCCTTGAAAGTGGACACAGCTTTGTGGAGAAGTGCAGTTCTCTGGGAATAGGATTTATACGGTTCATTAAAGTGTCTCAAAGATCTGTGATCCAAAAAAAAAGAATCTCTGAAGGGAGAACATCTTGAAAGGAACGAATAGGAAGGCGAAGATAAAGCAGGTGTGAGATCTTGCTTGAGCCGTCGAGAAGAAAATCTGCCATGTCCACTGCTTTGGCAAAACCCCAGATGTGTGGCCTCCTGGCCAAACGTCTGCGATTTCATATTGTTGGAGCATTCATGGTCTCCCTGGGGTTTGCAACTTTCTATAAGTTTGCTGTGGCTGAGCGAAGAAAGAAGGCATATGCAGATTTCTACAGAATTATGATTCCATGAAAGATTTTGAGGAGATGAGGAAGGCTGGTATCTTTCAGAGTGCAAAGTGATTTGGAATATAAAGAATTTCTTTGGGTTGAGTTCCATAGAAGTCTCTTTCCTGTGTTCCTGAACTATGAAACTATGACTATCTTGGGTGAGAAATAGTCTCTCAATAAATAAACAATTAACAAATTAAAAAAAAAAAAAGCAGGTGTGAGATATATCAGCTGACTTGCCACACGCGAGACCTTCCCCTGTCTTTTGGACCTTCATTTCGGGTCCATCCCCTCCAGGGTTTTCCCTCCTTCATTTTTATAGTCCTTCAAGCCTTTTAGTCAGTTTCTGGGAAGTTGCACTGTGTCCCTGCTCTTTTCTCTTATAGGTTCCTGCTTCTCTTTTCTTTATGTACACACAACCTCTTAGAAATGAGTAGGAGGAATTATGTCAGGAGCATCGTTATAGCACACTTTGTGGCCCAGGAGTTACTCCTCCATGTGACTCAGCCCATGGGGTCTGAAGATTACCCTGTTGTAATGGCATCTGGCTAAATGAGCGTATTTTCATTTTACAGGATGGTGTGATCGATGAGGCGAGAAATAGTTCGTCGCCTCTGAAATGAAATTAGTGAGTTGAAAAGATTCTTGTAACTCTCAGGGCAAAGATCCCTAATTCTCTTGTGGTCTCTGTTTTATTTACCAATACAGCCCTGCTGTATCAGATGGCACAGACCTGTTTTTCAAGGTTAATATGAATTCTACTAAGTTTTCTTTGGAGGCTTTAAAAAAGAATTTAGGGACCGCATTTGTATATTCTAGATTGTATAAAGGCAGAATTCAATATTGAACATTTTCTGTTATGGGGGAAAGGCAAGGCTAGGAATGTGGGGGTGACAGGACAGATGTTCTGAGGGAGCCTACTAAAGGGAAGAGAACATGGCTTTAGGAGACAGATGGCTGTGTGCTTGCCACAGTACCGTCCCTAACCTGCCAGGTAACTTCAGTCACATTGGCGTTTCTGGGTCTCATCTGTGTAGTGGGAGCGATGATGCCCTCTGTATTTCATATGCCTGTTGAGAGGCTCAAGGGAGAAGAGGTGTGAGAGTGCCTTGTAGGCAAGTGATGCTGCCTCTGCTGTTGCATCTTTTTAATGGCGCTAACGGTACTGTGTGGTTAGGATGTTGAAGACGGGAAGCTGCGGGGTCATTACTATTTGGTAGCAGATTAAAATTCTGCTCCAGTGCAAAGTAAATAGTTGTAATAGAGAGCGAGCAATGTGGGGAGAGGGTCCAGAGAAACCATCTATCATACAGGTGTATTTTTGTAACCAGATCAGTGAGCATAGTTGTAGGGACTGTAATATTTACTCATAGGGTTGAGATGTTTACTTGTTCTCCTACAACCTAAAGGAAAAGAAGCTGACAAAAAAAAGGCGGGGGGTAGAAATTACTGTATCTTCTTTATGCAATACGTCCATCCCTGTTTCTCCTCAGTTCCCAAGTCTTAGTTGTGCCTGCTTCTGAACTGTTTTTGATACAGATGTATATGGTGGCTTTACTTGTGGCCAGTGGTGTTCAGTGTTCCTGATTGTGTTTTCCATTCCTCATGGATGAACCACCTAAGCTGTTAACTCTGAAGCTATAATAAAGCCTTTTTGTTAGCTACCCTACATATGCTTTTCCTATTTTAATTATCTAAAATAGCCTTTTTATCTTTCTGCTTCCAACTGATGCACAATTCTCAAACTTGTTGGTATCAGGATTCCTTGATGCTCTTAAAAATTGAGTGAGTACCTCAAAGAGCCTTAGGGTGGGTTGTATCATTGATACTTAATTAAAACTTATTTACAATGAAAAAAATGATTAAATGATTAGTTAAAACTTATTTATAATGAAAAAGTATTAATTCATTTAAAGGTAACAATAAACCTATCTCATGTTAACATAAATAAAATATTTTAATGAAAAGTAACTTTTTTCCAAAAAAGTTTAGAAGAATGGCATTGTTTTATATTTTTGCAAATCTCTTGAATATCTGGCATAGTAGAAGACAATGGATCCTAGTGTCTGCTTCTTTAGTCAGTCTGTTGAAATTTATTATTCAGTTGAAGAATGTGAAGAAATCCAACCTCACACATTCTGGGGCTTCCCAGGTGGCTCAGGGGTAAGAATCCACCTGCCAAGCAGGAGACGCAGAAGCTGCAGGTTCAAACTATGGGTCAGGAAGATCCCCTGGAGAAAGAGAAATGGCAACCTGCTCCAGTATTTTTGCCTGAGAAATCTCATGGACAGACGGACCTGGAGTGCTACAGCCCATGGGGTCGCAAAGAGTCAGACACGACTGAGCGACTAAACCACCACTACCACAGTGATACTGTCTTCCAATAACTGGGGCTGTTCTTTGATGCTATATCACAACTCTGCTAAAGGTTAGTTGCAATGTGGAATCTCAAGTTCTATCAGTGAGCTTTCTGTACTCTGTTATGTTAACATTAATTAGTTTATTTTGCACTATGAAGGGCTTTTTTAACCATATACGATTTTGTAGCATACATTGGTCATTTGGAAAATACTGCACATCTTTTAAATGTTGACACATTTCATTATACAATATCAAAAAATCATATTTGTTAATATCACCATCAATCTCAACAGAAAGTCTTGGGAAGCTATTAAGCTCACAGTGGTGGATATATTTTCAAAAATCCTACATTTTGCTTGAGAGCTTGAGTTTGATCATTACTAACAAATGCTGTTGGGCTCAATTTGTTTATTTCTGAGGAAATATCTGTCAGATACCCAAGGCTGAATGACTGTAGTTTTATCTGTTAGCTGTTCTTCCAAGTGAAAATGGTATTGCATGAATTGCTAATTCAGCTCAAAATTCAGAGAAGTTGAACAAGTGCTTTTCCTCAAGAGAAATAGAGGGCACCAAAGTGCTTTATGTCTCTATCTACTTAATCACATAGAACAGTATTATTGAAATAATATGTTCTTACATAAAACAAAGTTTTTATTTTAGTGTTTCATCAAGCACTTCCTTAAAGTGACACAGGTAGAATTCTTTTTTCCTGTGACTGGATGGCAGTGAAGACTTCGTGCCATTTCCTCCATTTGTGTTATGGAAGCAGCAGTTTTACCCATTGTTACTTTTGTATCATTAGTGCAAATGTCATCACAGTGACAAAGGCAAGTAGCATCTTATTACTATGAAAACAATTTCGATTTCAGGGATCCTCCTGAAAGTCTTTGGGTCGCCAGGGCTCCACAGGCCACACTTTGAGAACCACTGGTCTAATACATACATAGTACTGAGAATTTCTCCTCTCCTGCCCCACAGTTGCTTTTGTGCAAGCACCCCTTCCTTCAGAAGTCTTAAGTGACGCCAAAATCCTTCACTCAAAAAAGCACCTATAAATGTGTCAGGAACTTTGTTAGAGAAATAACGTTGAATAAAATACGATCTTTATTCTCCAGAAATTTTCTTGAGGGGTTGGGGAGCAGGAGGAGACAATAGATAACTGAGGAGTTAAAATGTAAGATACAAATTCTTTAAAGAAAATTATGTTAAAGGTGTTAGCAAAGGGAGTGCTAAATTTTAGGTCTTAACTTGCGGGCTTCCCAGGTGACTAGGTGCAGGAGATGGAGGTTTGATCCCTGAGTGAAGAAGATCCCCTGGAGGAGGAAATGGCAACCCACTCCAGGATTCTTGCCTGAAAAATCCCACGGACAGAGGAGCCTGAAGGGCTACAGTCCATGGGGTGGCCAAGAGTCAGACAATGAACAGGAACACTGAGCTCTTGAACCACATGGCAAATCCTCATCAAATCAATTAATCACTAGGTCTTATCCTTCATCAGAAGTTTTTAAAGTGTTTAAGTTAGTTACCTTTAGAAATTTCACAGTTGATTCCAGGCGTTGTAGATTCATGCTTACACATGCACATGCCCTTCCCCCTTCTTATTTTGTTAGTTATTCTTTGGCTTCTGTTGCTTCTCTATATGAAAATATGAAAATATTTTACAATTATATAGCTTTGAGCCAGTGTAGGTAGTAAGGAATATGTTTCTTTTCCTTGCCCTTGTATTTAAACGTAAGCCTTTACCTGTTTCAGCCTTACAGTTGGGTGATGTAACAGTGTTGGTCTTATTTGGAGGAACTCCCCACCCCCCCCCAAACTATGTCAGGACAATGCACCCAAGAGGCTACTCGGGAAGGAAACTTTTTCTGAGGCGGAGCAGATTTGTAGAAATAGCCGCAGTTCTGATTCCCTGAGGTCTCCACCCCCACCTTCTACTGAACTTCTTCAGCTTACAGCTGCAGCGAACCTCTTCCTTAGGGGGAATTTCCATAAAAAGGCGGAATCCCGGCTGGGTCATCAGTGACAAAAGTCAGACACTTGCTCACTCGTCTGGGAACCAACAGTAACTTCTTCAAAGCTGCCTCTGGAAACCTCACAGTTCGGAAGCTGCATCTTTCTGACACCGTGAAAACTAATAGTCTTATTTTTAACAGAACAAAACAAAAACCTAGACGGAATAATGAGGAAGGCCGTGGGAAGAGATGTTAAAGACGCTCCATCCAAAAGGAGTGCGGGGAACCTACCGCAAGATTCCTTTACTGTTCCGCAGGCTTAAGAGCTGCGGAAAGGGGGGCGGAGATGGGCTCTTGTGAGTCTGGGGTCCTTTAAGGAGGGACGGCCGTAAGACTGTACCTTTAAGAGTCTCTTTGTCTGGAAACCTTATTTACCCTCCTGTGCTTCAACCAAACTTCGACCCGCGATTCACAACGCCCCTCTACGCCGCCGCCCCTTACGCTAGGCTCAAGGCGGCCGCGCGTCGGTGGCTAACCCTAAACTTGGCGGCCGCCGCGCGAACCCCGGGAGAAGCTGTCTGCCGGGTCGGGGCCCTGCGCTGCGCCGTTGGCGCAATGCGGGGCCCGGGGGCGGGGCTCCGGCGGGCGGGCCAATGGGCGGGCGGGGGCGGGGCCGCGTTCGGTTGTCTCGCGCCCTGGTGACAGCTCGCGCGTGCTGATGATGGCGGTAAATAGAGGGGGTCCGGGGAGGGGGCGGAGGAGGTGGGGCGGCCGCAAAGGGGGTAGCTCCAGGGGGTGGGGGGGACGGGAACCGGGGAGGACGCGGCGGCCAGGGATCCCACGCGGAGACTCGGAGGCGGGGACAGGAGTCTCCGGCGCACTGGCCCTCCCCTTTAAAGAAGCAAAATCCTCACACACCGGGTGAGGGGCGACAAAGGCGGCGCGCGGCTAGCGGGCGGGAGGAGTGGCGGCAGGGGGCGGGACCGCGGCGCCGGCGGGCTGGGGCGCCCGGGGCGGGGGCCCGCGGGAGGCGGGAGCCGGCGGTCCCGGCGCGCCGGCCCTTTATTTTGGCGGGGTGGGCGACCGCTGGGTTTGGGGTAAAAGCCTGGAGGGGAGAAGGGGAGGCAGGCTTGGGGGCGTTTCGGGGGAACGGATCTGAGAATGAGATGAGGAGGATTAAGGGGAGAAAGGGTTAGAAGGCAGGAAGAGAAGGAGCGAGGGAAAGCCAGCCAAGGAGGTGGGAAGGAAGCAAAGCCCAGGCTGGGTGATAAGGAATCCGGCCGGGAATGAGTAGGAGGACCGAGCCCGAGAAGAGGGCTCCCGGGTTTAGGTGTGAGAGCAGGGTTCTGGAGGGGAGAGCTTGGCAGGGGATGGTAGTGGGACGAGGGTTACAGGGGTAAGAGTTGGAAGTGGAAGGCAAGGAGGGGCAGAGCTGGGGGAGTAGTTGGGAGTAGAGGAGAGAGAGTGATTAAGAGCCAGACGTGACAAGGGTGTGAACTAGTGCAGAGCGAGATGAGCTGAACGACTAGGACCGGCGATGGGTGGGAACTGCGAGGTTCTGAGAAAGGTATGGGTTAGTGGATGGGCAGTGGGTGTGAATTCTTGAAAGTGAGGAAGAGGGGAATTAAACACTGGATTAGTAACCAGGTGGAGTTAGGAATAAGTGCGGCCGAATTGGAAGGGTGAAAAGCAATGGACTTGAGAGATGGGGCGTTTGTAGGACAATTCGGGGGCCAGAAAAGCTGAAAGGAGAAGAGTGAGGGTGTGAGAAGTGATGGCGGTCTGGGACAGGGTAACTGGGGGATTGTGTTAATCGCCGAGGTTCAGCAGGATCCAAGGTCCAGACAGTGAGGTAAAGAGTCAAGGCTGAAAGCAGAGGGTGAGAGGAGCAAGGAAGAGATGGACCCCAGGATTTAAAGGATGAGATGGGGAATGAGGGAAGAGAACAGGGTTAAGGGAAGCTTGGGGAAGCCTGATGGATTTCAACCTGGGGGAGACTGCACAGGGGTGGGGATCGAGTATGCAGTTGGGGGAGATGCTCCAGAAGGTCTGCATGGGTCAGGGCACAGACGCTGTAGTGAAGGATCAAGAGTAGGGAGCCTTTGGTGCAGAAGAGGAGGAACCATGGTGAGTGAAAAGAGACCTAGAGATAGGGGCAAAAACTAAAAAGTAACAGTGGAGGTGGGGGGTGCAGGAAAGGAATTCTTTGTTGAGAAGAGAACTGTTAGTGTATTGAAAGTGTGAGTCCTTTTGTCCATGAAAGTAGGAAATTCCAGAAACCTCTTTCTCTCTTCAAGGAATCTTGAATCTGCTTCCACCTTTCATGTTTTTTTAAATCGACTTTTCATGTCCACTTTGAAAAGATGAGACCCATTTTGATTTTGTTCTTGTATGAATGATAGTGTCAACTGGGTACTGAGAAGCTCTGCCTTTTAGTGGTGTTGTGATCATAGGAAACTGGGTTGTATATCCAGTGTGGTTGTGCCTGTATGGTGACAGTGTTGTGCTATAGCAGTGTGGTACCTGACAAGCGCTAGGCAGTGCTTTTTTGACAGCATTTTTATTTTCAGTGGAGAACACCCTGTTGTTGAGATAGATAAAGATGAAAATCTTTTTGTTTTGTTTAATCAACCAAATTTCTGCTTGCTTGTTTTTGATGGCCAGAGAATATTGAAATCATTTCAGAGAAAGGCAAATAGCCAACCAGGGAAGTTTGCAGGGGAAGAGATTTAAATCAGGATGCTGAGGGTTTTAGCTGCCATTCGCTTTGTGTGTGACTTTTTATACTGTAGTAGAGAACTCACCTATTTGACAAAAATGGAATAAAGAAAGGGAGATTCAGAATAGTAGAGGATTTTACAGTGGATTTATCTTTCAGTTAAATAATGGGTTTATGCGTAATTTTTATTGTAACCTCTAAGATAATGCATGCTGGACCCTTGGACAGCTCCACTGCCTCTCCTGTTTTGTAGTTGTGAGTAAAAAAATGAATATTTTTCTAGCATAAGTTTTTGATATTTAAGACACTTTTGAGAATTTAAAGGAAAATAATAAATTTGGGACAAAATTTAGGTTATTCTTAACCAAGTATTTTATTTTGATGATTTTTAATCCTGAAGCTTTTACATTTAGCTAAGAATATGAACGATTATTACTTTGCATTTGATGGTACCAAGGGATAGCTTTTCTTCAAAGTTGTGTAAATTTTGGATTGCCACTGTTTTCTGGGTATTTGTATAAATAGCAAAGATCACCTTTATGGCATCTGTGATAGTTAGCAAAGATTAGATTTTGATTAGTGGACATCAGAAACATTGGTTATTAATGTAGGTAATTTAGAATATTAAATTTCTGGATTCAGCTGCTGTGTTCATGGATTCTGGATTCTGTGGAGCAGGTATTCAAGGTGACTAGATTGGTTTAGCAGTTTAACAGGATTTTTAAAAATTACTATTTTTCCTGCTAAGTTTCAAGAGGATTAGTCTGAAATGTTAACTTTCAAACTGAAGAGTAACTTTGGTATGAGGCACCTGTTTCTATGAAATGTGTGTGCATGTTCCCTTCCTTTCTAGATGTATCTGGCAGTGGTAGTAGGTTGTATTTTGAGTGGTATTGCCATTTTTATAATATAATTGTTTTGTACTTGATATATTAATATAAATTACTTTAGACTTACATGGTAATGATGAAGAAGAAAATATAAACTACAAGATAAACCAAAGAAAAGTCCATTTGGGCCATAGCTGTTGTTTCTGTATACTACTATAGTGTGTTAAATCTCCACTTCTCACTGTAAATGGTTATTTCTCAGTTGATATTTCTCTTTTAGTACAAATAATGCTATTTGTCAGTAAGGAATTCAGTGATAAATTTAAGTTTTATTTCCATTTTTTCATCAAGCAGAATTCTACTCAGTTTATTTTGGCTACAATCTTATTTGCTAAACTGAAAATTTTTAAGTTTATTTATTCAACCAGTAGGTTGTATATAATTAAATGTTTTTCTGGTTAATCGTAGATTCTTTGGATGGGAAGAGACCTTGAAAGGACCTCTAGTTTATCCTGCAACTTCAGTCAATATCCCACTTAAATCATCCCAGGTAGATAAAAATTTATCCTCTTTGTGTAAATCTTCAGAGGTAATGTGGCAACCTTTGTAGGTAATATTTTCCAGCATTTAATTATTTTCTCTAGTAGAACAGTCTGTATTCTATCCAGAATACAGAACAAAAATACAGTATTTGCGCTTGTTCTCTCTTGCCCAATTCTTGATTTTCAAGTGTAAAATATGCTTACTATAGATCCATCACCATGCTCTTCAGATTATTTTATCCCTAATCAGTCTTGTTTGCCAATCCTTAAATTAGGATTCTGTTATTAGCCATTTCTCAGTTCCTTCCTAGAAGGGGAACTTGGGACTGACACCGTAAGGGCTGTGTTTGATGTAAAGATCACATCAGGGTTCTTACATGGTTGTATATTTTTCCTTATAAAATTTTATTTTTAAAACAAAACAAATCCAAATCAATAAGATGCCTAATTGTATTTCAGATTAATTGTTGTCAACTTTTTTAGCTAGGAAGAGGCCCTTGGCTTTTCCTCAGTGGGTAACTGTCTCTCATCTGTAGGCCTGTATGGTGTATAAAAAGTCCACACAGATTTGTAGATGAGAGATTGTTTACCCAATCAGGAAAAAACAGAACTCAGGTTTCAGTGTAGATATGTATCCATAAACAATATCTGGTCAGATTCTTGCTGATTCTTTTTTCTGTATTCTCTTTGTATGTGCCTATGCAAGCAACATGCTAAATACATTTATGCATGCTTTTTTTTGTTGTTTAGTCACTAAGTTGTGTCCGACTCTGCGACCCCATGGACTATAGCCCACCAGGCTCCTCTGTCCATGGGATTTTCTAAGCAAGAATACTGGAGTGCATTTCCTACTCCAGTGCATAACTTTAATTTGCTTAAATAATTGATCCACTCTTTTGTTTGTTTGTGTTTTAGAACAGTTTTAGGTTCACAGTAAAATTGAAGGGAAAGTACAGAGATTCCCTGACCCTACACCTGCATAACCTCCCCGCATTATCAATATCCCTAACCAGTGGTTTCTTACAATTGACATTTAAAAAAATAATAATAATTTTTTATTATTAGTGTTTTCTAAGTACCCAGCATGAGTTAAATATATGAATTGTTCGAAACTCAAAACAACATTAGGAGAAAGCTGCTTTGTGGGGATTTAACTCAATTTTTTGTGTGTGACTTTGGATTTGTTAATAGTTTTCAAATTTTATAGAAAAGTTGCAAAAATGATACAAGGAGTTTATATGTACCTTTCTTCAAAGCCAGAAATTGTTTTATTTTGCCCCATTTGTTTTATCTCTCACTTGTGTATTTTTTTAATTTTATATTGGGGTATAGCTGATTAACGAACAGTGTTGTGATAGTTTCAGGTGAACAGCGAAAGGGACTCAGCCATACATATCCTCACTTGTGTATTTTTAAAGAAGTAAGTTTGAAAGAAAAATGGCTATGAAGGCCTTAATCTTAAAAAGAAAAGGGAAAAATGGTTTCAGTATATCAGCAACTTGGTATGTGTTTGATTTCAGTCAAGCATGTGAAGCAAAAGAATCTCAAGATTGGACTTTGAGTGGATTTTGCGGTTTCATGGTTTGTTGTCCTCACGATATTTTGAAAAACATCCCTCATCAGCAAAAGCTGTCCTGGTCTGCCCTTTTGTAGGGGCCCTCAGTACGTTGGATGATCTGCTCACACAAGGTGGTCCTCAGCATACACCACCTCTGGGTGATGTGTGGGTGATTACTGTGTAAAAACAGGAGCCACAGCACCGTTCAGCACCTTGACTGAGACATATTAAGTGAAATACATATCTTACCTAAAGACCCTTCTGTTGCTTCGAGGAACTGGAAAAGATCTAAATGTAAAACAGACTGCCTGAGAAACATTGCTTGCAATTAATACAGCTCGGTTTGCCTTATGGTAAGGAGATGAAAATAAATATCTTAACATTCTATTACCTCCCCCTGAATCTGGGGACTCTTTTCAATTGTTGTGATATGAAGGGATTTCACTGACCCTCTCCCCATTGCCACCTTCCAGCTCATCCTTCATCTTTATGAAAATGGTAGCCTGTCCCTTTGATAAAGACGTGACCTGCAGAATGAGGCCTGTCTGACTTCAGCTGAAAGGATTATGAACTGAATTCTAACCAATGTAAAATATAGCACTTGTAGCCAGCCCCCACCCCCACGCCCATTAAGTGATCATCAAAGCTATAAAATATAGCTCTTATTAAAGCTGGTGATAATAATGAAAAACACTTGGCTTTTACAAGGATGAGAAAATTACAAATTATTGGAAAAGCTTTCTTTCTAGTCCTGTGTTATTGTTTCTGAGTCATGGGCAGTTTTATTAAAGACTATACTACTGTTCTTTGCCATTTACATGTTAATAGAAGTCTGAAAAGTAAGACACTCTTCTGAAATTTCCGGGGTGTTTTTATTATGTGTCAAGTTGTAAACAGCATTCTGTGACAGGTATTTTCTCTCTTTGTCTTCTATTGAGCTAATTAGTAATTTACACTCTAGTAACATCTCTTTCAGCCTTGCATTTTCACTGTGTGAAAATGCCTGCTATTCTGCGCCTTCCATGCAGCCCAGGCTGGCAAATGATGGGGGGCAGATGTTGGTTAGCGCATCAAAAGGATCACGTTTAAAATTTATTTTTGTGCTGTGTTTTTATAAACATACAGGCTTTTTGTATCTGCCCGTCCCCTGCCATGCTGCCCCTGCCCATCCCCCATTCAAATAGGAATGTTACGGCTTACAGTCCAGAGCTACTGCCCTTGCTTCAACTTTGGATTGTTTTCTATCCTGTCTCCCACCCTCACCCCCACCCCACCCCACCCCCACTCCCACGCTGTAGGATTTGGGGGGATTAGCAGGGCAGTCTGGCATAGTTTAGAGCCCAGGAAGCTGGTCTTCCCACTGCTCCCTCCCTTGGACAGAATACAGAGCTCCTTGTCATTGTCCCTGGGAGCCAGCAGTGCCTCTCTTGCCCGGCAACTTGTAAGAGGGGTGGGAGGACAGCACTGCTGCTGGGAGTTAGGAACACGCTTTGATAGACGCTTGATTCTCTCCAAAGCCAAGACAGGCCCTACCTTTCCGTCAGTGTTGTCAAAATGCAGCCTCGAGTGACCAGAAGACCATTTAGAGCTTGGCTTCAGCACTCTGTCGAACTGGTGTTCTGCTCTTTCCTGGCCCCATGCAGTCTCTTTTCAGTCTCCGACATGGGACTCTGACATGGATGTGTAGTGTCTGACCTGTGTTCACTCGGATAGGCCATGTGATGTGAGCATGGTAATGCAGCAGGAGCTTTTGACTTTGAAATAAACGTCTTAAGATCAGTTTGTTCTGTGAGGAATAGAAATTTAAATTGAGACTTAAAAGAAGGGTAGAGAGGGGTTTACTGATGTATTGGTTTTGAGCCAAAACCTTTCTAGAATGCTTGATAATTTGTGGTACTTATTTTTGCAGTTAGGAATCCTCGTTTATCAAGATAATAAGGTCACAATCCCTGTTAGAGCTAATTAGAGTCTCTCTGTCAAAAATTGTTACCTGGAGGTGACCACAAGAAAACCAGGTAAGAAAATGTGTGACTAGCTCAGTTCAGCCATTGTTGCTAATAGCATTATAATCATAGATGTCTATCTTTTGACACTGCATCAGTATTCATGAACAGAGGACATCTCATTTATGTTAGCATTCATTGAGTATGTGGGGCTGTGTTAGTGTTTTGAATGTTTCTATGGTTGGCCATTACTTACTCTCCTTTTTCTGTGTTCTAGTATAACCACCTATATCCATTGTCTTATTTATATTAGATGTTCATGGCTAGATATTGATCACTTTTGTGTTTTCACATCTAAAAGAGATCAAAGGTCAGATTAATAAACAATATATGAAAAAAATATCAAACTGGCTTGATCATATGGGTATTGTGAGTTAAAAGTAAGAAAGTGAATGTATGACTATGGAATTGAATATATTCTTTTAAAAGAAACATTTCTACAATATATGGCATAGTGTGAAGAACTGATAACCGTATGTTTCAAGTGAAAGGTAAATAATTGTGCCTTAGTGAAGAGATCAAACTCATTTGTGGTGGCATCACTGTCTATTCCCAAAGTGGTTAAACATTAATGTTATTCCTAGTTATACTGTTAATATACTTCTTGAATTCTTTTTCCTTCATAGGCCATTCAGCTTGGCCTGCAGCTAACAAGTTCAAAACCTATTTAAGCTATAAATTCTAATTCTATTCCTTTAAATAAATATAGCATAAAACACAATTACCACTTTTTTTTACCAATTAGACTAAGAGATTAAACAAGTTGATGTAGCCAGTAGTAGATGAGGATGTGGGGTAATTGGAAGTCTCACTTTTGATGGGAATGTAAGTTTCTTTGAAGATAAATTTGGCAATATCTGTTGAAATTTTTAAAATTGGTGTATAGTAGCTTTACAGCATAGTGTTAGCTTCCACTGTGCAGCAAAGTGAACCAGCCACACATGTACACGCACTGCAATATGCGTTCTCAGTTGTGTCTGACTCTTTGCAACCTCATGGACTGTACACCTCCAGGCTCCTCTGTCCATGGGATTTTCCAGGCAAGAATACCAGAGTGGGTTGCCATTTCCTTCTTCAGGGGATCTTCCTGACCTGGGGACTGAACCTACGTCTCTTATGTCTCCTGCACTGGCAGGTGGGTTCTTTACTAACTAAGCCACCAGGGAAGCCCTGTTGTAGTTTTAAATGTGTGTATCCTGTGACCCAGAGATTTCACTTCTAGAAATTTGTCCTATAAATATATTTATACACTTGCATGAAAAAATGAGTATGAAGTTTTTCTTTATAGCATTGTTTGTCCCTGCAAAGAGTGATGTCCATCAGCTAAGGACTGGCTAAATAATGTGTAGGGAGTCCATACAATGGAATACCATTAAGCTATTAAGGAATGCAGTGAATCTCTCATTTGCTGATGTAGAAAGATATCCATTTTTTAAGTTTTTTTTTTTAAGTCACGATATAGGACAATATAGAATATTCCTATTTTTGTTAAGATGTTAAGGAATGCTATTGAGTTGTTGCTGTTTAGGAGGGAAATTATTCACGTTTTGCACTTCCCTGGTGGCTCAGTGGTAAAGAATCCACCTGCCAATGCAGGAGATGCAGGTTTAATCCCTGAGTAGGGAAAATTGCCTGGAGAAGGAAATGACAACCAACTTTAGTATTCTTGCCTAGGAGATCTCATGGACAGAGGAGCCTGGCGGGCTACAGTCCATAGGGGGTTGCAAAAGAGTCAGACACGACTTAGAGACTAAGCAACGACGACAAATTGACTTTTTCCTCTATGTGCTTCTGTAGTGGTTGCTTTTGTAAGCAGGTGAGGAAGGGGTTAATTAAGAGCATTTTCATGAAAGAAGTTTTCTTTGGTAGTAAGGGAGGAGTGAGAGGCTGGCCAGAGAAGAGAAGTGCTCTGTTCATAAGACATATATGAGGTATGTCCGTCAAGCTTTTAAGTAAGAAATGAGGACTGGATGGCAGGAAGTGGGAATATAGTGGAAGTCGAGACCATTTGGTGGAGATTTGAAAGGCAATGATAAAGAGCTTGCATTTGATTTGAAAAACAATCTATAAAATGGAGATGAGGATAGTATCTAGTCCTATTGAGTTTTGGTCGAGATTAAAGTAAATAATGCATATAAAATATTTATTTTAATTAATCCATTTTATCTTTGGCTGTGCTGGGTCTTTGTTACTGCACGGACTTTCTCTAGTTGCAGCGAGCAGGGGCTACTCTCCAGTTGTGGCGTACATGCTTCTCATTGCAGTGACTTCTCTTGTTGCAGACCACAGGTTCTAGAACATGAGGACTCAGTAGCTATGGCACATGGGCTTAATTGCCCCACAGGATGTGGAATCTTCCCAGACCAGGGATCAAACCTGTGTCCCCTGCATTGGTAGTCAGATTCTTAACCCCTGAACCACTAGGGAAGTCCTGTGTAAAATACTTAAAACAGTGACTGGCATGTAGTAATTGCTCAGTGTTAGCTATTATTATTGAATGAAACTACCTCATCTTTTGTAGGCCTGAATAAATTTATGTGTTGTGTGTAGTGATAATTCTGCTAATCCCATTGACAGACATGTAGTTTGGATTTTTTCCCAGTAGTATTGATGGTTCCTATTCTTCACCTTTGGTCCTTCCACCTACTGATATTTAGAATCAAAATCTGAAATCTGGATACAATTATAGAGGTTTAGACATATGATGTCCTACAAGTTGCTCTTGGGTTTGTTTATCAGTATTATCATGTATATTACCTAACATTGGGGGCCTGTAGAAAGATGGGAACAGATAATTTGGGGAGAAAAACATCATTTTCTATGCCCATGGGATGTGGAATAGATATGTCACTTTGCACCGAAAGTGTTAATCAGTTTTTGTTAGCAGTGCAATGTAATGAGCATATTAGCTACAACACCTTCCTTGGCAGCCAGCAGTCCGCTTGTGAAATCTTTTAGGAAACAGAAATCTGGCGAGACGTATTCCTGAGCAATTGAAATATCTTTGAGGGGGGAAAATTACAAAGAACAAATAAAGTAGAAAAGATTCTCTACCAAAAAGAACTTGTTTCACCGCTGAGAGCCGTGAGAAAATATGTTCAACCTGTGGGCTAAAGATGTGACTGTAATTTTTTAGGGCTGTAAAGCAAATTCTTTTTGCATTTTTATATTTCACTGAAGTTTGTCACTTAAAGAATTCAAGGTATATTTCTATTTCATGAAAAATATTTATAAAACTTTTAAGAATGGTGGATTTCTCATTTTATACTGTATATTCTAATGTAAGTTGTTTTCCACTTCCAGTTAAAATGTATCTTAAAACACCTATCTTTTTGAGGTTTAAAAAAGTCAGCAGAAATAACAAGAAAAATTTATATTTAAGCACAGCACTTCGCACTTAAGAGGTGTTCAGTAAGTTTTTATTGAATAAATTAGTACACGCATGAATGAAAAATATTATTCTGCATTTGGACTTCATACTCTGTGATTTGGGCGCAGCCTAACGTTGCTGTATAAAGGCCTTCTGTTCAGCTCCGGTCTCCATGCCCATGTTCCTCTCCCACCCCACAAACACGCTCTCTACTGTGTCTGATATAGGTCCTTGATTCTATGTACATCTTTATAAAATACTTAGTGATGTTTTGTGTGTGTGCATCTTTAATTCTGAAATTGTTCATCATATCACATTGCTATAGAACTTGGCTAGAGAATTCTCCCAGTAAAAATGCTGTAGATTTTACTCTAGTCTTGACTTTTTTGGTTGGCACTGTTTTAAGATCTGTGTGTGTGTGTGTATGTTGGGTTGTACATTTAGCTAATTGCTCCTAACTGCAGCATAGTGTTCCATAGCGTGCATCATTGCCATAGTGATAGATGCCTAGGCTACCGCAAACAGTGCTACCAATAAACAGTCCTGTCCATGTCCATTATGGACACATTTGAGAATTTCTTCAGGATACAGACTCAGGTGTGGTGGTGTGGCATGCGTATCGTCAGGCTGCTGAATGGTTGTATCACTCTACACCCCACAGACACTGTTCCCAACCTCCCCAACATGTGGTATTGTCCACATTTCTAATTTTTGCCATTGAATAATGTCGCATTTTAATTTGTATTTTCCGATTACTAGTAAGTTTGCGCATTTCTTCATATTCTAACTAGCTGTTTCCTTTCTGTGAAATGAGCATGAAAGAGTGAACATAGTATTTTACTAATGTTTTTAAGCTGGAGGAACTTTTGGTTACACATTGTATTTTGCAAGATGTTAATATATTTTCTCAAACTTCAAAAAGGGAAGAGTGTCACCCTTATGCAGAATCTTATTGTTTTTCTTCCTGATTCCAAGAGATGATGAAACGAACCTTTTTCTAAGTATTCAACTTGAAAAGCCATAAAGTATGCTACAATTAAAGCATCTTGCTAATCTGTTCTCATTGCCTTCATGTATGCTGAACACTGAGAGCAAGTGTTTTTGCCAGAACAGATTTGGTGGAAAAGTACTTCATTGTGTTAGTTAAAGAATATCTCCCCTGGTCAGAAATCAGTGGATGATTATCAAAAAAAATTAGATCCAGCTGCTTCTCCCTGTTCACAATCTCCTTAGGTGTCAGAAAGCTGAGTTAGTAGCAGGAAGCATCATGTCTTTGCCTGGAAAATTCCCTGGACAGAGGAGCCTGGCAGACTATGGTCCTTAGTTGCTCAGTTGTGTCTGACTTTTTGCGACCCCATGCACTGTAGCCCCCGCCAGGCTCCTCTGTCCACGGGATTTTCCAGGCAAGAATACTAGAGTGGGTTGTCATACCCTGCTCCAGGGAATCTTCCCAACCCAGGTCTCCAGCATTGCAGGCAGATTCTTTGTCAGCTGAACTACCAGGGAAGCCCTGAGTCAGACACGACTGAATATATTACACATCGTCTCTAACTTGCCTGTATGTGAAGAACTCAGCAGTTGATTGAGAAGTACTTCTTAGCACTCATTGAATATAAGCAGATAATATTAAAAAAAAAAAAAAGAACAAATACCATATTATACTTCTCATTCCTTTTTCTATGAAAGGGTATAGAAAGTATGTATGTGTGCTTAGTCACTTCAGTCGTGTCTGACCCTTTTCGACCCTATGGACTACCAGGCTCCTCTGTCCATGGCATCACCGACTCGATGGACATGAGTTTGAACAAGCTCGGGAGTTGGGGGTGGACAGGGAAGCCTGGTGTGCCGCAGTCCGTGGGGTCACTACTGAACTGAAGTGAGGCAAGAACAGTGGAGTGGGTTGTGCCGTCCTCTAGGGGCACTTCCTGACCCAGGGATCAAGCCTGAGTCTCTTGTCTCTCCTGCATTGGCAAGGAGAGTTCTTAACCACCAGCACCACCTGGGAAGCCTGACAGAAAGTATGAACATTTTGATTTTTAAAGTGGTGTGGATGGAGAAAAGTGTATTTCCTAACTGAGATGCCACTTCTCAGGGTCTTAGAGAAAGTTAAGCAGCAGTTTCAGGTTTGCACGTGAATCTTATTCCTATTCATTTCAGGTCTCAGAAAAGAAAGAGTGACTCTGATTCAAAATGCTCTTTCCTTGTTCAAACAGGTTCCCAGTATTTGTGCTTTCCTTTCTGAGGAAGCAGTACAGTTTTTTAAGTGTTTTCATTTCTGACCAAGATGTGATGCAATCAAATCGTTATGTTGACTTTGGTTTAGCATCTGCCTGCCTGAGTGGAAAAGGAATTTTAATTTGTGATGTGATTGACAAAGCCATAAACCGTGAACTTTTCCCAATAATACCATAATATGATAAAAAAAAAATTTTCTCCTCGTTCTGTTTTTGCTGATTTTGTGGTTATGCCTCTTGAGTAAGTTTCTATCAGCAAAACATTATTTCCTGCTCTTTAATTTTTTTCAAAATAAGCTACACTCTATGCTAAGATGTAGAGTTTTCCAAGAGCTTTGATTTTGTTCTACCTTGAAGATTACTGTTTTTCTTTAATTATTTTTTCACTCAGAAATCTTGTTTGGAAAGTTAGATTTTTAGATGTGATTCTAAATATTCTTTTGAACCTTTTCAAGAATCTTTTAAAATTTAATATTTATCAATGCTAGGTATGAATAGAGCATAAAAAGTATCCTACCTGCTTTTCTTCTCCCCAACATTCTGCCTCTCCAGAGACCTCCATTTTCTACTTCTCCAGCTGTTCTTTTGGAATTTAATGCCATTTTTTTCCTAAACAGTAGCCTTTGTTGTTTAGTCACTAAGTCCTGTCCGATTCTTTGTGACCCCATGAACTGCAGCACACTAGGCTTTCCTGTCCTTCCCCATCTCCTGAAGTTTGCTCAAATGCATATCCATTGAGTCGATGATGCTATTTAACCATCTTATCCTCTGCTGCTCCCTTCTTTTCCTGCCCTCAATCTTTCCCAGCATCAAGGTCTTTTCCAGTGAGTCGGCTCTTCTCATCAGGTGGCTGCTGAGAGAGCACCCTAAAATATTAGGCTGCTATGTTTAAAAATCTATATGGGTTTTCTGTAGATCCGAACAGCTCTCATCCTGGGATCTACCTTCCTGAAGAGCCTAGGTATTTTCTTCACTTCCTGTGTTGGAATTCCCTGTTTCCTGGACCCCACACTTTCCCCCTTCATTGTTTATACCTCAATTAAGCAATTCTTCTAGAAGGTTCCTAAGAAAAGGGTACATGGGATGTAAATCTGCATGTATGAAAATGTCTTCATTTTTTCTCACACTTGACTTATAGTTTATCTAGTTCTAGAATTCTAGGTTGGAGGATATTTTCTCTGAATTAAGAAGCATTGTCTTAGAATTAATCTAGCTTCTATTATTGCTGTGAGAAACCTTGTGATATTCTGATTTTTGATTTTTTTTCCCCCTCTTTGGTTACTTTCAGGATCTGATTTTTGTCCCTGATGTTCTGAAATATTATGATAACCTGTGTCACCAAGGCCTTGTTTTCTCTGTTATACTGGGTATACCGGGAGCCTTTTCAATTTAGAAATACGGATTTTTTTCACTTCTGGGAGATTTTCTTTAATTCTTAAGTTCTATCCAAATTCCCCTCCTCCCCCCTCCCACCCGCCCCCGCTGCCACCCCCAGTTTTCTTATTCTTTCTCTCTGAAACTTATTATTATTTGTGTTTGGAACTTGTGAACTGATGAGTCCTTTAATTTTACTATCTTATCTGTTTCTCCTTTTATTTTTTGATCTCTGTTTTACTTTCTGGGAGGTGTCTTGAACTTCATCTTCAAATTCTTCTAATTAGTTTAATACGTTCTTTGTCATATTTTTAATTTTCAAGATTCTTTTCTGAATGTTGCTTTTTAATAGTTTTCTATTTTTGTTTCGTGGATGGAATCGCTCTTCTCTATATTAATTACAGCTTTAAAAGTTTTCTGCAGCCTCCAGTACATCTCTGTTTGCCTTAAAGTACCTTACTATATCATTTGTTTTGGTAGGGAATTTCCTTCAATGTGTGGCCTTGGCTGTCTTACTCATATTCCAGAATGAGATACTGAATAACTGAAAACTGAATTTGCCTGAGTGGGGGCTTCTAAAAGTTAACTGGTGGTCTTCATTATAAAGTGATTAACCCGGAACCCTTTGTGTGTGTGTGTTGGGGTGGGGTGGGGATGGGTGTGGGTGTGCGGAGGAGCAGATCACCTCTAGCAATCCATGTTTATAGGTGTTTTTCTTTTCTCTTAGCCAGGTTTTCCCCCAGACAGAATGCTTCAATCATTGGCTTACATTCCTGCCTACAACGTTTGGGGAGCTGAGTGGGAAGGAGCTGGGGATATCTGCCTTCAAATCTCAGTCTTCTTTTAATCCTCATCTTTTTAGACTGGTAGACCTGCGTCTAGTTGCGCCTAGGTCCAGAGGCTCTTTATTTTGCAGAGTAAATTCCCTTCCTCCGACCAGTGGCTGCTTGGAGTCAGGGTGGTAACCTTTGGGTAGAACTTTCACCTTGTTTCCCTTTATTCAGTCCTGCCTGATGTCCCCATTTTCAGGTCATTCTGAGCTTTTCTGGTATATAAAGCAAGTTCACTTTGCTCTGGGCTTCCCCTTCAGATGCTCTTAGTTTTGGTTTCTTTGCTGTACTACATCAAGTAACTTACCAGTCTTCTTTTCAGCTTCCAAAAACTTTTAATGCCATTTTAGTGAAGTTTGGGAGGTAAATAAAGGTGTTTAATGCATCGTGTTTCATTGAAGATCCAAATTTATTTCTTTCTTTGATGTCCTGTTTCAACACAAAACTTAATAGGCTTATGGTTTATAGCCGTTGCAAAATTTTGCTACAGTAACAGAATTGTACAGGATATAAATTCATTTGGTCTTTTGCTATCCTAGTGAATTAATGCCTAACCTATAGCTTGTTATGAGAGTGTGTATGCTTGCTTGGTTGCTTCAGTCGTGTTTAACCCTGCGACCCCATGGACTATAGCCCTCCAGGCTCCTCTGTCCATAGGATTTTCCTGGCAAGAATACCGGAGTGAGTTGCCATGCCCACCTCCAGAGAATCTTCCTGACCCAGGGATCTAACCCACTTGCAGGTGGGTTCCTCACCACTGAGCCACCAGTGAAGCCTTGCTATGACGATTGACATCTAAATGACTTCAGGAAGTTTGCAGATGGTATGATAGAAATTTAGGTCATAAAATAACTTAAACATTCCTTTTACAGATGTGGAAACTAAGACCCTGAGAAAAGAGGTGGCTTACCTGTGTTCATTCATCCATCTAGAGCTAGAATTGAGTCTCTTCTCCAGTGTTCTTTTTTAATATATTTATTTACATACTAATTTATTTGGTTGCACTGGGTCTTAGTTCTGGTATTTAGGATTTTCAGTCTTCATTGTGATGTGTGGGATCTAGTTCCTTGACCAAGGGTCGAACCAAAGCACGCTGCATCGGGAGCATGGAGTCTTAGCCACTGGACCCCCAGGGAAGTCCCTTCAGTGTTCTTTTTCTTGCCAGTATGGTTCTGTCTTTTCTCATTAAAGTAGCTGGAAATAGATGCTCTTTACCATGGTTTATGTCACCCAAATATCCTGTTAATTTAGTGTCAGCTTTAAGTTGCAGTCATGGACTTTTTTTTTTCCTCTTAAAGTTTGGGGTCTAGTTTTATTGGGGTGAACTTTAAAACTCAAGAAAATTTGTGTCTTACCCCTAAAGTTGTTTCTGTTTTGAAGAATTTATACTGACCATTTAAAAGTTGCCTTTTTTCTTCCTACTGTTCCCTTCTCAGTGGCCTCCAAAAGTTCTTTGTGGGGGAGGGCAGAAACTCTTTCCTGATTGTAATTATAGCAGATAAAAGTATTTAGAAGAAATTAGTACACCTGTTGCCATGTCTCGGTAATGGGCAAAGGAAACATGTTGTTAAAATGTCAAGTTTATTTGGAGAAATCCTAGAATGCTTTCTTTACCGAATTCTCAAAATGCAGCTCTCAGTTCTTTTCCAGAACCCCTTCTGTGTTTTATCCCATGACAGAACTCTTCTGTTTTATTTTCCTTTCCCTTCTGTATTTTGTACTTTGTACAGTTTGCCCCAGAATACCACCAAATTCATTATTTGTTGACTAGGATTCTTTGGTGATTTTCATCTCTATATAGAATTCTTGGGGTCAGAAACCCTACTTTATACTTTTGAATAAATTCACTTCTATATATATTTATGGAGTACCTTCATTGAGGTGTTGGGTTTCTCTGTAGGTGCCAGCATCTGTGGAGTCCATGTTAGGTCTTTGACAGATGCTGATGGTTGGTATCAAATACTTACCTTTTCTCTAGTCACTATTATGAGCTGATTGAAAGAATGGTCTCTGCCCGTTCCTTCGTGTCATGTTGTGCTGTGCTGTGCTAAGTCGCTTCAATTTTGTCCAACTCTTTGCTACCCTATGGGCTATAGCCCTCCAGGCTCCTCTGTCCATGGGATTCTTCAGGCAAGCATACTGGAGTGGGTTGCCATTTCCTCCTCTGGGGGATCATCCTGACCCAGGGATCGAACCCATGGCTCAAATCTACATCTCTTATGTTTCCTGCATTGGCAGGTGTGTTCTTTACCCACTAGTGCCATCTGAGAAGTTACATGTCACATTAGTGACTAGCAATAATAGCTGGGAGTAGAGCAGGGATAGCCTGTTGCTGGAAGCTAAGGAGTCGAATGTTTCCTCAACTGGAAAGTGACCACATT
The DNA here is from genome assembly GCA_007570785.1 of Antilocapra americana. Classification (NCBI taxonomy): domain Eukaryota; kingdom Metazoa; phylum Chordata; class Mammalia; order Artiodactyla; family Antilocapridae; genus Antilocapra; species Antilocapra americana. Next base: position 9,307,791 of record ML661332.1, read on the forward strand.
GAACTAGAAGCCCTCTGAGCTTCCTTACAACCTGTAGATACCAGGATCATAAAGACGTGCGCCCAGTGAATCAATGACACCCTTCAAAATAAATGATCCACAAAGAAAAATGATGTCTCTTAGGATTGAGTGGAATTGGATGAACATTGTTGGATGACTGACCTAAGCTGTTACATACATAATCTGAGGTAACCTAGAACACTTAGAATAATAAAGCATTGTTTTCTTGTTGTTTTTCTTTTCCTCTCATCCTCTGCTAAAGTTAAATAATGCTCTTTCATTATTATGCTTTGGAAATATATTAACTTTTATTTTTTCAATTTTTTAAAAATTGTGAAACATGAAACACACTTAAAACATAGGTGTGTTTTATTAAAGACTAGTAAAACAAAAGCTGGGGTAACATCCTACAAGTGTAAAATTCCCTTTGTGATTGTTCCTTATGCCCTACCCCAGGTTAACCAGTATTCTATTATCAAGAAAGTTAGGAGTTTGATTCTCTTTATTATGTTTAAAATTTCTACACTTGAAAAATAGCTCAGTAATGAAAGATCTTCAGTACTTTTACAGGTAAATTTTTATTTTTTACACAAGGTAATACTAGAGAAATAACAGGTAACATTTATTGATCACTTAGCCTCTTGCCATTGACTTTTCTGAACTCTGTACACATTGTAACTTCCCAATAACTGTATGAGATAGATGAGAAAATTGAATCTTGGAGCTAGGAACTGGGTCCCACTGGGATTCTAATCTGGCCAGTCTGACTCCTAAATCTGCTCTCTTAACCACTACACATAATCAAGATATTGTCCTATAATTTGATGCAGTTTTATATTTTTAACATCTGCATCTATGTCTTTTGTGTCTTTGAATACTCTAACCAGACCATAGGGTAGCCATCAAGTTCTGTGCTGTTTCTGCTGAAACAAAGGAGTTGGAAAGCTCTGTAGGCTTTAGATCTTATCCCCATATCTTAACTTCTCATTGCTTGACACAGATATGCAGTCCATTAATTTATCTAAACTATATTATATCTTTATATTGTCCATTTCAGAACACTTCTAAAATGTTTATTTTATAAATATTATTTTTTATGGGAATGTTTAAGGAAAACCCATAATCTCACTTAATATGTGTAGAGTAGTGAATACTGATAGTTTGAGAACCAAGATCATGGCATCTGGTCCCACCACATCATGGCGAATAGATGGGGAAACAATGAAAGCAGTGACAGACTTTATTTTGGGGGCTCCAAAATCACTGCAGATGGTGACTGAAGCCATGAAATTAAAAGATGCTTGTTCCTTGCAAGAAAAGTTATGACCAACCTAGACAGCTTATTAAAAAGCAGAGACATTACTTTGCCAACAAAGGTCTGTCTAGTCAAAGCCTTGGTTTCCTCAGTAGTCATGTATGGATGTGAAAGCTGAAGTATAAAGAAAGCTGAGCCCCGAAAAATTGATGCTTTTGAACTGTGGTGTTGGAGAAGACTCTCGAGTCCCTCGGACTGCAAGGAGATCCAACCAGTCAATCCTAAAGGAAATCAGTCCTGAATATTCATTGAAAGGACTAATGCTGAAGCTGAAACTCGATTACTTTGGCTACCTGATGCAAAGAACTGACTCACTGGAAAAGACCCTGATGCTGGGAAAGGTTGAAGGCAGGAGGAGAAGGGGACAACAGAGGATGAGATGGTTGGATGGCATCACTGACTCAATGGACATGAGTTTGAGTAAGCTCCGGGAGTTGGTGATGGACAGGGAAGCCTGGTGTACTGCAGTCCATGGGGTCACAAAGAGCAGACATGACTGTGTGACTGAACTGAAATGAACTGAACTAAAATTTTTAAAAGAAAAGCTTTGATTATACACAGTATTTTTCTAATATAATATTTCAAAATTCTTCTAAAAATATTTCACATTTGTAAGACAAGTAACTTTTGGCACTTGTTTAGATATGATCACTAAGAGATAGCTTCTTTATAAAACAGTTGTTGACTCTACTTAGTGACTTAATGTTTCCTTTGTAGTATTTTCTCTGAAAACAACTAGCTGTGGTGACAAGTCTTTATGTTTGTATTTTAAAATTAGGTACTGTTTCTATAGAAGGAGTGCAGATTTGTAGCTCAGTAATTCCTTGAACAAGCCATGTGAAGTGCCTTAGAATATTGTTATCTTCCAACCAAGTTTTACCATGGTACAAAATTTCACCTAAACCTCTTGTTCTTTGCCACTCATGTGGAATTGCTGGCAACTTTAAGCAATTATCTTGGGCCTGTGCTTAGTAGCTTAGTCATGTCTGACACTTTGCAACTCCATAGACTGTAGCCTGCCAGGCTCCTCTGTCCATGGGGATTCTCCAAGCAAGAATACTGGAGTAGGTTGCCATGCCCTCCTCCAGGGGATCTTCCCAACTCACGGATCAAAACCCAGGTCTCCTGTATCGCAGGCAGATTCTTTACCATCTGAGCCACCAGGGAAGCCCAAGAATACTGGAGTGGGTAGCCTATCCCTTCTCCTGGGAACTTCCCGACCCAGGAGTCAAACCAGGGTCTCCTGCACTGTGGGCAAATTCTTTACCGACTGAGCTTCCCTGTGAAGCGCGGCTCTTTTCTTGCTATAAGATATTGGACTAGTCATCTAATCACCAATTTGAGTATCCATTTCTCATCTGTAAGATGCCACTGACACCTACCTCATTGTGAGAATTAACTAAGCAAATAATGTGATCCCCCTGACACACACACACAGCATGGTATCTAGTAAAAGTCTGATGTTTTTATGTGTTCTCTTCCCATTATATGTTGCTGTTCTATGCTGACAAAATTGTTGTATAGTATTTATAAAATGTGCTTGGTAGTGACCAAACTAATGCTTTAAAAATGGCTTCTATGAATGCTGGCTGACTGAACTCTACCAATTAATAATATCTATCCTATGTGGGGATTATAAAGAACAGGATTATATTTAAGCACAGTGATGAAATAGCAACTCCGGCATATGCTATGTGGAAGGTGTCTCTGTGGCTGACACTGCTGCTCTACAAACTAAGTGGGGTTTGGTATTGCCTTTGTTTGCCTATATGTATCCTACATTATTGAGGATGCATATTATGCTCTTGCTTAGGTCATTTTATTTTTTGGTGAAAAGGATTTCCCAATCTGGCTAAGGTTGTATGTTCTTTATTTCTTATTAAATAGTTAATTAAGACCAGAATGTCATATAACTAAAATGAAGACCCAGATACCAAATACATTTTAAAATTCTTGAGTTCTGCATGAGTGACCAAACTCTTTTACCCTAGCATGCCCCCAAGTCCCTGGACCATTTGAATATCTGTGCCCCCTCTCACCAGAGTAGCGATCTAAAGCCTCTGCTTTCCTTGGTGGGAGGGGAGGAGTAGCCCACTAATGGGCAGCTCTCATCAGTGTACAGTGCACTTACTCGTGTATTTTCTTCTCTGATCTTCACAGCACTCTTGGAAAGGAGCAGAGCTGATATTATATCCATTAACAAGTGAGGACGTAGGGGTCCCAAGACGTTCGCAAGTTGCCCAAGCTCACATTGCTAATAAGTGGATAACATGAGGCTTAAACCCAAGTCTTCTGATTCTGAATCTAAGGTTTTTTCACTCTCCCATGTTCTTATTCCCATTATAAATTAACAGTCCCATTTAGTATCTTATCAGATATGAATGTCAGTCAATAAGGCAGGTGGATTTCTAAAACCTTTTTAATTCTAACCACCACAAAGGCATTTAGGGAAGAAAATTTTAAATGTGGGGCTTGCTTATCTTTCAGTCTGAGACTCTGGATCTCTTGTACACTATATTGATCCCAAATTGCTTTTATTTATGAAGGGTTAAACAACATGAAATGTTTTGTTCTAATATAAAAACGTATCCATGGAAAGAGGATGAAATTTGCAGTGTTAAATACCATGTGAAATTTTTAATTGAAAGTGTGAATACTTTATTAATGTTGAAAAGGTATTGCCAAGACTTTCCTGGTGGTCCAGTGATGGGACTTTGCTTTCCAGTGCCAGGGGTGCAGGGTCCATCTGTGGTCAGGGTTCTAGGATTCCACATGCCTTGTGGCCAATGGGTCAAAACATAGAACAAAAACAATGCTTTCACAAATTGAACAGGGACTTTGAAAGCGGTCCACATTAAAAAAAAAATCTTAAAAAAAAAAATACTGTGTAAGAAGTAAAATTTGAGATGAACCTTCATTTTAAAATGGGGCGGTGGCTGGGGGATGTGGAATTCTGTATCAGTGATTAATTCAACTAATGATGTATATGAAATCAACAGCACAAAAATGAATGAGAAATTATCTTTCCTCAGGGAGCTCACAGTCTAGGTTGTTTTTTTGTCTTTCCATGTATAACTGTATAGCACAGCTTCATAAACCCATGGGCCACATTTCTGTCTAATGGTGAAAAAGCATTTTAACAAACCGCTTATATGAGATTCATTTCACAAATGAACTTAGATTTTACCACCTAGATTATTCTGAATTAAAGTCGAAGAGTGTAAATGCGCTCCTAGAATCCTTTACATTTCACTTAAAATCATAAATTGGTCTGTTTTGCAGTTTCTGTTCCAAGATTCTGAATTTGAACTTAAATTATCATTCAGAGCCGTTAATGGGTAAAGTGAAAGTTAACATTGCTCAGTCATGTCAGACTCTTTGTGACTTCTCCAGGCCAGAATACTGGAGTGGGTAGCCTTTCCCTTCTCTAGGGGATAGTTCCAACCCAGGAATCGAACTGGCATCTCCTGCATTGTGGGTGGATTCTTTACCAACTGAGCTATCAGGGAAGCCCAGTGGGTAAAACGCATGGCAAACTAATAACTTTGAACAGTAAAGTCAGCCGATCTTGAGCCCTTGTTCATACTATCCATACTGTGCAATATTTTATGTTTCTTTGAATGGAACTAGGAATCACATAGCTCTTCAGTGGCAGAGTGTGGACTGAAGCCCAGGCTCCCTGATACCTAATCTCTCTGTCTCTTCCCAACAGTCTATACTGGGCTTCCTAACTTAGCAGCCAAGAGAGATTTAATTGTGTTGTTCTTCAATTTTATATGAGGTCTCTTTAATTGTAGATGCATGTAAAACTTTTCCTTATCTAGTTGTGTGAGTTTCCTCTGCCTTTGTATCGTCCAAGCCTTTTGGCCTCTTTTTGCTTTAATTGGATATGACTGAACATTCATGATTTTAAAATGTATTTATGACATTATGACTTAAAAATATGTCTTTTTATAAACTTTTTACTCAGTTACAGAGGAAACATCAAACTCAGGTTCTGAGCCACTGGTTCTTTGGCTCAGACATGAGAATACGTTTTAATTCCAAAGCAGTCAGTGTTGATGTAGCTTCCTGGACTATCATACCTTTTTTATACTCTCAGGGTTGTCTTGAGGCATCTCAGACATGTGTGTGGAAGCATTTGAAAACCATAACAATATGTTACATGCTTGCATTCATGCATGAGTCTTCTGATTAATTGTATACTTGAGACTTTTTGTCATAACACATTTTGCTACATGAGCTCCTAAGTTAGAATAGACCAAAAATGTAGACCAGGAAAATACTTAAATCCAGCAAGGTCTTGCAGATAAGGAGTGAATGGGTGGTGGGAAATAAGCCACCATGGAAATAACAGATGAACTTGACATTTTTTTCTCAGTTTGATAACCAGTCTCTTCATTCTTTCATCAATATTTATTGAGCACCTAGTCAGCACTAGGACACCACTGATGTTCACAATTAGTAAAATAAAATGCTACTGCTGTCCTCCAGGAGCTTACAGGGGAAGACAGTTGCAGACAAGAGACAACATAGGTTAATGTAAAATTATGAAATATATAATAAAATATTTTGATGTATATAAATGTAAAACTGTATTTTAACGATGTATAAATTATATACAGTTTAGATAACTTTAATTACCTAAAATACGGATCTGTTCTACTTGGTAAGCCATCTGAACATTCCCTACATTAATATTAGAGAGCTCTTAAAGAAAACACATTGTTCCTGTCACCTTGATATTAGTCCCTGGTAGCCAGTATTTCTTAAGAGGAGAAACCTGGGTTTGAATTGTAGCTCTGCCACTTTTTAGCTCTTGAACTTATTTGTACCTCGGTTTCTTTCTTTAAAATTTTTTTCATTGTATTTTTATTTTTTATTTATTTTTGGTTGCACTGGGTCTTCATTGCTGTGCATGGGCTTTCTCTAGCTGCAGCAAGCAACAGCTACTCTCTAGTTGCGGTACGCAGGCTTCTCTTTGTGGTGGCTTCTTTTGCTGCACAGCATGGGCTCTAGGGCTCACAGGCTTCAGTAGTTGTGGCACATGGGCTTAGTAATTGTAGTTCCTGGGCTCTCAAGCACAGGCTCAGTAGTTGTGGCACACGGGCTTAGTGGCCCCATGGCATATGGGATCTTCCCAGACCAGGGATCAAACCCCTGCCCTCTGCATTGACAGGCGGATTCTTAACCACTGGACCACCAGGGAGGTTCTGAATCTCAGTTTAAAGGTCTGTGAAATGGGAATAAATAAATACCTACCTCACAGTTACTGTGAGGACTGAATGAGTTAATACTGTGTTATCCAAAAAGCTCACTTGGGTGTTTACATAACATTTTAAATAGAAAAACCTGAACAAAACTTTTGGCCAACCCCATATGTGTTAGAGTGCTTAGTTAAGTGTCTGGCACACTTTAAAGGCTATAGAAGTGTCCTTGGCAGCTATCATCATCATCATTATTGTTATTGTTTGGTAGGATAAAAGTAAATTGAGTAAAATTCTCAAGAAAGGGTTTTCTCCTCAACCCCTGAAAATTACTGTAAATGTAGAAAAATAAAGGAAGGAAACTAAACTTTTGTTAGACATCAGCTGTGTGGTAGGCTGGGCTTCCCAAGTGGCTCAGTGGTAAAGAATCCGTCTGTCAACGCACGAGATGTGGGTTCATATCTCTGGGTTGGGAAGATCCCCTGAAGAAGGAAATGGCAACCCACTCCAGTATTCTTGTCTGGAGAATCCCATGGACAGAGGAGCCTGGTGGGCTACAATCCATGGGGTCACAAGAGTTTGACTCGACTTAGCGACTAAGCAGCAACAATGTGCCAGCTTACTAGGATTTTACCTGCATTTTCGTTTGATCCTTATGCCACGGCTCTGACGTAGATGAGAAAACAGGCCCAGAGAAATTAAATTGCTTGCGTAAGGTCTGGCCCGGCTACCATGATGATAACTTTTCTCTGTTACTCTGCATCCTGTACGCTTCTTGCCTTGCACATACCACAAAGCCGGAGAGTTCAGCAAGTTTCACTTGTAATAGGTACAACTGGAATTTGCTTGTTTGGGACTTTATCTCTGATAACTAAAGGGATGTCTTCTAGTACATTTTTAGTTTGTTCCTGTTGCAGTGATTTGTTCTATATATCTGAATTTCCACCCCCCCATTCAAAACTATATTACAGTAGTATAAACAATATAAATGGGACCTAGGTGGAAAATATTTGAATGAGGGTAGTCTTATTAATAGTTTGCAGAATTAAGCTGACCCATTATAATTTTCCAGTTTTCAAGATCACCATCGTAAGTATTGAAGTCACTGCTCGACAAATTAATAGCTATTTCATAGGTCTTTTAAGCTTAGCCTCTGTGTAGTTATGTATAACTAGGTGCTCAGTGTAGAACCGATTGTTTTGGCCAGCTTTTGGGTACATCCAGAATTAATTCAAGTAACTTGGATTTAAAATAATTAAGTTAACTTTTAATTATTTGCTGTTTTTATATTAAAAGTAGGGTTGAAAATTTAGACAGGAAAGAGGGAAAATTTGAGGAATTCCCTGGTGGTCCAGTGGTTAGGACCCTGTGCCTTCACCGCCAAGGATATGGGTTCAGTCTCTGGTTGGGAAACTAAGATCCCACAGGTGGCAATGGTGTGCCCCTCCCCCCAGCTAAAGTAACAAAGGAAACTGTATAATTGTAAAACACCCATCCATACAATGTCAGCTTAGCTTCCTGAATAAGGTTGCCTCAAACCCCCACCCTCGGAGAAGGCAATGGCAGCCCACTCCAGTACTTTTGCCTGGAAAATTCCATGGATGGAGGAGCCTGGTAGGCTGCAGTCCATGGGGTCGCTAAGAGTCTGACACGACTGAGCGACTTCACTTTCACTTTTCACTTTCATGCATTGGAGAAGGAAATGGCAACCCACTCCAGTGTTCTTGCCTGGAGAATCCCAGGGATGGGGGAGCCTGGTGGGCTGTCGTCTGTGGGGTCGCACAGAGTCGGACACGACTGAAGCGACTTAGCAGCAGCAGCAGCAAACCCCCAACCTAGAATGTGTGCAAGTTGTAAGCTCTTCTCTTCCAAAAAATATTTGTGCATTTCCTGGATTTTACCATCATGCAATTGCTTCTTCCTCCTGGGCCCCTGTTTTTCTTGCCTTGTGCCTCTGATATGCAGCATGATGTCCTCAGATGCAATACTTGGCTCCTTCTCTGATTCTCAGAAAGGCCCTGTTTATACAGGGCATTTGTGTTTTTAGTACACCTAACTGAAGAAAGTAGGTAAAACAGAGGTGGGTGAGCCCTATATTGCATTCATGCAACTTCCCATTAAGGCATCCTTGTTCTGAGAATGTTCCAGACTTCCCTTGACTATAGAACTTCACCTGCCCCTCAACCCCAGCTTCACTCTGCTATACTATTCTTTTCTTCTCTTCCTGTCCCTCTCATCATCCTTCTCTTTGTTCCTTTTGGAGATAAAAAAAGTTCTTCTCCTCATCTAATGTAAAGCAGTTCTCCTTTCTTGACCATCATCCTGGGATCTTGACAGCCATTCTGCAGGGAACCATCCACCCCAAGGGGACTGGACCTGAGTGGTGGGAGACCCTATTGAGGGAACATATTTTCACAAAAAGAGTGTCTTCTAAGAGAAATTCTTGTGTTAGCTATTAGGATGGCAAAATAGAGAACTTTTCATCTTGTTACATGGTGGCATACGGTGTATTAATCTCAAGCTTATTGAATCCTGTCTCCTGAATACAGTGTCAGAAACCTAAAAAATGATTGTGCTCATAATGTGTCCAAATTCTAGATAACTTAGACTAATACAGTGTTCTTGTGCATAGAATGTATGCTGCTTACCTAAAAGTCATGAACCCACCTGACACAAATATGTCACCACTTGGCATCTTACATCATTACATGTTTCACTCACACAAAAAGAATTTGGGCTTTTGCAGCACAATTATTTTTGTTACCGTGAATTTGTTTTGGTTTTTCTGACAGTTTCAAGTTATATGCCAAGGCAGTGTATAATCTTTAAAACCTAAAATAAACACAGAAGTTCATCTTTTCAGGAAGTAAACCTTTCATACTTCCATCGGTCTATTCATAAATGACTTAATGTTTGATTGCTCTTAGCTGAAAAAAAATTACAGCTTTTTTTCCCTACTCTTTTACTTGTGGGGAGTTCACTAAACTGCATTGTAATATACTGATCCTGTTTTTGAATTTATAAATAAAATTCGTGAAATTGTTTTTCTCTTGCTATATAGCAGCCTGACCTTACAGATGTTTCCCCCTTATAGGTAATAGAGATGAGGAAACCTAACCAATGACTGTGGAGTAATATGGAAGAAGATGGGAAAAACTTGTTTAATGGGTAAGAAATAAAACTGTAATAAAAAGTTGTTCACAAAAACTATTCACAATAGTATTTTGTAATTCTAGGCTTCAATAGGTGGCCAAGATTGGTATCCTCCTAGGGTGAGTGCTCAGTCACTGTCTTTGTCTTATCACCACTCTGAACTTGCATCACTTTCTTTCTTCTTACCCCTGTGAATTTCTAAATGCTATGAATTCACTTAAGAGGAGACACAGCTATATTTGAAAATAAACACAGGACCTGAAGACCAGCCCCCAGAGTGAAACAGTTCTAGGGTAAGTCTTGAAGCTTACTGTTGGCTGGACAGAGACTGTATCTGTCATGACCTGTCAAGAGTGTTAGCAGCCCTTCCTCGTTCTCCGAGTACTGCCAGCTGCTGTGGTGTCACGTGCACCCTGGGGATCCTGTCCTTTGCCAAGTGCAGATTGTGTGTCAGGTGGTAATCAAAGAGAATTCCACGGGAAATCCAATAAAAAGGTGTTACTAAATTTATGATATAAAAATTTTAATTATACAAGTCCATACATGCTTATTGTCAGTAATTCAAACATTACAAATAGCAAAACCGTTCTGTCAGAATCTTAGCCACCAGCCACCCCCCCCAATGCCCCAGATACGTAAGCTCATGATATGTCGTCTTCTTTGCCTACTGGTTAAAAACTTGGGCGTAGGAGCCAGACTGTTTTTGACTAGCCATTTCAGCTTGACATGTGGGCAGGTTAATTTCTCTGTGCCTCAGTTCCTTGGGTATAAGTGGGAACAATAAAATACCTATCTCATAGCGATGTTGAAGATTAATTAGTTAATCTATATTAAAAAAACTTGGAATAATGCCCAAAACATATGAGTGTTCAGTAAATGTTAGCTATAGTTTTCTTATGTATCCCAGTTAGCATTTTTATGCATCGGCTTTCCATAGATGAATCTTCTGATACACTGCCAGAGGTAAGCCTTCTTGGATAAAGTCAACCCTGATGTCAAGGATTTTTAAATTTTTCATGAATGTTTTCTTTTTTGGCTTCAAGCTTTATTTCTCTCAGAGTACGCTCTAAGACTATGTGTGAGAATAGAGTTAGACACCCTCATCTCTTACTATATATCATATGGTGTAAATAATGCTTACAGGTATGTTTGAATTAACAAGCATCTTCACGCTGTAATAGTTTTATCTTGCCCATAAAGGTATCTGTGTCAAAAAGGATGCACAGTTCTCTTGTTTCTAGATAGCTGTGTTACATTTTCTGTTAAGATTCCTTTAATCTATTTTGAAGGACAAGTCTTCTTGAGTTTTCTTTTCTTGTTTCACAGAATCACAATAGTTTTGAAAATGTCTGGTATCTTTTTCATGGCTAGTCAGCACTTCCTTAGGTGATACAGGCAGCTACTTATTTTAAGAGAGAAGGACACTAAAACAGTCATCTCTTTTTAATATTTCCCTTTTGTATTGTTCTATTAATTATAATGGACAATCTTTTTCTGCTGTGACTATTTTAGAAGACAAATATATAAAAACAGGTTGACATTCACTAAGTATTTATTCTGTGTCAGGCACCATTTTAAATGCTTTGCTCCTTTATTCATTAGTGAATTTAATCTTGTCATCCACTTATGAGGCAGATGCTGTTATTATCTTCATTTTAAAAGCTGAGAAAAATGAGGCATCGATTAACTTGCTCAAAGTCACATCACAAGTGGCAGCTTCAGGATTCAAACCCAGGTCTTCCACTCTGGAGCCTGTGCTGTTGACCAATGGGGTACTCATCTAGTGTAACTTAGAAGATTTGCTAAGGTGCATGTGGATTTAAGTAAGACAATAAAGTCAAATATCATCTGAAAAAGTCACCATAACCAATCTGTTTCTGCTTGCTTGTGGGAAAGAAAATTTAAAATCATGCTTCTTCTTAAGTTTGGGAAAAATAATGGTGTGAAATGATGTGAGATTCATAAATAATTACTTTTTTCTTGACCATAGTTAAATGAATACAACTGTTTTACTTCTTTATGAATTGTTTGTAGTAGGTAGAAATCACCTGAATCTAGTTAAGGAATGGTACATGTTATGAAATGAGTTGATTTGTAGATTCCTATTTAATTGCTGTTCATGGAAACATGCAAACAGAAAGATTGAACTGTGGAGCGGTTAGTAACTGATTGGTAATTAGAAACTATTCTTTTGTCCTGTTAAATAATATTTGACTGACAGTCAGCAGGAAGTTGTTCAAAAGAAGAAAAGACAGGAGAAAAGGTGACTTATGGGTCTCCTAATTAGAGTGATGGTCTGAAAAGTAAATGTACATGAGCAGCTGACATTTATATAGGAACTAAAAGGGGTTAAGAGTCCGTGGTTTTTGGGTTTTGTTCTGTTTTGTCTTGTCAGAGAGAAATACTGGCTTTTCTTTTCTTCAAATAGCAATTTCATTTCCTGTTGAAATATGGTAAAGTACAAAGAGTGAGCAGCATTTAAAGTAACACAAGCACACTGATGAAATATTTCTGCTTTCCTGCAAAGTGTGGCTACAAGCGGTGGTGTTTTCTCTGCTCCATCTTTTCGAACTCCCTTTCCTTGTTTGAGAATCCCTTCTGAATGTCCATCACAGTTACGGCTCTCAGTGTACTCTTTTCTACTCTTAGATACTGTTTACCACAGTGTCTTAAAGGGTGGCCCAGGAGCCCCTGAAACTCTTTTGGGAGTCAAAGCTATTTTCATAACAGTATTAAAACATACTTACATATGAGTATGCAGTGGAGTTTTCCAAAGACAACATGATGTACAAAGAATGGAGGGAAGAGAGAGGGAGTATGGGATCTACATGTATACTGTGCTGTGTTTAAGAATGGATAGCCAGTGAGCACCTGCTGCAGAGCACAGGGAACTCTGCGCAGTGTTACCTGGCAGCCTGGACAGGAGGGGAGTTTAGGGGAGAGTGGATACCTGTATGTGTATGGCTGCGTCCCTTTGCTGTGTACCTAAAGCTATTACAACACTGTTAACTGGCTGTACTCCAATATAAAACAGAAAGTTTAAAAATAAATAAACACATTTCCTCTTCTCTGAAAGAAAGAAAAAAAGAAATAGCAGAATCCAGCTGTCTTACTTATTCCAGGCATTTAAAAGATTTGTAAAAATGTAACATACAACCACTTTTCTCACTAGATATATAATGATAATTGCTGAGGTTTATTTCTACATTAGCACATTACAATGACCCCAATATAGGCAAGAAAGTCATGGCGCTCTCTCTAGTGACTGGGCGGACTGTGCCTGCCACACAGCACCCCTATGCAGATTCCAGTGACATCCCAACTGAATGCAGCTGTGTCCCCAGATTAGAGAAGTTAAGATTCTGTTCCTTTTTCATACTTGTGCTAGAGGGCGTGACTGAGAGTGTCAGGGTCTGTGGAAACCTGCACGTAGAGGAGAACGGAGGGTTTGGTTTTAAGAAGGCACACCATCCAGCCTTGCTAGTGACCCCAGATGCAGCCCCAGTTCAGAGTGTTCTTCCACTGGTCGTTCCCAACTTTGGGAGGACCAGAAGGCTTTCCTCGACAGCCTTTAATTTTTCAGTGTTAATTGAGCATCTATGATGTCCCAGTCTTGTTCTAGGGCTGGAAAGGTCAGTGAACAGCAACAACAGAAAAAAAAACCCCTCTACCCTCATGGGGCTTCCATCCCAGCCTTTGAGTCTTTTGCTATAGTGACAGCTCCCCCTTCAGGGCAGTCTGAGTTCGTGGCAGTGTAGCTACGGTGGATCTTGAACACTGACTGCTGTTTCTCAGTGACTAAGAACTGAGAATAAAGTGGGAGCTGCTTGACATTTTGCAATTTTTTCTTTTAAAGCACCAAACAGTTTGGGATTTTTCAAATCTTATCTAGAACCCCAATATAACAATAAAAGTGGGCCTATCCACTTATCTTGTTTTCAGAGTTAGCACCACGTTTGTCAAGAAGTGTAACTTTTAAAAAAATTCAGTGCCAACTGATGTTAAATTGATTCTAATTGTTTTTTATTTGTTGAAGAAAAAATGTTCAGATATGTGTGAGATTTTCATTGTCTGGTGAGTTGCTCCCAAGACCCTATAATTTGTTTAATAGACTTTTATACAGAAGGAGACTACTTGGCTCATTAGATGGAATCACTTAATAATGACTGGAAGGTTAACTAATGTGGCCATCAGACTCCTGCTCAGCATTTGGGTGTCTCTTGTATCACTCACAACTTTAGCCATTTCCAAATGCACATGACTGGGAACACCATTAGAATATTAATGGAAAAAGAAACTGACATGCAAAATGTGAATGGCCAAAAGTCATCTCTAAAGATTATTTTAACCTTTTTAATTTCCCGGAGTTCTGCATCAAACTTGGCCTTCCAACTTAAGAAATTCTCAACTGTATCAGGAATGCCATGAAATAATTGCTTTCCAGCTGCTTCTGCTTCTTTTTGTTGCTTTTCTTCTGTTATAGTTTTTATTTGATCTGCCTTTTCACTTAATTTTTCCTGCATAGCTGTCACTAAAGTAAAGAGCATCACCATACCAGGGCTTTCTTCTTGCCTGCAGTGCTGATAATTTAATGTCTGCGACATTATTCATAATTTCTGTGAAATTATTCTGCGATATCATTATCTTCTAGGTTTACCTGGGAGAGTATTTCCCAAAGGGGTGCTTCATCTGGATACTTCTCACTGTAGGTAGACTTGAGGATAGTCTGGACAGTTTCATCACTTTCTTTGGCCTAGATGTCACAGTAATGGTGACCCTGGGCAGATTTTCAGGTAACAGTTAGCAGGACCTTGTCAAGTGGAGCACTACTGAAAGAGACTGCAGTCTCAGGAGAGTCCATTAATATTCTGGAAGACTCTTTGTCTGGGGGCTGTTGAATTAAGGTACAATCAAGCTATGAAGGAGTTATGGTAGACTGCATGGCTCCTTGCCATCATCTGTCATGGGGACCCTTGATCATGCCCGTGAATTGCCTAGACATCCTGTCTGCTGTGGCATTGGCTAAACGGGCTCAGAGGCAAAGATCCAGGCTGAGAGGCCTGTGGCCCAAAGCCAGGTCAGGAGCAACAGCCTCACACGGCCTCCACCACCTCCCTTGGCAGCCTTCTAAAAGAAGAAGGTAACTTCTGAATCCATGCCTTCTTCATTTTCTGCCTGATCTGTGTGTAACACTCCCTTCTACTGTCTTTCCTTTGGAAGTCCCTCAGACCCATCTTCCTGAGGAAAGCTTTGTTTACAGGCCCCTGAATGAACTTGCTTGTTGTTCCCCAGTATTCTCTGGACTATAATAGCCAGAAGGTCACAACCACAAGGTCAGTTAATAAAACAAGTAATATAAGCAGGTTCATATGTAGTAAAATAGAACTGTGTATAAGTAGCTCTAAAAAGCAAGTGGCTTCTGTTCTATAGATCAGCATTTCTCAAACTTATGACATGTGTGTACCACTGCATGATTTTTACCACAGTCCTGTAACATCTGTTGAGTTAACTTGATATTTTTTCTGTAAACCAGATTACTTTTTTTTTTTTAACCTAAAAGCCTACTTCCTCACCCTAAAAAAGATACCTATGCAGTTATGGATTTTTTATTATTTCATAAGACACATAACCATATTTTACTATTGCATTTAAAAATACTAGCCTCTGGAGAGTTCCATTTCTGGAGAAGACGAAGTAAGCACACTCTGCCTAGTGACTCCTGCTGAATGCAGCTAAAATCCTGACTAGAACTCACGGACCAGCAATTTAAGGACTCAGTAGTGAGGTCAGTACAATTTAAGAAGTCAGTAGTAGCAGGTGGATTAGAAAAGACCAGGATTTGAAGTAGGGCTACGAATATCCCCTGGCCTGGACAGAGTGAGCCCACACTTGGAAGTGGGCGTCAGGCATGGAAAGAGAGAGCTCCAGGAGAAACCCTCCAATCTTGACTTGATGGGGAAGGAGACTTCTACCACTCAGAGAAAGAGGTGTAGAAACTTCCTCCTTTAAAAAAGCCTCCCTCCCTTCTCCCAGGCCCCAGCCGCCAGGCAGTCTTGTGGAGTGGATGCTGGCAGCGACAGCAGCAGGGCCCACAGCTGCCTGAAAGTCTTAAGGGAGGGGAACCTTCCCTTCCAGTTGTTGTTGTTCAGTCACTAAGCTGTGTCTGACTCTATGAGACCCCGGGAACTGCAGCACGTCAGGCCCCCCTGTCCTTCACTGTCTCCTTGAGTCCCCTCCAGTTAGAGAAGCGATAGTCCTAAACAGGACCCCTGACTTTTTTTCTTTCTCTTTGTCTTCCTGCTGCCTAGCCCTCAAAATATGTGAGAGAACAGGATAACAAAGCCCTCGGCTTTCTGGCTGGAAGACAGAAAGGAACTGAAAGGTACCTGGGAAGACAGTGGAGAAGGAGGAGCTCGGGAAACCAAGCCTGTAGAGTTACCTGTGAACTCCCGGGTCCCCTCCTCAACAGCACGTTGCATGAGTCTGGTCCTGAAGAGCACACAAAAGCTATTAGAATTGATTCTGCGATAAATATCTGCCCAGGGCCTAGACTGGCCACTGGCGAGCACTCCTGACATCTCTGCAAAGGCTTTCACTGAGGAACTGATATCTATTTATTTATAATTTTAAAAAATAATTTTATTTATTTATTTATGGCTGTGCTGGGTCTTTGTTGCTGCGAGGCTTCTTCTTCTCATTGCTATGGCTTCTCTTGTTGCAGAGCACAGGCCCTGGGACACGCGGGCCTCAGTAGTTGCCACTCCCATACTCTGGAGCACAGGCTCAATAGAAGAACTGATATTTAAACCATACCTCACAGAAGGGTTGGTTGGGACTTGTGATCTGAATCCAACCAGGTTGATTACTTACTAAAGCAAATATCAACATTTTCCTTAGGATGTAAGCAAGACTCAGACTATCACAATATTCAAAATGTCCAAGATACAATACAAAATTATTCAACCTGTGTGTGGATTATGCCCTTCCCCTTCAGTTTGATTGACAAAGCTAGGCCACATGCCCACTGCTAGACTTGTGACCCACTGCCCATGCACAGACTGGCTGAGACCTCACAGGACCCATCCCTGGAGCTAGTGCTGAAGTCAGCTTCTGCTGAAGCACATGGCCCTGTGGAGGAAGAGTGGCTACTCCAGGTGCAAGCAAACGAAAAAAGACCAACTCCTACTTTTAGACTTCATTAGAGCTTATCTAACTTCGTTCTCAGATTTTAAGGGACTTTTCTATAATAAGGTACAGAGAGGATTGAGAAGAGATGATCTATCATAGGACTCATTACAAATTTTATTAAGCCCTTTATATGTTTTCCCTTTGTGTATGATTCTTTCTATTTTTATTTTTTAGCAGATGGGTAAACATGCCTCGAGGCTAACCATCACTTTAGCACTGAGATAAATAACCAGTTGAAGAATACAGATGTAATGAGCTATACCTTAGCCTTTGTAGCTGAAGATGGCTGACCAATAATTACCATCTAGCCAGCGGGTCCCCACCAGCTGCCCAGGCCGGTCTGTGATTTGCAGCTGTGTGGAGTTTGGCCTAGTGTACACCTGCCATCCTCTCTTCAGAAAGAAATACTCCAGGTGCTCGTTGATGCTCCCTAGGTTTAGCAGCTACTGTGATTTCTCTGAGTCCCCAGTGGTGCTGTATCATTTGAAGTTTTGCTTTAGTGTGTCTTCAAAGTGTTTCCTTTCCATATTCTGCTTGAGTTATCTCTGTGCAGCTCATCACACAGCAGCTACTTGAGAATGCAAAGCAGAGCATTTTAAGTCATAAACCTGCTGCATTAAAATGGCAGGATCAGATTGTAAGGGACTAAGTTGGATTCTACTTGAAGAGGTGTGCAGTAATGTGATTTATAATATATATATTGATCAATGCAGATGACCAAAATATGTTTCTCACGTATATTTGGTCTTTGTGCATAGTTCCTGGCTCACAGCTCCAAAACCCCGTGGAATTTCCTAAGTGTTGAGTGATGGAGGTATATTTTACTACGTTAATGAAATGACTTTTGAAAAGCACCTAAGGACAGGGTCTGGTTGCCCACAGATCCACCCGTCTTCCCACTAGACGGTGGGAACGTCTCATTTCACCACCTGACCTCTGTAGTGGGGAGAGGGGTGGAGATTTAATCAGTCCCCAGTGCTCAGTGATTTAAGGAATCATGCCTATGTAATGAAGCCTCCATAAAAACCTAAAAGGTTTGGGTTCAAAGAGCTTCCATGCTGGGAAACCAGAATGTTTCCATGCGCCACTGTGCTGAGCCCTGAGTTCCATGAGAACAGAAGTCCCTCTAGGACTTCGCCCTTTGTATCTCTTCATCTAGTTGTTGATTCAGATCCTTTATGATAAATTGGTAATACAATAAGTAAACAGAGTTTCCTAACTTCTATGAGCCATTCTAGCAAATTCATCAAACCCAAAGAGGGAGTCATGGGAACCTCTAATTAGCCAGTTGGTCAGAACCACAGGTCACAAATTGGGGTTTCAATTGGTGTCTGAAGCAGAGATGGTTTTGTAGGACTGAACCCTTTACCTGTGGAATCCGATTCCATCTCTGGGTAGATAGGGTCAGAATTCCCAGACATGCTGATGGCATCCAGGAATTAATTGCTTGTTTGTGTGGGGAAGCCTACACACACCACACAGACACACAAACACACAGACACACACACACCCTTGAACTGGGTCCAGGAACCTAATGTGAGGTGACTGAGAAAAGCCTAGAGTGAGAATTTGCCACCAAATACCTGTACATTACCTTTATATTATTGGACCAATGGGTAGAGGAGTTTGTGTGGGTAGTGGAAGGATTTCAGCAGAGAGCATAATCCTAGTCATAATCCTCCCTTCGCTGGCAGTGCCAGCTTGTGATGTGGAGCAAGTTACAGGGTCGCTTTATATACTGACAGTCATTTCCTGAGCTCTGACTGTGTGCCAGGCATTGCTGTAAGCATTTTACTTACAGATGTTAACTCATTTAATTCTCACAACAATCCTATGAAGTATAAACTATTATTGTCTCCAGATTACAGAGAAGGAAACTGAGGCCCAGAAAGAATTATTTTCCCAAGGTCATATATAACTAATAATGATAGAGCTAGAACTCCAACCCCAGCAGTTTGAACATTTAAGTGCTATGCTATACTGCCTCTGGGCGTTTCCCAGGTGCTGCTAGTTGTAAAGAACCCACCTGCCAATGCCGGAAACATAAGAGACATGGGTTTGATACCTGGGTTGGGAAGATCCTCTGGAGGAAGGCACAGCAAGCCGCTCCAGTATTCTTGCTTGGAGAATCCCATGGACAGAGGAGCCTGGCAGGCTCTAGTCCATAGGGTCGCAAAGAGTTGGACATGACTAAAATGACTTAGCATGCATGCACATATTGCCTCTAGTTTATTTGTAAATGACACATTAAAAATGTGTGCCATAACTATTTTATAGAGTAGGAAGCTGAAGGTGAAATAAAAGTACTTTTAATAAGAAAATAGTTCTGTGCAAAAGAAAACAGTCAAGAGCCCAAAACCAATGTTGGCAATTACCACGAGAAGCCTTTCTCTGTGCCATTTAGAATCATAGGCTCAGAAAGTTAGAAGGCTCTCCAAGGCTTTGGTCTAAGTGGACTTTATCTAAAACAGTAGCTCCTGGATTTGTTTTATGGATCTATAAACTACACACTTGCATGTGCACAGGTATGCCAACCCAGACTATCCATCTGTTATCACTGCAAAGAAGGGGACTTACCACGAACATTGGAGAGATGTCATTTCTTAACAAAGAACAGTATTTCCCAGGAACAAGACAGATAGGAACCTTACACTGGCCAGCGGAATTATTGGTCTGGGGAGTAGTTGGGGAATGCCTTCATCTGGACTGGTAGGTTTGGATCCATCTGTGGGGGTAAAAATTACCTTGGGGTGGAGTGAACTCCCAGATGATTGCATCAGTCATATCAATTGGAAGCACACTCAGGAAAATACCAGTTGAAGTGTAGTTTACCTTGCTTCTTAGTAAAGCTTTTACTGTGTTTGCTTTGGCAGCCTAATAAGGGGCCCTTACCTAGTCAGGTTCTATTTCTCATCTTACATGTGAGATTGGAAACTCTTGAGTTCACAGGTCTCATTTGTGCTGAACAAATGTGTTAATGGTATCATCTTAACCAGTTTTGGTTAAAATGTGGTTAAAAAAAAGAAAAAAAAAACTACAGAGATTTCACTGGTGGTCCAGTGGCTAAGACTCCTCACTCTCAGTGCAGAGGGCCTGGGTTTGATCCCTTGTCAGGGAACTAGATCCCACAGGCTGTAACGAAAAGATCCTGTGCACCACAACTCAGAGCCAGGGCAGCTAAATTAAAAAATTTTAAAAACTACTATTTTAGCCATTTCAGTAGTGTTAAGGATATTCACCTTGTTGTGAAACAGAACTTTTTCATCCTGCAAGTCTAAAACCCCATACATACCCTTTTCCTCCTCTCCTCAGTCCGTGGTACCCACCATTATACTTTCTATTTCGAGGAATTTGACTCTTTGAATATTTTCCATACCTCATGTAAGTGGAATCGTACTGTATTTGTCTTGGTGACTGGCATATTTCATTTAGCATAATGTTCTTAAGGTTCATCCATGTTGTAGTATGTGTCAGAATTCCTTTTTAAGGCTGAATCTATGCCATTGTATATGTATCAGCTTTGCTTGTCTATTCATCCACTGATGGGCATTTCTCTGATGATAACTGATGGTGAGCATCTTTTCAGTACGTGTTGGCCATTTGTATATCATCTTTGGAGAAGTGCCTATTCAAGTCCTTTGGGTTATTTGATTTATATTTAATTGTTTAATTGGGTTATTTGATTTTTTTTTGGTGTTGTATAAGTTCTTTATACATTTTGGTTATTAATTATTTGAAAATATTTTTCCTATTCTGTAGGCTGCCTTTCTCTCTGTTGATTGTATCCTTTGATGCACAAAGGTTTTTAAGTTTGATGTAGTCTTCTCTAGTTTTGCTTTTGTTGCCTGTGTTTCTGGTATACTATCCAGGAAATCATTGCTAAGTCCAATATTATGAAGATTTTCCCCTGTTTTCTTATAGGACTTGTATAGTTTTAGGTTTTATGGTTAGGTCTTTAATCCATTTGGGTTAATTTTTTTATATGGTGTAAGGGTCCAGTCATTACATGTGGATATTAATTTTCTAACACCATTTGTTGAAGAGACCGTTCTTTCTTCACTGAGTGGTCTTGGCACCCTTGCTGAAGTTCATTTTACCATATACACAAGAATTTATTTCAGGTTTTTCTGTTCTAGTCCATTGGTGTATTTGTCTTTATGTCAGTACCATACTGTTTTGATTACGATAGCTTTGTGATAGGTTTGGAAATGAGAACATGAGTGTGTTCTTCCAATGGTGTTCTTTTTTTTTTTTCTTCTTTAAAATCCAATGGTGTTCTTTTTCAAAATCGTTTTGCCTCTTCGGAGTCCTTTGAGATCCTATATGAATTTTAGGATGTATTTTCCTATTTCTGCCAAAAAAAAAAAAAGCCATTGGAATTTTAATAGGGATTTCATTGAATCAGTATAGATTGTTTTAGGTAACATTGACATCTTAACATATTAAGTTTTCCAGTCTGTGAACATGAGATGTCTTTTCATGTATTTGTGATTTCTTTCAGAGGTGTTTTGTAGTTTTCAGTATACAAGTCTTTTACTTCCTTGGTGAGGTTTATTCCCAAGTATGTATTCTTTTTTATTTTATTCTATTGTAAATGGAATTGTTTTCTTAGTTTCCTTTTCATATATTTCATTGTTAGTGTATAGGAACACACTGAGTTTTTATATGTTGATGTTGTATATTGCAACTTTGCTGAATTTATTCGTTTTAATTGTGTGTGTGTGTGTATGTGTGTGTGTGTGTGTGTGTGTGTTATCTCTAGAGTTTTCTACATATAAGATCATGTCATCTATGAACAGAGGTAATTTTTCAATTTTCATCACTGAGTATGATGTTAGCCCTGCCTGGGCTTTTCATAAATGGGTTTGGGAGGCCCCAGAACTCTGCGCTCATCTAGACCTCAGGATTTTGGTGTTTTCAATAGATGGATTATTGTGTCCACTACATTTTTCTTCTTTCGAACTTCAGCCTTAGAAGATAAAGCCTGATCTGCGGTTTTAGATACAGTCTGCATCATCTTCATGTATGAACACAAAGAGAGAATTCCTTATTTCTTAAAACTGTTTAATGCCATCAACACCTTAATGTGTCCTGCCACACTTCCCACTAAATTCTATGAGATACTTTCTTTACTGGCAGACTTAGGCTTGCCTCTTAGAATAAGTAATGCATTAAGTGGTCCCTCAGAAGACTGTTAATTGGTCTCTTGGAATATGTAATGTCTGTTATTTAGCTTCTGCCAATATTAGATAAGATTTTTTTTACTGACAATTCCTTCAAAGTGGTTTAGTTTTTATTAATTCTGATAAGTTCTTATATGAGTGATAGGTATAATGATAATGTGTATGTTTTGATAAATTGGCTGTAGTGGAATTGGGTTGTTTGATGGGGACTTTACCTTTGACTGTAGGCTGTTTGTGACCAGTAACTTAAAAATAACAAACTGAAGTTTTCTGAGATGTGAAACTCAGAAAGCGCATATTTAGAAATGAATGGTTTAACTTGAGAAAAATTACCATTCTAGTTATTCATGTGTAGTAAAAGCTACAGGTAATGAGTAGCTTTTAATACATATGAATAACTAATTTTGGCCTGCTGGAATCTTGTTTTGTTATACCTCACTGAGGTTATAACTTGATGGGTATGGACAACATTCAGCACAGTTACCACAGGCAACATGGGAAGGATACAGGGGAAAAAAATGATGACGTCAGTAAAGCTTAGTTTTTTGTTCTCATATTGTTTTTTAGGGACCGCCCTCCTTGCTGTCAAATACTCCTTAATCTCAAGTCTTCCTTCTCCAGGGTCTCAGGCAGTGATTCATACTTTTCTTTTACTCTTTAATTTCTTCCTCCTTGTTTTTCAGTTGTGCAGTATCCTGCCCCTTAGCACCAGCTTTCCACTTCCTGCTGTGGTAAATTAATCTACACTTAATTAATAGCAGTTGATTGGCTTTATGTGTTTTCCTTATAAGATTCTCTATTTACCGTTAATGGGAGTGTCAGTGCCTTAATCTAAATGGTGGGACCCACTGGCAGGCCAGGATATATTTAAAATAGGAGAAGAAGTGGCTGGGACTTGTGAGATTTAAACTACATGAAGTTGGTTGCCTGGGTGTGCATTGACCTTCTATTCTCTTGTGCCAGCTCACTGTAGCTGAGTTCCCAGAAGTACTTCTGCTTTATTCTTAACGAGAGATGAGGGTTCATGCACAGTTCACGTCTTTGAAATGCCTTCTATGCCTTATTTGAAAGAAGGCCCCCTTTATATTTTTTCCACGCAGCACATTCTGTTGGACCTGTAAGTATTCAATGGGCATACCCCCGTTGGAGAGTGTGAGCTGAGACCGATTCTGCTTCTTTAATTCAATGGCATTTTATGGTGCTCTGGGTTTGTTTTTAACATCTTAATTGGACTTTTACTATCCTTGCTCTGTGTTACTATTAAACACAATTTTTCAAAAACCTAAGAAAAAGAGATAATAAAGCTCTTTCATTTGTTTTGGAAAGGTAGTGATTTTTCTTATTTTTATTATGAAAGTGTCCTCTGTTTTCTTATTTAATAATATTTTAGTATGACGGCCTTATTGGATGAAACTATTGGTAAAGTCAAGGCCAGATAGTCAGTTACTGTAAGCTGCTCAATTAGCCAGCCCAACTCTAAGCCCTGTGGAAGCAAAAATAACTTTTGAAGAATAAGTGACAAGGTAGCCAAGTCAGCCAGTACTTTGTTTAGAGTCAGCCACTTCCAGACTGCAGTTACATGTCCATCTCATTTGCATCTCCCTCAGAACAACTCTTTCAAATAGGTATTATTGCTCCTCAGTTTTATAGACTTAAGAAACTGAGGCTTATAGTGTACCTTATATACTTGGAGTGGTACAGAGGGAGGAGGCCTCCATCATCCAGCCGATTACCTTCCCTGTTCTGACACACACCCACACTGTCACACTCATGCTCCTTCAGAGCAGTGGGTTGGGTGTTGAGAGAATTACTTTGCTGCCCAGTAAAATGGAATAATGTTAGGAGCTGTCCATGAAGGAAATGAAGCTCTCTTGAGAGTTGGAAGAGTCTGCTCACAGAATTCCCTTCTATTGACAATTTTTGGTAGTGGCCTCTGGGGAAGCAGAGTAGAAATTATCTTGGTACCTTGGCTAATATGAAATTTCAAATGATTGACATGACCGACTGAGGCTTCTGCAATAAGCCAAAGAGGTCTGCACTTTGCTGGTCATAAGCTTGTAGAAAAGAAGTGTATGGGGGGAGGGTGTTCCTTTTGCAATGATTAGTGCTACCAGCATATAATTCCTTAGGTTCTCCATATGCCATAAATACCATCAGACTGCCTGTTCCCAAATCCTAGTTTCTAATAAAGACATAGTGAATCATATATGCTCTGTGCTTATCTTCTGCCATCTTGCTGATGCCTGACTTTTTAAGATGATTGAAACAGTTTCCTCAGTGCTGTATCCTTTTGGAAAATAGATAACACGTGATTTTTTCTTCCCCCAAAAGGTACAAATGTTAGTGACTCTTTTTTTCCCCACCTTTACTCCCCTCTACCCCAGTTTGCTGCTACAGGGCATGTGGTAAGAGAGAGGGAGGTTGTGCTTGCATAGTTTTTTCCGGTCTTGATGGCATATTATATGCACTCTTCTACCCCTTTTCTCTTTCACATACTGTATTTTAAAGAGTTGTATACATAGGCCTGCCTCTTTAAAAAACAAAACGAAAAACAACTGGCAGTTTCAGTTGTATAGCCAGTTTATAATTTATATAACTTGTTCTCAGTTAAAGTGCCTGAGTGTTTTCTTTGTAGCTTCCAGTCTTCTTTTGTGTGAATATAACAAACACCACTTTGTATTTGGCCCTTCTCTTTGGACATTTGTCTTCTTTGCTCTTGAAATGAAGTGCTCAAAAGTTGTCTCTCCATTTATGCAAAATATGAAGGGCCTCCATCCTGATGGATGTGCCCTGGCATATCATCAGGAAGGCACCGGATTAAATATACTACCATCCTTTTTAAAGAAACAAGACATCAGCAAGATGGGGTTTCCTTTCCTTAGAGCGGCCACTGAAATCACTGTCTCATCGGATGATCCATTTCTAAATTCTAGTCAGATTTATTTTCTATTCACAGAAATTGTTCCTTTTTCTCCCTCTGCAGGCAGTTCCTAATGTATATATGTGTCTCCCATACAAATGGCCACGTGTGGAAAGCCCTCCTCAGCCATGTGGGGAAAGTGGGAGGTGGGAGATTCCCAATTTCACTGCCTGGGCTGCAGCTGGGAAAGCAGTTCTTGGCATTTCAAATGGAAACTTTGAATAAATTTTCTCAGAATAATGCATTTGAGAGTTAACTTTCATAGTGGTATCACTGGTATTCTGGTATGATACCAAGGATTCATGATGGGCTCAACAATGTGCCAGAGCACATCTGTCAGGACAGAGGTCCATCCTATCTTGCATGAATGAAAACACAACGTTTGAGCATTTTATTTCAAGAGCAAAGAAGACAAATGTCCAAAGGGAAGGGGCCAAATACAGAGCAGTGCGTTTGTGAATATTGTATTGATTCTGTGTGGCCAAATTTTGCTTCCTCAAACATCACATGGACTGGGAGTAACCTTCATCTGACGGGAGTCAGAGGAACAGAAATATTTGTTGTGCTACTATTTTTTCCTGTGACTACAGTGAAACTCAGAAAGGCATAGGGTGAGCTTCTTGCCACCTGGATAAATCAGAGTGAGGAAGAAGCAGAATTGCAAAACAGAAAAAAAAAAAGAAAAGATTAGATTTTTCTTTCCCAATAAAGAAATTTCATAAAGAGAGAAAGCATTAGACTAAGCAAGAACACTTCAACAGATCCACTTAAGTGGTCTTGTGCCCCCTAAAGACAAATATCCTCTGGAAATTTTTGTGAGCAGAATTCTGATGCAGTTTTGGGGGGAAGCTACAGAATGTGCCACCTGAGTCTAAAGGCTGTTTTCTTGAGGCCCAGACCAAAGGATGATGCAAGCCATGTCTGTGACTAACATGCCTCAAAAACCTGCTCCCCTTTGATTGGGTGTGTCGTAGAGGGTGGGGTGCACTACAGGGTAAAACTAGATATGGTAGATGGCAGAGAGCAAAGGTGTCTCATAACTTGTTTAATTTGTGAATAGTTCATATCTCAAGGTCTTCTTTGCTATCAGAGAGTATATTGTTTGCTTTTTTGTCTTTAAATTTTTTTTTCAGGGAAGTTTTCAGGCATATGCAAAAATAAAGGGACTAGTTCTAATGAACTCCATGTCCCCATCAATCAGCTTCCACAATTATGAACATTTTGACAGTTGTGTTTCATTTATCTTCCTGCCACATTTTCCCTCTAGAGTATTTTAAAGCAAATTCCATACATCATCATATTTCACCTATAAATACTTCAGAGATGTCTCTAACATATAAAGACTGAAAAAACCACAGCCATCATGCCATTGTCATATCAAACTAATAATTACTTAGTATTATCTAATACTTGGTCTGTATTTAAATTTCTCCAGTTTTGGACTTAGGATTTAGGGGAGGGCAGCTAGGGGAAAGGACTGCAAAGGGACATGAAACTTCTGGGGGTGATGGACATGTTGATTATTTTGGTTGTGGTGATTTCACAAGTACGTACCATATGTCAAAATTTATCAAGTTGTACCTTTTAAATATGTGCAGTTCATTGTATGTCAGTTCTACTTCAACAAAATTGTTTTTTTAAAAAATAGAGTGGTGCAGCTAGAGACAAACAGTATTTTAAACATTTCCCCCAGTTTTCTCAAAAATACATTTTTATATTTGGCTTGTTCAAATTAGGCTCTAAAGAAGAACCACACATTGCATTTGGTTGATATATTTCTAGGTTTCTTATAACCTGTAGCAGATCTACCCACCTGCTTTTTCCCTCCAGTTGTCTTATTTGTTAAAGACTCCAGACCATTGATCCTGTAGCATTTGCCACACTCTGACTTGGTGCTTTGGCTAACTGCAGCCTTGCAGCACGTTCCTGTCACACATTGCTTACGATCTGGTGCCGATCCAAAGGCTTTGGTGGGCTCAGGTTCAGTTATTTTAGCAAGAGTACGGTAATAGGTGATATCCCTGTGAACCTCTTATTGCATTCTATCAGGAAAGCATATAATGTCTCATTGTGCTATTTTCAATGTAAAATTGGTCAGTGGAGTCAGGTGCTGTCAGCCTTATGCATCCATTGTAAAGTTTCCTGTCAGCTTTCACCTACAAGTTGACAGAGCTACTGGCTAGATCTATTATTTCATTAGAGGTATGTGCATGTATGTGTGTCTGTGCAATTTTTAACAAATAAAGGGCACAATTCAGGAAGTCTGACATATGTATACATTTTTGATTACTGCCCAGATGCTGTAGAGATCATAGTGCTTTGGAGGCACACTGTAGGGACAAATCATGATTCCTGGTGGTCAGATATTTAAAGGGTAATTTCATTCCTTCAGCAGTAGCAATAGACTTTTTCCATGTGGCTATGGAGTAGAAGGGCTTCCCCGGTGGCTCAACGGTAAAGAATCCACCTGCAATGCAAGAAACTCGGGTTCGACCCCTGGGTCGGAAAGATACCCTGGATAAGGGCATGGCAACCCACTCTAGTATTCTTGTCTAGAGAATCCCATAGACAGAGGAACCTGGCAGGCTACAGTCCATAAGGTTGTAAAGAGTTGGACACAACTGAGACTCACAGCACATGGAGCAGAAGAGGAAGCCTTTAGTTTGGACCTTGCTTGAACACTAGCTTGTCAGGGAGATCAAACTGAAAGCATCATCGGGTTTAATCTGGAAGCAGCATAAACTACTAAGCCTGGAAGCAGACGTGTTCAGTCCCTACAGCCACTTTAGTTATCCTTCTCTCTTGTGTGCCACTTCACATAGAGTCACAGATAACATTGCTGTTGGGGGCGAGGGGTGGGTGTGCGTTTGCTCCCACTGTATTCAGAATTTCTCTGAATTTGGTGTGAGCAGTCTTCCTTGTGCCCAGTCTGCTATCCTCCTGGGTTCAGTTCTAGGCATAGATCTCTTTGGCAAGAGTGTTAGGTTAATGAATCAAAAAAAACCAGATCCCTTCAAGGGCAGCTACTTAGCTTTGTTCCACAGATGGCATCTCCTTAACCCCCTGTCTGTCATCTTATATGTCCTGATCATCAGGAGACTTGGATGAAACAGTGTGTATAGCTCAGTGTATGATTATCCCTGCTACCAAATGTTCAGAAGCTTCATCCTGCAAATAGCATTAACAGTAGTGTACCATAATGTGGGTATCAGAATGTGAAGATGCAGCCCGAGACCAAGCCTCTGCAAGGAAATGGACAGATGTTATATGCAAGAGTATTTGTGGGGCTCTGTGAATGTACTAAAAATTATTGAGTTGTGTGCTTTAAATGAGTGAATTTTACAGTATGTCAACTATCTCAATAAAATGGCTTTTTCTAAAGTGTGGTATTAAAATACATTAATTAATAGAAATAATACTTGATGTTCGGGGAACAGATGAAATCACCAAGAAGACAGCTGAGGACAGAACCTTAAGGAGAGTTCGCATTTCAAGGAAAAGAGACACACATGAAAACAAAACAGGTGTATTTACAGACACAGGAAGAAACCCAGAAGAGAGCAGTCACCTAAAATGCAGAAGTGAGTGTGTCTTCGGTGTCGGGCAAAACAGATGTGGATGGGGACTGAGAAAAAGCTGATGGACTCAGCTCTGAGGAAACTGCAAAGGCCTTTGAGAAAATAGTTTCTATGAAATAAAGGTGTGAAGGAGTAAGTTGTGAGAAACATGAAGCTGCACATTCCTCTTGCCAGAAATAAAGCAGGCAGAAGGAGAAAGAGCCAAAAATAGCATCAAGGAGTGTCCAGAAGCAGGGCAGACCTGGGCCCGTGTGTCTGTTAGACAAGAGAGACATGGGCACGTTTGAACCTGGAGAGGAAGGAGGCGAACCGAGAGCAGAGACTGAAGGTGCAGAGGGCTTCACCAGTGCTGGCTCTTCAAACAGTCAGATCAGTTGCGGAGCATCTGTACAGTGCTGGAGGGAGGGTCTGCCTCTGTCATCTCCCGGCGCTTTGGCAAGTCGGGCTGGTGTGCTGGCTCTCTAGATGAGCTCTCCTGCTTTATCATCGGAGAGAGCAGACCCTAAAGCAAGTGAGACGTCATCACGTGGACGTAGCCTTGAATCTGCCATGACCCGTGACTACAAAGACTCGTTCCTGGACGTCGGCTACTGATGAGTGACGGCCCACCTTGCAAGCCTCCGACACACCCAGCATGTCGGCACACCGTCACCTGTGGCCAGGAGCCACTGCTCAAGGGGCCGGTCTGCTCTCAGGTCTAAGAGCTCAAGAACACGTTGACTTAGAGCTTCCAAGCCCATCTCAGAGAATTCAGCCTCTGCGGGGGTCTCTGAGGGACGCCCTGACCTACAGGTTCTCTCTCACCCATCCACCCACCAGCATCCACATTCAGGAAGAATGGTAATGGAGGGAACAAGGGGAAGTGCAGCAGCTGCGAGGACTCTCCACCCCTGTTGCCATCATTCCCCCAGCGCCCCGCCAGTCTCCACACTGCACTTTGTTGTTCAGCCACTAACTCGTATCCAGCTCTTTGCGACCTCGTGAACTGCAGCACGCCAGGCACCTCTGTCCTCCAGTATCTTCTGGACTTTGATCAAATCCATGCCCATTGAGTTAGTGATGCTATCTAACTATCTCGTCCTCTGCCACCTCTTTCTACTTTTGCCTTTGCCTTTTCCAGTGAGTCAGCTCTTCCCATCAAGTGGCCAAAGTATTGGAGCTTCAGCTTCAGCAACAGTCCTTCCAATGAGTATTCAGGGTTGATTTCCTTTAGGGTTGACCAGTTTGATCTCCTTGCAGTCCAAGGGACTCTCAAGAATCTTCTCCAGCACCATAATTCAAAAGCATCAGTTCTTAGCACTCAGCCTTCTTTATGGTCTAACTCTCACTTCTGAATATGACTACTGGAAAAACCATAGCTTTGACTCTGGGGACCTTTGTTGGCAAAGTGATGTCTCTGCTTTTTAATACACTATCTAGGTTTGTTAGGTCTTCCCTGGTGGCTCAGACGGTAAAGTGTCTGCCTACAATGCCGGAGACCCGGGTTCAATCCCTGGGTTGGGAAGATCTCCTAGAGAAGGAAGTGGCTACCCACTCCAGTATTCTTGCCTGGGAAATCCCATGGACAGAGGAGCCTGGTAGGCTACAGTCCCTCCTCTGTCCATGGGGTCTCAAAGAGTCAGACATGACTGAGCAACTTCACTTCACTAGGTTTGTTATAGTTTTCCTTCCAAGGAGCAAACGTCTTTTAATTTCCTGCTACGGTCACCATCCACAATGATTTTGGAGCCCAAGAAAATAAAATCTGTCAGTGCTTCCACTTTTTTCCCATCTATTTGCTATGAAGTGATGGGACTGGATACCACGATCTTATAGATTTTTTAATGTTGAGTCTCAAGCCAACACTGCACTTAGCCAGAAGCTAACCTCACCGTTCTCAGTCTTTGTCCCTAGTTTTTGTTATTTTATATCTATTTCTTTGTTTTATTTTTATTTTAGCCATAATTCACAAATTCAAAAGACTAGCTTCATTGTACTTAAAACACAACATTTTAAAGCCCCATATAATACTCGAAAATGTAGCATTCTTCCCTTTTGGGTTATTAACTGTATCTTAGTTATTTATTTTTATTTTTTGGCTGTGCCACACAATATATGGGATCTTGGTTCCCTGACCAGGAATCACACCTGTGCCCCCTACACTGGAAGCATGGAGTCTTAACCACTAGACCATCAGGGAAGTCCTATTCACTGTATCTTAATGTGATGTCTACTTTGTTTAAAAAAAAAATCTTTTTCTTAATTGTATATTGATATTAAATTACATTTCCCACTATCTCTCAGAAATAAACCGTTAGTTGCAAATAAAATTCATTTTTAACACCAGTTATTTGTAAAAACATGTTCACTGTGTCTTCAAGCATCCTTTGCAGGTTTTGTGGGACAGTCATGTAGGGTATGTGTAGTGAGCTGAAGGGTTAAAATACCCTGCACTGACGCATATGGCAGTGAGCAGAATCGCAGATGTTGATGATACCACGTAATTAGTATTCTTTTATGTAAATGAAGGCTGTCAGCATGTTACCATAGTGTCTACTCTCTCTGAAGCTGGAATTTATGCCACTTGGTCTCACCAAGATCAGGCAGGATTTTTCCACTATCCATAGTTAAGAACGGAGAAGAAATCAAAATGATGAGAGGAGAAATGGAAATCTCCCTAAAGTGGATTCTCTTAAATTTTCCCTATTTTATTTTTGTAGATTTTCTCCCCAGAAATTTTATTTCTGGCGATGAGATGTTTCTTAGCCATTTCAGATTGGCTAAGAAATCTGCTAATTGAGAACTGGAATGTTCCAATTAAAAGACAAATCATATTTTCAAGCTATAAATTTTTGAAAGATTTTGTAACGTTCAGTCATCTCTCTCAAACAGGGACCTTTTAAAAAAAATCTAGAAGTTTCTCATCAGAACAAAAGGCTCACACTGAATAGATTTCATTAGCTTCTTTTACTATTTGGTGACATTAACTATAGTAGAATCCTTTAAATATTAATTATGGTTTTTATCTCGAGCTGATTCAGATTTTGAAATATAAAGCTATAGTACTTGAAGAAGCAAAAGCCAGTATTTTGTCAGGTTTGCTTTCCTTATATGCACATCAATCCAAGGTGTCCTGGACATTTATTTACAGTTACTGATCTACTTAATGATGGAGAACTATTAAGGCACATCTTGTTAATTTCCAGTTACACTGGGAAACTGGGTGCTTGCACACTGGACGATATGTATTTTTAATTGGAAGTGTCAGGACTTTTATGACCTTCAGTGACTATGAAGGAAAAGGGGTACAGGTCACAAAAATGTAAAATAGATTTCCTCTTTGTGCCTATGAGCAGGAGGCCTTGTTCTTAAAGTGGTCGGAGGTTGTTTGAGGGGTAAATGAAGCACACGGTCTTCCTTTTGGTGTTTGCTTTTTGTTTTTTGTATGCTGCAAACATTTTAATGATTATTGTTGAGCATACATTTTGGAAATTCTTTTTACTTCAAACTGCAACAAATTAAATAAATGTTTATAATATACAAAGAAAATACAACCAAAATTTCTTGAACTGAGTATACCCAAGACTGTGTTCTCTTTATTCTCTATTGTGTATTGGCTTTTGTGTCACTTTTGAGTGATTTCCATTTCATGCCTCAGATATGTCTTTCCTCTAGAGAAGCTACTCTGCCTAGGTTAAATCAGTGTAGTGAGGTGCGGAGTAGCATCGTGTCTTCCTGAATGGATTTACTCTGCCATATGGCAGGTTAGTGAATCGCCACAACAGATTTGTAACAGCAAAAAGGATGTGTGTGCTCAGCAGATTTATGGATCAGAAAATGAAATCGGAAGAAAGAATTTCCAGAGTGCCCTTTCCATTTAATAGCATTCCATGCAGAGGGTGTGGAATGGTTTTTTAGTGTTTTTCTATTTTGTTTTTTTGTTGTTGTTCCAATATGTTTTGTTTTGTTTTTTTGTTTTTCTAGACAGAAGCTGATTTTATAAGATACCAGTGTTCTGGATGTTGTGGTGCTGTATTCCTGTTCACAGATATACTCTCTTTTTATAGAATTTGAAGCTGTGATAAGATCTCAGTAGCAATTAAATTTCTAAAAACACATCAAGGTTCCTCTTGGCTAAAGTGGGGATTTGTCAGGTTTTGAGTTATAAGAAGAGGGTATTCAGACATGATTCAGTTGAGTACTGAATCTTCTTGAGGGAAGAAAACAAAAAGAAAAGCAAAGTGAACTAAAGAAAGTATGTCCTGGTTATTTAAATCTTTGCTATCTAATACTGCAGCCACCAGTCACAAGTGGCTATTTTAATTAAAATTAATTAAAATAAAAGTAAGCCCCTCTGTCTCTCTGGCCACATTTCAGGTGATCCGGAGACACATGTGACAGTACTACGTATTGGGCAATGCAGATAAACATGTTTCCATCATCACAGAAAGTTCTATTGGACAGTGTTTGTCTAAGTGAAAGATCTTGGGAAATAAAATTCTTTCTTTGATTTCTATGAGGTGTTCTTCATCCCTTTACAATTTCCTAGATTACATTCTAAGGTTTTAATGTAAAAATGAATCATCTGTAGAGCTTGTGAAAAATGGAGATTTTAGACCCCTCCCCCAAACCATCAAGTTTTGGAGTCATCATCAGAAATCTGTACATATGACAACTATCCTAAGGAATTTTGTTGCTGGTAGGTGATTCAGTGACTATGTTTTGAAAAATATCAAGTTAATGACAGACTTGGGAATTACCAATTTTTGACTTCCCCTTTTCATTCTTTCATTACTGACTTTCTTTTGTGTCCCCAGTAATTGGTTGTAAGTATCATGTGTATCCAACTTAAGCTCTTGATTGGTAATAAGTAGCAAAAAGAAAATTCATTTATTGACCATCTTATCTTTCTAATGTGTCTTTTTTAATTTGACTATGCCCTACAAAAAGTAAACAGAAATGGTTATTTCAATACTGTTCTGGGCTATGTGGAGAAGTAATTCTGACAGAATACCTTTGACCACTAAAGAGATGAGCACACCCACAGTGAAATGGCTCTCTGGTTGGTCCTGTGGTATATTTGAGTTTTAGCAACAGGGCCAAGCCAGAAAGGAAAACCACCTGAAGGAACTACTTAGAATGCTTTGGATTTAGAACTTCTCTTGGGTGACCCCATCGTGATAGAACTGTATTTGTTCCCAGAAATGAGAGTGGACAAGAAATGAGGTGAAGGATGTCCACTTTATTTATTTTCTTTTTTTTAAAACTTTGCTTTTTCTTTTGGAAATCCACTTTATAAGAAGAACTCCCTTTAGGGAATTTTAAATGCTGGTATGGTGGGGAGGTCAGCTTTCCAAAGAATAAAAGGTTTTCTTTTAAAATTGCCTCTTTCCCTTGAAGAAATTGCTTATTAGACTTCTCTGATGAACAATATTGAAGAAGCAATGTTAGAAAGACCAAAAAAAAAATGCTCATCAGTTCAGTTCAGTCACTCAGTCGTGTCCGACTCTTTGCAACCCCATGAACCGCAGCACGCCAGGCCTCCCTGTCCATCACCAACTCCCAGAGTCCACCCAAACTCATGTCCATTGTGTCGGTGATGCCATCCAACCATCTCATCCTCTGTCATCCCCTTCTCCTGCCCTCAATCTTTCCCAGCAACAGGGTCTTTTCAAATGAGTCAGCTCTCTGCATCACATGGCCAAAGTATTGGAGTCTCAGCTTCAACATCAGTCCCTCCAGTGAACACCCAGGACTGATCTCCTTTAGGATGGACTGGTTGGATCTCCTTGCAGTCCGAGGGACTCTCAAGAGTCTTCTCCAACACCACAGTTCAAAAGCATCAATTCTTTGGTGCTCAGCTTTCTTTATAGTCCCAACTCTCACATCGATACATTTGGTCTCATAGTTTGGTTAAATACTGTAATAACCAGTAGCCACTATACCACTAAGTCATATTTGTCTAGTTCTGTAGTCACTTATTCCTTATTCTTTCAGTAAGGAAGGTAAATGTTTCCTCATCCTTTTTACAAGATGTACATGTTCTTTACAAACAGACACTTTGGCTTAGTCCCTCAGAGTTACTGTAACAAAAATGCCATAGACTGGGTGGCTTATACATAACAGTTCTGGAGGCTGGGAAGTCCAAGATCATGGCACCTGATTCCATATCTGGTAAAGACTAATTGGTTCACAGACATATGGCTGGCTTTTCACTTGTGTTCTCACATGGAGGAAGGAGTGAGAGAGCTCTTTTCAGAAGCACTTATCCCATTCTTGAAGGCTCATCCCATGAGGGTCAACCCATTCATGACTTAAGCATCTTCCAAAGGCCTCACCTCCTAATACCATCACCTGGGGGAGGAGGGTTAAGGTTTAACATTTGAAATGAGGCACAAACTAGTAGACCACAGACAACAGTGGTGGTCTCAGTCCACCTACTTAGCCAGGATCTTTGGACACAAAAAAATAAAATTACTTTGTACTGCAAAGGACTTTCTCTTTCTTACCACTTCTCTCTCTCTCTGTTTTTAAACCATATTTTGTTATCTCTACTTTGAAGTACAGTGAAATTGACCTAAGATTGCCTTTGTATTTGAGTGTCTTCATCTCTCCTGGTTTGTGATGAGATCCCAGGGTCACTGGTTTGTGAGCTCTCTCTGTCCCTCCTCACCTCTCCTCTGCCCTGTCCCTTTTTGCATACAGCCAGGACCTTGTCACCATGAGTCAGAGAGGCTTTCACTTCCAGGACATCATCAATTAAGAGATGGCTCAGAATGCAGGCTTCTTTCCCCTAGTGGCCAGTTGGGTGCAACGTTAAATGAGAGTGATGACATTTCTAAATCAGCCTTATGTAAAAATTAGCTGATACTCAAGAACTAAAACAGCCTTAGAAAATGTAAAGTTACACCACTAATTTACACATTAGTGGTAAGGCCTGTCGTTTAGTATTTTATGATTCTTCTTTTAAGGAATTTAACTGTCTTTCTGTAATTCCCGGTCTGTGCCGAAATTGCTTTTTCCTTTTTATAAAACTTCCTTCCAAAGGAACCAATTTTGAATTGAAAACTAATGAATACTGAGTGGAAAATGCCGGTTGCAAGCCTTTTTCTAAAAAATACTTTGCTGAAAGTCTCTCTCTCTCATTCTCTTTGGGGGCCCTTATCGTGCCAGGTTGAAAGAGTGGAGCCTTCCCTAAGACATGGATAGATGCAAACATGTAGGGCGGTTGCGGCTCGCCCAGGACCACTCCATCCTGAACCCGCAGAAGTGGTACTGCCGGGAGTGCGCCACCACCGAGTCGGTGTGGGCTTGTCTCAAGTGCTCGCACGTGGCCTGCGGCCGCTACATCGAAGATCACGCCCTCAAACACTTCGACGAGACTGGACACCCGCTAGCCATGGAGGTCCGGGATCTCTACGTGTTCTGCTACCTGTGCAAGGACTACGTGCTCAACGACAACCCGGAGGGAGACCTGAAGCTGCTGAGAAGCTCCCTGCTGGCGGTCAGGGGCCAGACGCAGGACCCGCCGCTGAGGCGCGGGCGGACGCTGCGGTCCATGGCGGCGGGCGAGGACGCCGTTCCGCCGCAGCGCGCTCCTCAGGGACAGCCGCAGATGCTCACGGCTCTGTGGTACCGGCGCCAGCGCCTGCTGGCCAGGACGCTGCGGCTCTGGTTCGAGAAGACCTCGCGGGGCCAGGCCAAGCTGGAGCAGCGGCGGCGGGAAGAGGCGCTGGAGCGCAAGAAGGAGGCGGCGCGGCAGCGGCGGCGCGAGGTGAAGCGACGGCTGCTGGAGGAGCTGGCCAGCGCCCCTCCGCGCAAGAGCGCGCGCCTGCTGCTGCACGCGCCCCGCGCCGCCGCGCCGCGCGTGCCCGTCGCGCGCGCGCCCGCCGGGCCCCGCCCCCCGCCGCGCCGCGCGTCCGCCATGGCGCCCGGCGTCACGGGCCTGCGCAACCTGGGCAACACCTGCTACATGAACTCCATCCTGCAGGTCCTCAGCCACCTGCGCAAGTTCCGCGAGTGCTTTCTGAACCTCGACCCGTCCAAGACGGAGCAGCTGTTCCCCAGGGCCGCCAACGGCAAGGCCCCGCTCTCAGGCAGGCCGGCCAGCAGCTCGGCCACCGAGCTGTCGTCGCCCCGGAGCGACGAGGCCGAGGCCTGCGAGCGCGAGGGCCTCTGCCTGAACGGTGGGACCTCCCTCAGCAGGAGCCTAGAACTCATTCAGAACAAGGAGCCCAGCTCGAAGCACATCTCCCTCTGCCACGAACTGCACACCCTCTTCCGCGTCATGTGGTCCGGGAAGTGGGCCCTGGTGTCTCCCTTCGCCATGCTTCACTCGGTGTGGAGCCTGATCCCCGCCTTCCGCGGCTACGACCAGCAGGACGCGCAGGAGTTTCTCTGCGAGCTTTTGCACAAAGTGCAGCAGGAACTCGAGGCCGAGGGCACGGCGCGCCGGATCCTCATCCCCTTCTCCCAGAGGAAGCTCACCAAACAGGTCTTAAAGGTGGTGAACACCATATTTCACGGGCAGCTACTTAGCCAGGTAGGTGTGTGCTCGGTGCAGCCCTGCCAGCCTGCCACGCTGGAGTGGGGCTGGTATACTATTAGCCTTCCCCAAGTTGTTGGCCTAACGAGGGTACGTTTGCTGTAACTATGCCCAGTGGAGGGCGGCCGCGGTGCCTTTCACAGTGCTATGTGAAGGCTTCATTGGTGAACTTACCTCCTGTCTTTCCAGGCAGAGTTTTAGCTTAACCTGCCAAATCACTTCACTTTCAGGAAATGCCTTTTAACCTATAATGATGATACGGTAATGTAATATTCTCATTGTTACAGTTAACTACCCATTGCTGGCATCCCATCCCATTTGATCAGCTTTAGAAAATTGAAGAGTTTGCCTATAACCTTGGTTCCATGGTTTTTTGAAAGAAAGAGCATCATTCCTTCTAAAGCCTTTATTCACATTCAAGGGAGGGAGGTGGCTAGGAAGATGCCAAAGGCCTAAGCAGCCCTCCCTCAGGTTCCCCACTACCTTTCGTTTCCTTAGCCATGTACCGACATGAGGGAAGACTCAGTTAAGGCTTTGTGAGAACATGTAGAAAGAATTGATACAGTTTAAAAAGTGGGCAACTTGAGAGATTCAGGTAAAACCTCTACACTATGTTACTGAGGTAGTTAGTGTTTTAAAAGAATGATGAGTAGAATGGGAAGAAAAGTTTATTTCGGCTTTTGTTTTTCAGCATCTGAAAAGGGAGTATTTCTCAGCACTTCCTCTACCTCCCTGAGAGTCTGTAGGAAGAAAGGTGCATCTGGGAAGGTTATAGTGGGGGAGGAGGTCAAATCACAAGGTACTTCGAGACTCGTGGAGCACAGGCATCAGTGTAGGGATGCCGCTAGAAACAAGGGCAGCAAGCTGGATTGAATGGAAGGAGCAGAGTCTAGAGGAGGATAAGAGTATGAGGATGAGAGAAGCAGACAGGAATCTGCAAATTCTCCATCTCAGACTGATGCCTTGATGACTCCATGATAACTTCTGTCTGTAATACTGTGGCACTGAATGGGAGAGGAGAGAGAAAGGGGAGTAGGTAAAACTATATGCTGTGTGGTTTTCCAGTTCCAACTAGCATCATAGAGGTACATACCAGAAGTACTAAGTTTTTTTTTTTAAACTATACAGTTAGTTTTGGTTGTTCTGTGCTCGCAAAAATGAATGTGGGAAGCATGGAAGTTACATAACCTATAAACTAATCTTTTCATCCTAGGTCACTTGTGTATCATGCAATTACAAATCCAATACCATCGAGCCCTTTTGGGATCTGTCCCTGGAGTTCCCTCAACGCTATCACTGCATAGAAAAGGCATTTGTCCCTTTGAATCAGACAGAGTGCCTGCTCACTGAGATGCTGGCCAAGTTCACAGAGACAGAGGCCCTGGAAGGCAGAATCTACGCTTGTGACCAGTGTAACAGTGAGTGCTGCGGAGAGGGTGTGGGTAACTAGAATATCAGTTTAAGTTATTTCATTTGCCCCTTTAGTCAAAATTAACACTGTAAAGATTTTTTTCCTCCTATTTTCCTGAGAAAAAGCATGTGGATATTATGTATTAAAAGAAAATAAAACCAAACCTAGGAGTTGGACCTCCTTGGACTCCTGCTGTGATTGAAGTTAGTTGTTATCTTGGGAGGCATTTGAAAGTATGGACCTTGAAATGGGGACTCCAAGAATGTAAGTATTTAGCTTCATAGGTTATGGGGGTCCTGCTTAAATTCATGAATAGAGTTTGATGGTTCTTATTTAGTCTAAATTCAGGTGGTGGCATAGCCTGTTTGAGGGCTATGTATCAGAAAAGTGTGCTTTTATCCTGAATTGAAGTCTGTCAGAAGTGATGCTAAGGGTACAATGAGACCAAGAGAAGACGTCATATGGTATGACTTCATCACTATTTTCACATGTCTGAAAGGTTCACATCTCAGAAGGGTCAGAAGGAGTATTTCTCTATCATGGCGTTAATTGTAAAGTGGAATTTTTTCCATATGGTTCTAAGAGCACTTTATGCGCCCCCCAACCCTGTGTCTTGCCACACTAACAATGCTTTTGCTAACCCAGCATGTTCACAGGAAATGCAGAGCAAATACTGTGAAGCTGATGTTTAGGGGTTTTTCATATAGAGATCTGGAACCTAAGATGAATGGATTGTGCAGAGATCTGAGAACAATGTGCAGCCGTATTATAGTTCAGACTACAAGTTTTGGTTTGGGAACAACAATTTTATGGTAGCTCTTTAATATTTTTGCATATGGTTTTTTAAAGTAGTGAATTGTGGGAAACCTGTTCTCTCTGAAGAATCAAGTCAAAAATCAAGTCACACCTGATACCATTTTGCCATTTTAA
This sequence comes from Antilocapra americana, assembly GCA_007570785.1. Classification (NCBI taxonomy): domain Eukaryota; kingdom Metazoa; phylum Chordata; class Mammalia; order Artiodactyla; family Antilocapridae; genus Antilocapra; species Antilocapra americana. The sequence goes on from ML661332.1 coordinate 9,347,200, forward strand.
AACAAAATGTGAAATGCTGTACTTGGTTAAGCATAAACTCACCTATCCTGTTAAATAGAGATATATAAAGGCAGTGATTTAAATTGTTTTATTAGAACAGTATGTATTTTTTTTCTTTTTCAAATAGTGATTCATGAAGCTTTATACTTGTAGGGAACAGAAAGAGGTTAAGTCTTAAGTCTATCGTTCTCCGACCTGATAGATTAGGCAGGAAACACTTTTATTTATTTTTGCAAGAAAGGATTGTTTATCTGGTTGCCAGATGTGCCCATTTATCAGTATTTCTGTAGACAGGTTCAAATAGCAAGGAAGGAAAGCTACACTGAAGGGATGAGGTGCTCTGATCTGTTGCTTGTGAAAGTTTCAAAACTATCAGTCTTCCACCTCTCTGTGTAGCCGGCTTAATCAAATGGGAGACAGGACTGATCAATCTCAACTGAATCAGTGATTTTTCTTCATGAATTTCATTTTAGGGAAACAAAGCCAGATTCTATATAGTCTTCATTTTAGCTCACATACTCCCTCTGCTGAGAGCAGCAGTCACTGCCAGGATTCCCAGGCAGAGAGCTGCAGTAATTTTCAAAAATCTGCTGGTGAACAGGAATGTAAAATAAGGCCAGGCCCCGCTTTGAATTCTCTTTCTGCTCATGCCCTTACACATCATGACTGCCAGCCCTAGTAAAAGCTGCAGTCTAGTTGCCGCAATCTGTCATGAGAAGCAACAGCTCCACAACCTATTGTCAGAGAAAGCTCCATGATACGTCATCTTGCCTGTGATTTGCTACTTTTCATAAGCGGTACAGACAGGACTTCGAATCAGATGCCAAGCTCCTCAGACACTGAGACCATGATATCAATAGCCCAGAGACAATTAGCAGACACCACAGTGGACCATGAATTTTATATTCCTATCCATTCACTGATTGAATTAATATAACAGAACAGTCATCAGTAAATGGTTATAGAAAGGCTTCTGATGGAAATTAAGAGAACTTCATTTCCGTTTCCTTGCTGTAATTTAGAAATGCATTTCACCCACAATTCAGTATCTTTAGAAACAAAATTGGAGTCCTGAGCATTGATTTTGTTTTGAATGAGGTGTATTTAGCCAATTGTCAGCCTTGTTCTGCATGTCTAGCAGTGCTGTTTCCAAGAAACATGTTTCAGAAAATAAGTATGGCATAAAAATATAAAACAGTGAAGTTTATTTTCTAAATATTTGTATAGGCCACAAGCAAGTCATTTTGGGGAAAAAAAATCTCTTTAAATATGCTGTCCTTTGGTAATCCTGTGCCTCTTGCATGCACGCATGCTCAAACGCTAAGTCATATCTGACTCTTTGCGACCCCATGGACTGTAGACCACCAGGCTCCTCTGTCCATGGAATTTCCCAGGCAGAAATACTGAAGTGGGTTGCCATTTCCTCTTCCAGGGTATCTTCCTAACCCAGGGATCAAACCTGCATCTCCTGCCTTGGCAGGCGGATTGTTTAGCACTGAACCACCTGGGAAATCCTCTGTGTCCTCCTACCTTTTCCCTAAATCTGAAATACAAGCATTATCCCCCATTTCACAGGAAAGGAAACTGAGATTCCTTTCAAATGGTGGGAAGGACAAAGGATGCACCTTACAACTGTATCAGCCTTCTTTAAGCAGCCATCCCCGGAGTGCCATGCAGTCATTTCTTTCATCTCAGCCAGAATTTCCATGGCCATACCATGTGGGCATGTGAGGCTGGGAAATACAGTCTTAGAGAGGATCACATTGCTGCCCAAATAAAACTGAGGTTGAAGTACTGAGAAACTAGGAGAATGCAAATTGAGTGGCAAGTCACTGTCTCTGCACGGCTCGGAAAGAATGAGTCTCCTCATGATCCATGTCTTATACCTTCCCAAACCATCTAGGCAAACGACGAAAATCCAATCCAAAACCCCTTGTTCTGAGTGAAGCTAGAAAGCAGTTAATGATCTACAGACTACCTCAGGTCCTCCGGCTGCACCTTAAAAGATTCAGGTGAGCTTGCTCTGGGGCATCCCAGTGGCTGTGAGCTGTGGCAATAGCTACTTCAAAGGCTTTGGTGAGGGCAAATGTCGTCTTTGGTGCTGGGGGGAGAAGCCTGCTCCCTGGAGTCCTTAGGCTTACCATGGAGTGTGTGGTTCCTGCCTGGTGAGGCAAGTGGATGTTGGGGGCCAGGATGGGGCTTCTGCTCTCCCAGCCCTAGTAAATCAGCTAGGCTGCAGTGGGTTCTGTGCTTGAAGATTTAATAGCCTGCTTGGGCTTATATAGAGCCATCTTCAGAATAAAGCATGAGATAATCTGTGAAAAGAAGGGTAGGAAGTGAACTACAGAGTATTGCCTGGATTGCTTGTTTAGGGATTTCTAGTTTCAGAGCACATCTGAATGTTCACAGGAAATATATGTGAACACTGAGTACCCCTACCTTGCTGTTGAAACCAAATCCAAGTTTTCTCCAATCCTGTTTTACCTACCTCTGCCTGTGGTCACACACGCCATTTCTTACTTGTAAGAAGTTTATATCCATGTTCCAGGTGGTCTGGCCGTAATCACCGAGAGAAGATTGGGGTCCATGTCGTCTTTGACCAGGTATTAACCATGGAACCTTACTGCTGCAGGGACATGCTCTCCTCTCTTGACAAAGAGACCTTTGCCTATGATCTCTCCGCAGTGGTCATGCATCACGGGAAAGGGTTTGGCTCAGGACACTACACAGCCTATTGCTACAACACAGAGGGAGGTGCGTGCGCTTTACTCTGTGGGATGGGGGACACCAAAAAGGGTTGGTTTGTCCACATTTCATTCCTCTCCTTTTATTTAATCTGTAGGGGGATATTACATACATTAAAATCCATTGGAACGAATTATGAAAGATGGATTCAAATTTTTAATCTATCACTAAGTGACAATATATAACTCTTCTCAGAATTGACGGGAACTAACATGTAAAAGTGCTGAGCATGGTGCCTAGCACATACTGGTCAGTTAACACTAGAGGTTATGGCTGTTACTAATACTTCTGCGGAAGACCTGTTTCCTTCTTGGTTTTGCATAAACAGTATGACCTAGCTACTTCGTGGTCATATTCACACTGTATGAGTCTCACTAGCATCAGCCCATAGTAAAGCTGAGGACACTTTCTGAGCACTTACAGTACTATGTCCTGATTACCTCCCTTAACATGGAAGGTGTGAGGATCCAAGGGCTCTTCCCAAGGAGCTTTCTTTCAGTCCTTGTACCCCAGAGCAGAGCCTCCCAGCTACTGTGCTAGGGCAGGTGGGTTATGGATGTGTTTTTAATAGTTTACCCATCTTGAACCCCTCAGCCCTTGGGGCGGCTACCAGAGTGAGCCTGTGAAAAATGACTTTATTCCTTCTAAGTTTTCCTTTCCTTCCATACCTATATCTGTGTACATTTCCCCTCTCGTCCCCCTTCTCTTCACATATCTTAGCCCCCAGTCTGTCTTTGTAGAAGACCCTAGTGGGCAGTGAAAAGGCCTGAATGAAATGAGGACAAAAATTAATCAATACTGTAAGCAGTATTGTGGTGGGGCTTGTGGGGCTAAAACCAGTGGTTTCAGGGAAGTCTGTTGGTTTCATTTACTTATCTCTTCCTCCACCACCACCACCACCAGTCAAAGGTTGGATCTGTTCAGAACTTCTCTGTCCCTTTTTTCATCTCCTCGTTTGCCTGCTGATTGAAATTTGAGTTGGGTAGTCATATTCTCTCTTTCATTTGGTTTCCTAGGTTTTTGGGTCCACTGCAATGACTCAAAGCTGAATGTATGCAGTGTCGAGGAAGTGTGCAAAACTCAAGCCTACATCCTTTTTTACACTCAAAGAACAGTTCAGGGCAATGCAAGAATCTCAGAAACACAACTCCAAACTCAGGTGCATTCCAGCAACAACAATGAGGGCAGACCACGGACCTTCCCCTGAATGGGAGGCACATTATCAAGGACTGACTTGCTTTTAAACTCTTGGTGTTGGTACAGCTTTCCTCTTACAGGAAATAAGGTTTACTACAGGAACAGATTACTAGGTTTGCCTCAGTGGGTCTAGAGCAGAAGGTGCCGGGTGACTGGTGTGCTATCACAAAATCTGTAGTCACTTTCTTTTAAATGGATTTAAAAAATTCCCTCCTTTGTTAAAGCAAATCTAAAGGAGTAACTTCTATGAAGACTCAACAGTTGCTTCTGAATATAGAGGGATCTGGGTGAGGAAAGAGGAATTGAGTTGGTCATATCCAGCTGGGTTTTCTTCCTATTGTGTGATTCCCCTGCTAATCAGGACTCCTTGCAGCACCAGAAGAGCCTCCTGATGTGAGCAGCCTTCAGCAGAGCACTGGAGGGCAAGGAGGGGGCCTGGGCTGGCAGCTTGCTGGAACGGAATTGGTTCCAAGGCAGGAGGTGAAGTCAGGATTTTTTCCTACAGAGGAAGTAGTCCTCAAGGGTTGGAAATTTAGACTTCCTTTTTTAGGAGATAGCATTTGAAGAGTGGAAGGAGGTATATGGAGCAAATTTCTCCGTGCAAAATGGGAGGTTTTTCACGTGTCATATTCTACCTGGCTGCTGCTGTCATTTAATCATTCCACATCTTCTGAGATGGCACAAACATCCCTTCATTCTAAAGAAGGAGCAGTTCACTTGGGGAAGCAAGACACTAGTACATGACATGCTCCTTGTGGCACGCTGAGCCTAAGTGCACTCCTGGATACCCAGTTCTGTAACAGACTCCTGGTTCGGGTCTAGGGCAAGCATGTAGTTTGGTTTAAGATGGTCTTTTTAGGTCAGGTTTCTGAGGCCTTCTCAGAACTCAAAGGGTGGGGGTGGGGGAGCCAGTGGTCCAGGGCTTATCGAGATGCATGTCCCCCATTCTCACCTTGGTGCAGCATGCAGTTTTTCTTAACCTGCAGCTTATTTCCTGTTCACAAAGTGTGGGAGCTTTTGCTTTTCAAAGGCTTAGGACTCTTCCTCCTGTATGTCTGAATAGTTTATTGCTGACAGCCCTGGCCGGTTTCCTCCAAAATCTGCTAATCTCTACTGTTTTCTTTACCCACTCACCCTCAGTCCATCAGAGAAAAAAAGCAAGTGCCCTGTCCTTCACTTCAGTGCTAGTAAGATATATCTTTTTTAAACTGGGTCAGTTTCTAAGTGGCATGAAATTGCCCAGATGGAAGCCTTCTGTCCTGTCAGGCACCACTGAATTTCCCTTCTCCGTCCTTCACTTCGCCTCACTAGTAAAAGTGAATGCAGACCGTAACTGTGGGAGTGCCACAGCCGCCTCAGCCTGTCACTCGGAATGCTTATCTTTTGACTGAGTTATGTCATATTAACATTCAGTTCAGGTAGAAGTTCAGCTGTCACCTGAAGGGAGTAGATATGAAGGAAGTTTGGGGAGGGGTGGGAATTTGGGAAACAAGAGACTGAAGAATGAGAGGCGTAGCTTTAGCAGTGTTGAAGGACCACATTTCCCACACAGATCTGTATAGCATGTGCTGTTGCCTTCTTTTAAGATGAATTCTCCCATAGAACCTGCCAGACAGCCCTGAGATTTGGAGGAAATCAGACAGAAAATGGCTCACCGTGATAAGCAAAGGGAGTGACTATACTTTAAATTAAACTTGCTTTTTCCAACACTGTGAGGTTTCTGTAATATTTAGCTTTTATTTGGAAGCGATAGCGTATGGCATTTTTTATGCTATTTGGTTTATATTGTCTACTGCAGGCTTCTTTGTATCAGCTTGGCCCGGGCTTACCCTCACTTGGACACTGTTTTAAAGTGTCACAGCCGCCCATGCTGCCAGAGGCTCTGATACGAGGCTAGTCTCTAGATCCACATTTTTAAGTTGGCATGATTGGTGATGACCTTTTGTGGCAAAAGAAAAGCTCATTGACTTAAAAAAAAAAAAGAGTAAAAAGGGAAGGAAAATATAAATTGTGCCTCATCTTTCACTGAATGCTGTATTTATTATTCTAGAAAAAGAACTGACAAATGGAGAAGTACTATACAGCATCTACTAAATCCCTCAGGCTGCCCAGGGGGGAAATAAGAAAAACATCTCATGGAAAATATAACATCTTCAAATTTAATTTTTAAAAAGTTTTATACCAAAAACTTTGTATTAATAGGGTAAGTGCTTCAAATTAATAAAATCATTTAAAGTGAGTTGGAACAGAAACCAATACCAGAGTCCTCAAAGAGCTGCACACGCTTGAAGGTGCCCCTGCAGTCAGACACCTCAGGTACCCAGAGGCAGCAGCAATAGACGCTGTTGAGAAGTTAGTATTTATGGAGATTTTTATTAAAGAAGAGAGTTTCCTGCTGCATAAGCCAATGGCTATTGTGAGGGAAATGTCCCTTTGCCTTTAATTTATTTACATACTGGAAGTAAATTAATTTCTTAGTTGCATCTTACTTTAAGTCAAAACATTGTAAAGAAGAAAATAAGAACCAGGTGGAAGTTGACTAGATGCTGCCAAATCAAATCCAAGATCTCCTAACTGAACCTTACGGGCCTGCTTCTCTCCCAGACAAGTAGTTACAGCCCTGTTCTAGGAACCCTTTGTAGTTGGCTGGTGTGTTTACTTTCTGCTGTAGCCAGCCAAGATGAATGCACCCTGGCCCTCAAAATTTTACCTCAATCTAGCTTGACCCTCATACTTGTGGTTGCCTCGGAGATAAGCATTCATGCTAGTGTAAAAAAAAAAATTAGCAATGCCCTCAATGGCTAGGAACTGAAGCTCTTATTCAAGATGGCAGACCTCTTGCCTGCTTTGATCCAGTCCCTCAGGCTGACAGGGACAGCACCGCACTGCAAAGAATTTCCAGATGTCTCTTAAAATGTCATGAATAAAATCGGAAACTATAGAAGTGTTAATGTGTCCTATGGACTCAATGGCAGAGTTTATTTTTGTTTTCAATGTCAAGGTTTCTAGAGTCAATGATTGTATGAGTTTTCCACTCTGGCTATTACAGTTCCATCCAAGTGTAAGAACTAAGGAGGTGGGTTGGCAGGCAGTGGGGCACAGCCCTAGCCAGGTTCCAGCATTAATGTAAGAGGTTGACAGTAGTACAGAACGAAAACCTGGTTGGGTGTGTTGGGGGTGGGGTGGGATATGGGTGGGCAGGGAGGGAGAAATGGAGTTTGTTTTACGTACTGATAAAGCTTTGTGAACTAATTTTATACAATTCATAAAATTTGGTGCCTTGTACCTAATTATGGTTTGCATGGGATTGAAAAGATTAAGGATTCTTTCTTGTCATTTCAAGTGGCAAATGGGTCTGTATAGTGTAAAGGACATTTGGTATCACTTTTTAAAAACATTTCGTATCTTGTGTGTGTGAAAACAAATTATTACCAGCAAGTTCTGAAAATACTACTGTAATGTCCAAAATCTTTGTGTTTGATTATTCATCAGTGTCTCCTTTTCAAGGCAAACTATATACCCTATTCTTTTTTATCACCCCTTTTTTGTTCCAAACATTAACTCAGGCCTTTTTAAAATCAGCCTGGAAGGGCTTCCCCTTCCTAAACATATAATCTATCCCTATCTGAGGTTTTATCTTTTAACTGGAAGGGTTACTTTTCCAGCTGGTTGGGAGAGCACAAATGTTCAGAAAAAGGTATTTTAGTTTTTCTAATGCTAGGCAACGTATGGTAGAAGTCAAACAAAAACCGCTCCTCCTGAAGTGGTACCTTCATTAGTTCTGAAGTTCTTTTGCACAAAGTTTCAGGAAGCAGTGTAAAACACAATCCCCTATATGTGAACCTTTAGATTGTAAGGCAAGCCAGTGCACTGTGTAATATGCAAAAAAGAAGGCTCAAAGAACCTGTCCCAGCCACCCAGTCCCACTGACGGGGACGGTACTGAGTAGCTGTGAAAGAGAAGACCCGGCCTACTCACCTGCAGGGCTGTAAACAGCGTGTTCCTTTACTCCCACTTTTAAGGTTTCCACTGAGCTCGTGAGTCTTCACCAAAGGGTGTTTAAAAAGCTTACTCAAAGCACATTTGATAATTGGGTCCCTCAGCCTAATGACTGGCCTAATTAGGTGAGGAGGTTGTATCTTCGGAATAAAACCTCCCATGGCCACTTAGTTTCCTTACCAGTTAAGTATGCATCTCCCTGGCGGTTGATTCTTTTTTGAAGTTAGCACTAAAATTGAAAAGCGCCTTCTAAATATGACTGTGAGTTTAGTTTTTTATCTTCCATGTTTAAATTAACCATTTTCTTTGTCTAGGAATTTGACTTTAACCACTGTGTATTCAACCCAAACACTGCTCTTAGCACACCTGTCACTAGAGCACTGAAGTGAATGGTCGTTTTGTGGACTGTTTCCGTACTAACTTCTGCTGGCATGTTTCTATTTCAGATCTAACTAGTGTAGGAGATTTTCATAGTAGCGTTAACTAGCCTGGGGTAAACACCTCATGACAGGATGTAAAACTGACTTCCCTTGAGGAAAAATGTGTTGAAATGGTGAAAACCAGGATTTTCATTTACAGAATTCATAATTACCCATCAAAATTTGGTGTAGATTTGGTAGCTTTAACCTGCTAAATTCTTATCACTTTCAGGAATTAAGCCAGTTGAAATGAAAACTTTACCTTATTAGCTTATGGCTTTATAAACCACCAGCAACACTGTTACTTGAAGCTAAAATACTACATTTTAAGTGAAACTTGAATTATGCTTTTGGAAGCTGCCGTGTCTTTAATTTTGGCCATGTTTTGACTTTTACCTTTGAAAATTGCTATCAAATAGAACTTTTCACAATTATGAGTAGCTCAGGTAGCAGACTTCAAGGACGTTAAGTTTCACTCCTATAAGAACACAGGTGCTGGTATTTCTAGGCTTAGCAGTGGTCTGATGCAGGCTGATGGGGCTTAAAAGCTTCCTTCCTGGTCACCATTTGGGGGGTGATGGCTTCAAACCCAAGCCTTATTAATGTATGTTACTTTTCCTCATCTTAACAGCCTAGTAAGATATAAACTTGTCAGAGCATCCGTGATCCCTATGTAGATTCTTAAAGGATCCTGACATGTTAAGCCAGTCACAGGCCTCATTTCATACAGGCTCAAACTCCTTCCTCCGAACAGACGGGACCTCCTTGATTAGAGCTCATAAGAAAATGGTGCTTTTCTTTAACATATAAAAAACCTAATTCTCTTAACAGCTTTCTTAACCAGATTTATGCCAGCTGGTCAAGAAGGACCATTTTATTCTATTTACCTTTAGTGAACAGACTGCTAAAAGATAACGCCTGTCAACTTACAGTTAGGCCACTGTGGTACATTTATACTGACCCTCCTTCCAATTCTTCTCCTTTAATCCCATACCAGTTCCAGAGGAGACTAGGCAGAAGTAGTAAATATATTTTTTAAACACCCAGTAGAGCAAATCAACTAGAAAAAACTGCCAAGGGGAGCCTGTCTCTATGTCCACACCTTTCTAAGCCTATGTCATTCTTTCCATGCCAGTTCCTTACATACTCCATTTCCAAAGAACCCCAAACTCCTGGACAGTGGCACTACCCTGAATTTTAGGGTCAGAAAATCTCTTTACTCGTGAAGGAAGCAGCTTCCTCAAGCAGCGTTGCTTCAGAGCCCACTGCCCAGGCTTACTCACACCTTGCCTCCACCTGCACATTACTGCCCTTGAATCCCACTGTATTATAGCAACAATGCCTCCCTGGTGCCTGGAAAACCCACCTGGTGCACTAAAATGCTATGCAACACCAAATGGCTTCTTCCCATAGTACTGCTCAAAAATGGAAATTCCTCAAGAATAAGCTATTACCTATGCTAACATCACTGTATGGTGGCTACAGTTTCCATTTCTTTTTTCTTTTACTCTGAAGCAAACCATCTGTTAAAATCCATGTTTGGGACTCGTTCCTGTCTCTAGAGTGTGAAATATAAATCATGTTTTTATGATTTTTGTAAATCTTGCCTTTTTACACCTTGTTTTTGTAAGCTGAAGTTTTCTTATTAAAAGAATAAAATGTCTTTGTGTACACGCTTTATTTGTTAAAATACCATTAGATTATTCCTCAGGACAAGAGCAAAGATCATCCCCTGCAGAAACTTAGGAACTATGTACAGCATTTTACAGAACAGAAGACAACACTTTAGTTGAAGCCTGCGCTGACCAGAGAAGGGTGTCCTGAGTGGACTCAGCAAAGAAAAGGAAGTCAGGCACGGAAGGGAAGGTGCCATCTGAATCAAACTTCAGCCGCCATCAGGGTAAGTCTTGTGATGGTCACAGATTGGAGGCTGTTTTTGGAGGGATCGAGTACAGCACTGGGGTTCCATGTGTCTGCAATCAGACAACAGGTGGCATTAGAAACGTAAAGTTACTGGAGTGAAAATTGTCGAGAGGCTCAAATCCCTTGCAACATCTGGAAACATATCTAACTAGGAACAGCCAAGGGTCTTTTGTCAAGTCTCTTTCCTACTAGTCTGTGAACAGTTGATCTAAGTTATTTCTTCTCCCAGCATCTAGGACTCCTGAAAGAACAGTGGTTAGTGCTTACCTTCACAGGCTAGACCCCAGGCTGAGGTGCCATTAGGTCAATGTCACTCAAATTTCTGGCCAGCCAAACTCCGGCAGCAAAGAGTCCCAAATTGAGAATCAAGTTCCTGGAAAAAGCATCCCATTAACCCTGTGGTCACCGAATCATTTGTCTTTGGTTGACGAAAGAGATTTGTGGGGGGGGGGGGAGGACGGTGTTCCCATCATCACACTGGAAACCGTCCCCTCCTAAGGCAGAAGCACTTCAGAATCGCGGAAGCACTGATAGGTACATAATAGGTTGCCCAAGACCACATGGTTATTTAAGGTTCGTTTCTACATCTACTAAGAGCAGGGTCAAACGCAAAGGCCAATTAAGCACTTGTCCGGAGCCAAAAAGCCTGTTTGTTGGCGCCCCCTCCCCCAGGGTCCCCGTCAGCAGAGATTCTCTAGACAGAGCCCAGTGACTGAAACGAGCGCTTCGGCAGCACGGAAATCCTCCCGACCAAGGACCTCAGCAAAGCACAGTCAGAGCCACAAAGAGGGCAAGATGTGGGTGGTGTAACAAGTCCGGAGGAACCAGCCCCGCGGAAGGGAAATCCAGGGGGTACGCACAACGCGCGCGAAGGGCCGGAGAGGGACCGAGCCCCCGGGCCTCGGTTACCTCCGGAAGTCATTCCTGTCGGTGGCGAAGCGGTAGACGCCCCGAAGCCAGTCCCCGACGTTGTCTGGAATTTCGGGAGCTTCATTTGCTGAGCCCGCAGAGATCACACCGGCCCCACTGTAAGCCATAGCAGCGCCTCGACGATCCGCAGGAACGCTCACCACGCACCGGGCGGGCGCCGACAGATAACGCAACTTCCGGCCTCACACTTCCGCCGGCTACCAGCCGACAGAGGGCGCCGCGGCTCGCTGTCCGACAGGCGCCTGCAGAACTTGCCGGGTGCGCGTCCACCGCCTCGGCCAGGGGCGGAGCGCCGCCCTGCTCCAGTCTCCCTGGTCGGGTTGCACTTCCAGCTCCCTCCCGGCCTTCGGCCGGCGCACCCGCTCACAGTGCAGGTGTTCTCCGAGTGATCACTTCATTGGCTCTGGAGGAGGACGCTGGGCATGGGGCCGCCCAGCCTGTGGGGGTGGGGCAGGGGCACTCAGCTGGGGAGGCGTCGCTTTGAGGAATGGGCTTTTCCAGGAGTCTCCATGGAGAGTCATAAAGTGCGCGGGCTGAGAGGAAGCACTGAAACGTGTCATCTCGCCGCCCCTCCCCAGACTTGGTCCTGATGGCATTCAGTCTAGGACTTAGAGGGGTAGGAGAGCCTCGCTCTCTCGCCTTTCAGATCCCCCCCCCCCCTCGCCGGGCCCCCTTTCTCCAGGCTGCGCCACTAGCAAATGGTACAGTGTCTCCTGGAGGTGTCGCTGTCCCCAGTTCGGAGAGGAGCCGGGGTCTCCCAGGGCCGGGGAAGGCGTTGGCCTAAGAAAAAGCCTTCGGGTTCCGATTCAGAGGAAGAGGAGCAGGTGGGGCAGGGAGCGTCCTCCTTGGAATCAAGGGGCGTCTCTAGGCGGCCCTGCGCTTGCCCTTGGCGTGCCTCCGTCTGGTCCCCAGCTCGATACTCCTGCTCTGCGCTGGATCCAAGCATCCCGCTCCGGGTTTCCAGACTGGAGCTGGCGGCAGTGGCGAGAAGGATTGCCCGGGAGATGGTCACGGCTTTCGGCTGCGCGCAGTCCGGGTCTCCAACTCTGCAGAGCCCCTCCTCGCCTGTTCCGGGCGGGGTCAGAAACGCCCATCTCAGAGCCGCGAGTCTCCTTCCAGATTCGGGCGGGGCAGCGGCCAGAAGCCAGTCCCAGTCCGGGCCCAGGCTCCCGCCCCGCCCCGAGCCGTGCGCACCGCCGCCGTGGGTCCGCTCGGGGCTCCCGCCCCTCCCCGCCTCCGCCCAGCAGAGGGCGGCCGCGGCCCCAGCCCAGGAGCGAGTCCCGCGCCGCAGCCCCAACGGCGGCGCGGGGTGGGTTCTGGAGGCCCTTGGAGCGCGCCGGCCAGGGACGCGCGGTGAGAGCTGCGGGCCCCGAAGCTCGGGTCTGGGGGTGCGGCGGGGGGGGGACGGGGGTGCTGCTGAAGGGGCGGGACGGCGTGGAACCGGGGTGAGGGTCCCAGCCCCGGAGAACCAACCCCCTCAGCCCAGCTCGAGCCGCTGCCCCCTTCCCCTTTGATCTTCACCTTCTCCCTTACCCCGGGACTCCCTGCTTTCCAGTGTCGGGGCCGGACTCGAACCCGCATCTGAATAGCGACGCTCAAAGCAGCGGGGGCAGCAGGGGCCGCCCCCCGGCAGGGCATAACGTCCCCCGCCCAAGGGCCCGGCGCAGTCCTGGCAGCAGAAGTGGTTTTCCTGCCAGCGCCGTCCCTCGGCCTCGGTGCAGCGCCGGGAGAAAATCAGCTGAGAGAGGGAGAGGGGAACGGTTCATTCATTCATTCACTCATTCATTCATCCAATAGCCACGCCTTATACCCAGTTGACGCTAAAGCACGTCTACAAACATTCCCATTTGATCTACTCAAACACTCTCAGACGCGGGGAGGGCTGATTGGCTTAGCCAGGATCTCCCAGCTAGCAGGTGGCACATCCTGAAGAAGTGCGACCCGGGTCGCCTGGACGCCCAACCCAGGTTACCATGCTGTCTCTCGTGCAGACACTGAACGAGTTCCTCGCTGAAGCAGGTACAGCGCTAGCGTACTGAGATGATCGTCTGTCCTAGAGTCCCTGCTCTGGAGAAATTCAGTCCAAGAAAACGGGGGAGGGACTCTGCTTGCAGTGGGGGAGGGCACAAAGGCAACGGGTCCCAGGTGCCCAGAGCTCAAAAGTCAGAGCAAGGCGAATACAGAAGTCCCAGGCTGGTTTCCAGGTCTCTGTACCCCACTCCGTGGTACTGAAAGAGGCGTCCCCTGGCACCCTGCCACTCTTAACCCTGGGCAGACACCCTCCAGCCCCTCCCTTCAAGGTTGTACCTGGTCACAAGCTGGGCAGCGCGGCCGCAACAGCTCTGCATGATGACGGCCACAGTAAAGACGGCCATCGTGGTAGAAGTAGATGAGGTTGATCAGGGCCTGGCCACAGGCCTGACAGGCAAAGCAAGCCCGGTGCCAGCAGCGCCGCTCTCCTGCCCGAGCTGCGAACACTCCGTACTCCCCTGGCCTCAGCCGCTCCCTGCACTGCGGGGCGTGGGTGCTGGGCTGGTCACAGGCTGCATATGCCACCCTCCAGGCTCTTCCATCCCAACCCCAACCTAACTATTCTTCCCACATCTCTGGCAAACCCACCTCCACTGCAGGCTCCACCAAGAATCCCTAGATTTGGTTTCTCTTTTTCCTGAATGTTGCCAAACTGTCAATCCCCAAACCCCTTTTCCTTTCTGGAGTCCCCAAAGCCATCCCCTTCTGCAGCAGTGAGAGGACAAAGAGAGGAGGAAGGGGAATGTGATGGCCAAGTCGGGTGTTACATACATTTTCACAGGTGCATTCTTCAAGCTTGAGAGGTACCAGGCGGGCCACCCCTTGTCCCAGGGCCTCCCGCCTCCGTTGGGCACAGAAGAGCCGCAGCTCAGCCAGCTCCTCCTCCCCAAGGGCCAGGCAGTAGCGCTCCTGCAGAAACAGGCATCCACTGTAATTGGGAGAGCCCCAGCAGGCAAAATTGAAGTTTGACTGGAGAGAGGAGGTTTAGCTGTTTGGTCAAAGAAAGACTAAAACCTCCAGGAGCTGCAGGAAATAACAGCACAGATGAGCACTGAGGAGAGGGAAGAGAGGTGGAATACATCCGCCTGTGTCTCATTCCCCCAAGGAATGGTGATCGCTCAGGTCCTGACAGCCCCATAGCACTTAGCCCATCTTCCTGTACTGGGTTGGCCAAAATGTTCATTCAGGATTTTCTGTAACATCGAATGGAAGAACCCAAACGGACTTTTTGGCCAACCCAGTATTTAGATCCTGGCTCTCAATGAGCTATAGCTCAATATCACTTTCCTCTGGATTTCCCCTATTCCATATTCTCCTGCCTCGCCTCCCCAATTGAATTGTAAGCCTTTAGGCTGGACACACATAGGGGCCTCAATAAATACTTAACCACCATACCCTCTACATGTGTACATTCCATTATCAGGTTCAAAAGCTGGTCATGTTCATTTTCTCATTTGCTCTTCAGCTAAGCATAGTGTTGGGCAGAGCAGATGTCACTGCCCATATTGTGTAGACGTGAAAGCTCAGACCAGGGGTGGGAGGATGATTTCCCCCAATTAGTGGCATACCTAGGCTGTAAATTTGTGCCCCCCTCCCTTCTGTACCTCCCTTCTTCCCACAGTAAGTAAAGAGAGGGAGGCAAGAGAGAGGAGGGCTGGGGAGAGGGAGACCCACATCACTGTCTTGTGGAGGGAGCTGCTGCAGGAGGCTCCAGAGCCCAGGCCAACTGGGGACTGGGGTGGTGTCCAGACCAGGGTGCCCCCAGCTCAGAACTTCAGGATCCTGAGAAAACAAAGGGAGAGGGGTAGAGCTTGGTTTGTCCTTCCTTCTCTTCCCATCCTCTCCCTCCATTGCCACCTCTTCCATCAATCGGGAACAATGTCCACCCTCTCCTGCATTTGGAGAATCTTCCTTCAAGATCACAATGACAGTTGATCCACTCTAGTGTTTCTGGTCTCACTGAAGCAGGTTAGTGGGACACACCCCAAAACATCTTCCCTTCTTATGCTTGAAATCACCCCTTTCACTCCTTAGGGCCAAAACCCCTAGGTTCTGCTTTGGCAACGTAAGCCCCGTAGGAGAGAATTCATGTATACATGTGAATAAGTTTAAGGAAGTTGAAGAATTTCCTTGTGGTCCAGTGGTTAGGACTCTGCGCTTTCATTGCCAAAGTCCCAGGTTCAATCCCTGGTTGGGGAACTAAGATTCCACAAGCTGTACAGCACAGCCAAATTGGAAAATAAAAATAAGGTAGAGAAGTTGAACCCCTGTGTTCTGAGGGGGCTATAGAGACAGGGATTCTTGCAAAGGAAAAGGGCTGCAAGAAGCTGGGCAGAAAGGCTAACTACCTCCCACTTGGTGGAAATGGGAAGAGGTACAAAGGATGAAGGGGATGTCAATCTCAGAGGGAAGGGCAGGACTCCTCCTACCTGAGCAGAGGTCTCCTCAGGGTCCTCCTTGGGCATGTGGTCTGGGTCACTGCCTGAGTTGCCTGGTGGATTCAGCTCAAGAGAGGCCAGGTTCGTTGCTTGATGGGGCCAGCCAGAATTCAGCAGTGACATTGGTGGTAAAGTCTGCACAGAAAATAGCAAGAGGCCTCCCATTTATTTGACCATAACATTGCGCTAGGCAGGCTAAGTGCTTTACAGGCAGTATCTCCTTCAGTCCTCCCATCAACTACATGAGTTAGGTAGTATTCTGGTCACCATTTTACAGATGGTCCAACTGAGGCTCAGTAAGTGTAAGTGGTCTGCTCAAGGTCACAAAGCTAGGAAATGGCAGAGTCAGATCTTGAGGCCAAAGCTTTCAGCTCCAGAGTTTCTGAAGCTCCAACTCTAGGGTCTCCTAGCATTGGGATGGAGGGAAGAGGAGGCCTGTAATGGAAGAGGAAAATATGCCACCTTTCCAGTGAGCCTTTGGGTAGACTGGCCCTTGTTCCCCACCTCCCCAGTCATAATTCCCACCATTCTTCACTGTGCACTCAGCACCCAGGAAGCCTGCTTCCTCACCTCTTCCCACTTCTCCCACTGTAGGCTTCAGCCAGGTGAAAGAACCACTTCACCAGGAGACCCTTCTTAGCCTCTCCAGCCCATACCAGCTCACCTTTCCCTATGCTCCAGAAATAAGTACAGTGAGTGTCCCCAGATTTCTCACCTAATGTTCTTCTTTGCCCACTGTGCCTCTCTCAGCCCCTCATCTGGTCTATCAGCTCCTCCAGGACAGAGAAAAATCCTGTGTTTCTATCTTCTATCTCTGGTAGCAATTTCATTGGATAATTCTAAGTGCAATTCTTTAGCCCTCCTCTGGGCAAGCCCTGCTATGGCTACATTACCTTGGGGATAGGAGGTGAATACTGAAATGGTAAAGGGATGAGCCCTGCCCACAACAAACTCATCGTCTTCTGGGTCAGGTATCGATGAAACCAGGCATGGGGCCAGGATTCTGGGCAGATAAGAGCATCCCAGGAAGAAAAAACAGGTAAACTTTTCTAGAATATTTACTCTGTGCCAGGGACTTTTCTGGGGCTTCCCAGATGGTGCTAGTGGTAAAGAAGCCCCATGCCAATGCAGGAGTCAGAGGAGACTCAGGTCCAATCCCTGAGTGGGGAAGATCCCCTGGAGGAGGGCATGGAGACCCATTGAAGCGACTTAGCAACCACTGCATGCAGAGACTTTTCTAGCATGTTACATAATCCATCCTCACAACAATCCTGTGAAGTAGTTTCTATTATCCCATTTTATGTTGAAACAAACTGAAGTTAACTAACTTGCGTGAGGTCACATTAGAAGGTTAAGGGAAGCTTTAGAGGAGGAAGTTGCCTTTGGGAGCTGGGACCTCAAAGGGATCATCAAATCCCTAGCCTCCTTAAGACCCAGCTTTAGGGCTGGGTACAGGGTTTGGACCATAAAAATTATATGGCTTCCCAGCTCTGAGCCCTCACCCTCTGCTACCCTTCCCAGCTTCCTGGCTCCACACCCATCTTCTTCCTTCCTGTTCTGTCCCTCAGGTCAGCTTTCCTGTGGAAAAGCAGCCAGGATGGGCTGTTCACACTCAGGGCCAGGAGGGGACTGAGACCCTCTTTTCCAGGTTCTAGTTTGCACGAAATCGTCTCACACAGGACCAACCCTCAGAAATCAGCCCTCATGCCTCACCCTCAGTCCTTACCCCAGGACTGCATAACTCCACGTTCACTTAGCACTGGACTCCATCTTACTAACATGCTGGATTCCTTCCAGAATTCTCCTCACGCCCTTACAAATAAGACAAGACTGAACCCCCTCCCCCTCCCCGTCGGGCGCAGGTGTAAACAGGCTCAGGAGTTCTTTCCTGAAGGGCAGAGGTTAGGGATTGAGAAATTGGGGGGTGGGGTGTAAGGAATGAAAGATTTCCCCGGACAGTGAGAGGAAGAAAGTTTCGAGAAGTTTCTGGTCCCACCAAGTGCCCTCTTGACAGATCCCCAAGTTTTTTCTTGGGTTTCTCGGGGCCCACCTCCGAAGCGGGACGCGGTGTGGTTCCCGAGTCAGTTGGGGTTCCCAGTCCGGCTGCTGGAGTTTAGGAGAAAGGACGGGACTCCACTGGGGTCTCACCCTCGATGAGCGCTGGTGTCTGGGCGGTTCTGGACAGACGCCGCTGTCGGGCCCCTCACCCAGTCTCCACCTCCAGACCTAGGCGCCCGCCTCTGCCAGCCCCCGGGAGCGCGGCCCTTCCTCTCCCAGCATCACCCCTTCCCGCCCCGCGGGCCCCGTCCGCCTCTCCGGGGCTGGTAGGGCCCGAAGGCTCGGGGAGGGGCCTAGACCTGCTGAGTGAAGGAAAGCATGTGAGCGACATGGGTGAAAACGGTGCAGGTTCCACCGCCCCCACGCCCGTGGGCTTAGTCCTGGGACCGCATCTCTGCGGGCGCTGAGCAGACACCCAAGAGCCATCATTAGGCCGGGTCCTCAAGCACTCGCAGAACAGAACGCCCTTGGAAGCCTGCAGCTCCCCCTAGACCTTCCTTCGGGTCTCCTAGGCCTGCCCTTATCTGTGTGTCCCCACCCCCACCTAGTTCCCTCCCCCTTGTCCCCAGTCACTTTCTGGGGTCCCTTGTACGACCCTTCCCCGTTCCATCCCTTCGAGTTCCTCCCCCGTCTTTCGCGTTTCTCCCAGGTCCCGCCCCCGGCTCCGGTCCTTTTTCTGATCCTGGGAGTGGAAACCTTTGGTCCCACCTCTGGTCCCCTCAGCCCCGCCCCTAGCCCCGCCCCCGCCCCAGGCTCCGCCCCGCCCCCGCTAGGCGAGCTCCGCCGCTGGCCCGGAGCGCCCTCTGGCGTCTGCGCATGCTCCCTGCTCGCTACTGCAAAGTCCTCCAAAGGGACCTTCTAGGCTGCGCGCCGGTCGCCCCCGATCGGGTCCGCCTGCCCGCAGCGTCTCGTTGGTGCAGCCGGTGACCTCCGACCCCGCCGCCGCGGGGCGGGGAGGCCTTAGCTCCGGGCGGGCGGCGGCTTGCTGCAGCGGGACCCGGGAGCGGGGCCCGGCGCCGCCCGGGCCGCGGGGCGATGTGAGTCGGGGTGCGGCGGGGCGGGGACGAGGCGGCTCCACTGAGGCCGCACCGCGCCTCGCCGCAGTCTCCGCTCCCTCCCGAGGAAGTCCCGGGAGGGCGGGCGGTGAAGCCCCGGGGCTGGGGGCGGGGATCTCGGGACTACGCGCGGCCTGACCTCCTCTATTCCTTCCCGGCATCTAGAAATTCCCGTCTACTCTGTTACCTAAATCTGCGTCTAACCTCCCAGAACCACCCCATCCCCACCCCCGACACACCTTCGCGTGTCCTGGAGTCCCGAGAACCCCCGTCTCCTGCAGATTCCCCTGCTAAGCCCCCAGAACCACCATTCTCTCTGGGATGAGCCCAGATGCTTCCACCGTCCTGAAATTCCTCTGAGTCTTTATGCTCCTCGATTCTCCTTGCACCGTACTCAAATCCAAAGCGTTTGTCCACCTTTCCCCAATCCCTCTCACAGGTTTTGAGTCCCCATAACCTCAAACTCCTACTCCCAGCCCACACCTGTCTCAGAGCAGAGCCTTCTCCTGTCACCCGATGTCACCCCCTTAGCTGGGCTGTCATATGTCCTGGTATCTTTAAGAGCAGTGAAAGAAACAGGAAAAGATGCAGCACTCTCCCCCATCTTGCACCTTGCAGTTCTTGGCTTCACCCCCAGACTCCCTGTGGTTTGCTCAAGCCCCAGTATTTACCCAGCTGCCCGTCTTTACCCAGCTGTCTTCCTCAGCCCACTGCCTCCTTCCAGAGAGTAAGCCAGACAGAGGGCAGGGGGGTGGCGATGGAGGATCTGCTTGGCAGACTCTCTCTGATACTTAGCAGCAACATAAAGACTAGAATATTGGTTTCCTGAATCTTAAGCCATTGCTCTTTCCAATACATCTCCGTGTCTTCTTGAGAGTGCTCTCTGTAGAGTTCAAGTTCTCTGCAAAGGTAAGGTCATGATCTTGATATTGGTTGTAACAGGATTCAGAGAGGGTCTAGAAGTGACTTAAAATGTTCTGGCCTCTCTCGGACTTCAAAGTCACTGTTTTGAGGGGAGTCTTTCCCTCTCTGGGCCTATGGGGCTTGGAGTTTGTGGTGCCTTTGGCCTTGATCTTTCTTCATTGGCATTTATATCCCATTAGAGCCTGGAATGGATATCCAGGTGGGATGGACTGACAGCAAGTCAGTTTCATTAACAATTGAGGGGTGAGGATAGAAGTTTTCCACTAACCTGTGGTCTCTGTCTCCTATGCTAGGTGAGCCCCAGGTGTGTCCCAGGGAGATCCAGGTGACTTCTCTGCAGACTGCTTGCCATGCCACCCCACCAAGAACAGGGGGAATAAAGTGGGGGTCCTTCCCCATGCCCCTCCCATGGTCAGCTCTCCGATGGCCTGGGTGAGGTGAGACCTGTGTATAGGAGCCACTTTTCTAGAACTTCCCAAGGTGGGTGGAATTGAGGGTGCAGGTCAGGATTGTTCAAGACTTTACACTTTCAATGGGAGTTCTAGAAGGTATCTAGTCCTACCGATTCATTTCTTGCAGCAAGTTGCAAACGCATAATTTCTGGTTGGGGTTGGTCCATGGGTTTGCTTGCTCCCTTAGGTCATTGTAGCCTGGTGGTGTCATCTCCATTCTAGCCACAGGCCCAAATGTTGTGATGTCTAATTTGAGTACCGTCATTCGGGAGGGAAAAGCCAGATAGTAAGGCCTCTGGTCTTCCGTTTGGACAAAGGGGAGCAAACCGAGTTTCTTTAATGAAGAAATGCCTACTCAAGGTTATGAAAATAGTGCTCAGTTTTCAATTTCAATCGTCTGAATGTATCTCTTAACCATAACTTAACATTTCATTTGAAGAGAACATCAAAAATAAATTTGAGATAGATGTTATAACCTCAGATATGCAGATGACGCCACCCTTATGGCAGAAAGTGAAGAGGAACTAAAGAACCTGTTGATGAAAGTGAAAGAGGAGAGTGAAAAAGCTGGCTTAAAACTCAACATTCAAAACACTAAGATCATGGCATCCAGTCCCATCACTTCATGGCAAATAGATGGGGGAACAGTGAAAACAGTGACAGACTTTATTTTCTTGGGCTGCAAAATCACTGCAGATAGTGGCTGCAGCCATGAAATTAAAAGACGCTTGCTCCTTGGAAGAAAAGCTATGACCAACCTAGACAGCATGTTAAAAAGCAGAAACATTACTTTTCTGGCAAAGGTCCATCTAGTCAAAGCTATGCTTTTTCCAGTAGTCATGTATGGATGTGAGAGTTGGATCATAAAGCTGAGCACTGAAGAATTGATGCTTTTGAACTGTGATGTTGGAGAAGACTCTTGAGAGTCCCTTGGACTGCAAGGAGACCCAACCAGTCCATCCTAAAGGAGATCAACCCTGAATATTCATTGGAAGGACTGAAGCTGAAGCTTCAGTACTTTGGCCACCTGATGCAAAGAACTGACTCATTGGAAAAGACCCTGATGCTGGGAAGGATTGAAGGCAGGAGGAGAAGGGGATGACAGAGGATGAGACAGTTGGATACCATCACTGACATGAGTTTGAGCAAGCTCTGAGAGTTGGTGATGGACAGGAAAGCCTGACATGCTGCAGTCCATGGGGTTGCAGAGTCAGACATGACTGAGCAACTGAACTGAACTGAGATGTTGGGGTGGTGGTAAGAAAGGAAGAGAGAGGATCTGAGTGAGGTGGGACAGGAGGAACAGGAGAAAGTTCCAGGCCAAAGTGTCTGGGACTCCCCACCTACATTTTCTTTGCTGAATCTGGATGAGGCCCCCAGCTGACACCTAGCTCCTGATGCAGATCTATTCCTCTAGGTCCCTCCTTTTAGCCCTGTTTTTATGCTGCCCAGGCTGTTCTTCCCTATCATATGTCAGAATCCTACATACTTCTCAAGGTCCAGGTCAAACGTTACCCCTGAGAAGCTCTCTCCATCCCCCCATCAGCATTAATCCTTAACACATCCTAACTCGAGTTAATGTTTATCCAGTGTGTGTCTGGCCCTGGATTGAGAGTGTGAATTCCTTGAGGGAGGGACTGTGAGTCTTGGACAGAGTAGGTGAGCACAACAGGGTGGTTCTGCCAGAGTTCCCCAGAGCAGGGCTTTGGGGAGCTGGCTTTGATGACCCTACTGTCCTTTGTGTTTTTCCCTAGGGCAGGCAGGCTGCTCTGACACCATGGGGAGCTGCTGCAGCTGCCTGAATCGAGACAGCGTCTCAGACAACCACCCCACCAAGTTCAAGGTACCCACAGCCCCCTTCTTTCCTGCATACCCAGAATGGCCTCCTGGGTTCTGCCCAAGCTATCAAGTTGCCTGCCTGGAGAAGGTGAAATGACCTGCTTAGGCTGTAGGCTTTTTAAGACTTACTAAGAATTCTCAAGCTCAGGATCTCTGAGCAGGCCCAAGGAAAACAGGCTTAGTCCATTGCCTTTTTTGCAGCTCTTAGTCTTACTAAGAATGAAGAAATGCTGAGAGTAGTAAAGGTTGTGCTTTCAGCACGACGTTCACTCCCGTCAGTGTATCTTTAAACAAGAAAAGTCTGCAATGTTAAGTTTGCTGTTTGCTTTGGGAGGCTAATGCCAGGCCCAGTGGACCTGTGTGCACCCCCCACTCCTTCCACTTCTTGTAGGGGGCACCTCCTCCTCACCCCGCGCCCCCCCCATCTTGAAGCCCAAGTTTCTCCCGCTCACCATAAGAGGGAGCCCTCAGCAAGGTCCTCCAGTTGGGGGAGGGAGTGGAGGCCTTTCTATTTGTTCCACTTGCATTTGACTCTCCCAGGGGCTTACGATTTTGAATTCACAATGAAACCTTTTCTTGCATTAACATCTGGTCCTTGGATACTAGCCATGGACCATTTGGGGTCATCTAACCTTGGATGTCTAACTATCTGACCTTAGGGGTCAACTCACCACCCCTCCCTGCACTGCCCAAATGACACAACTAAAGCCTAGAGAATTGTCTTGGGTCACTGACACTGCCTCATCCGTGTCCCAGTAATCATGTGGCATTCCTAGTGGCTCACGGACCCAGCACACTTGAGGGACTCAGTCACTGACCCCTCTGTCCTATGCCCCTGCCAGGTGACGAACGTGGACGATGAGGGGGTGGAGCTGGGCTCCGGGGTGATGGAGCTGACCCAGAGCGAGCTGGTGCTGCACCTGCGTGGGCGCGAGGCTGTCCGTTGGCCCTACCTCTGCCTGCGGCGCTACGGCTATGACTCCAACCTCTTCTCATTTGAGAGTGGCCGCCGGTGCCAGACTGGCCAGGGTGAGTACCAGCCCCTGCCCTACGCTGGGATGGTGACTTGTCCATGGGGAACAGGTTCTGCAGCCGGAAGTCGCAGGTTGAGGGTAATTGGGGAAGTCTGTTGACTTGGCAGGTGTTGCCCAAAGAAGGGAAGGGTCATGGCCAAGGGTGCACAGAACTAAGTGGACTCCCAGGCCGGTGCTTCTCTTCAGTCACTGCAGCTCCAGGCTGGGTGGCTTTGTGGGGTCATTTGTTGCACAACCCATGGGAAGCAGGCAGTGGTCCCAGGCAGAGCCTGCATGGGAAAGCAAGCAGTTCCTCCTCCCCTTTTTACTCTTGTTTCAGGGTCCTTGTTGCCCTCCCAATAAGAGCAGACAGCCCCACATCATATGCCCAGGTCCCTGTGTATAACGAAAGGTCAGGCAGGAGCACTCACTGCCTTGGGCCTGTGCGGGGTGGGAATGATAGATGTGGAGAGGTCCGCAGTGTAGCGAATAACCCTCCCAAAGTTAATCTTTGTCTCCCGTCACCTGAGGGCGGTGGAATGTGATATATTCGGCCTTCCTCCCCTTTCTCCCTACAGCTGGAGGTCAGGGAGGAATGGGTTGTTCCATGATGTTAAGTCTGGGGCCAACCATTGCTCTTTGAAGGGCGGGCATGGTCTGGGCTTGTCTTTGAGGACCCAGACCTGAGCTGCCGGAAGGAAATCCCCCACAGGATTGTGCTCGGTGCAGTGTGGGGGCTGTGATGGCAGTGATAGAACTAGCAAGCTCCTCTGATGAGGCCGCCAGCACAGCAGAGCGTCTCTGTGGCTGTGGTGGCCAGGGGAGCCCCACCCTCCATGCACCTTACTGTGGAGCTCAAGAGGCAGAGACAGTTAACGCTGGCTGAGCAGCGAGAGGGGAAGAAGGGGCCTCTCTGCTCCTGGTCGGGTTTGATCCCCACTGGGGATCCCAGAGGAGCACCATAGATCCCAACACAGGGTTCTTCTAAAACTCCAGTCTTTCTCAGCCTTTTCTAAGCCCTTGACATATCTTGGAATGAGATGTAATAGAGTAGAATGAGGAAAGAATAGTCCTGTTTCTTCTCCTCCCTTTTACCCTTTTCATTCCATTCCTGCAGACCTGACACCCCGGCTTAGTTTGTCTTTGTGTGGATATCCACATGCACATCCCAAGTCCTGGTCCCCACTGTTACAAAGGAGGATGCAGAATCCCATGTTGGCCCAACACCCCAAGGACATCTTTGGATTCCCTGAGTCATGCATCCTCAGCCCAATCCTGCTGAGGACCATCCATTGCTGCCTTGGAGTTTGAGGGGCTGTAAGGATACCTGCATGGAGGAGCCACATGGTTGCCATGCCATATTTGTCCGTTAGCTAAATGGCCCATTCTTCCTTTGTATACTAGAGTTCAAGCTCCATGAGGTCAGAAGCCCGTACACAGTAGATAGTCACTCTCTGGTCAGGCACTGGGCTAAGTATACAGTGAACAGACAGTGAACAGGACAGACCCTCCCACCCTCAAAGAGCTTAGAGACCACTGGGCATAGAGCTGAGGGATGGGGCCCTGGCAGAGCTTTTTTTTCTGGGGAGCAGGGGGTAGCAGGTGGGGTGGAGGGTCACTCATCTGACACCATTCTTTCCACTTTGATTTTTTACTTCACTTTCCTTCACCCCTGTACATACATATCCTTATGAAAATGATTTAACCTCAGAGGAATATAGTTGAAGTACCAGATCTTATGGCTCAGACGGTAAAGTATCTGCCTGCAATGTGGAAACCTGGGTTCGATCCCTGGGTTGGGAAGACCCCTTGGAGGAGGGCATGGCAACCCACTCCAGTATTCTTGCCTGGAGAATCCCCATGGACGGAGAGGCCTGGCGGGCTACAGTCCATGGGGTCACAAAGTCGGACACAACTGAGCGACTAAGCACAACACAGTAGATCTTAAGATGATGGTAATGCATAGTGTGTGTTGGGGGAGGGGAGTGAAGGCCTTGGGCCAGCTTCTCCCATGGCTCTTGGATATTGGAGAGTGTGCAGAGAACAGTTGGGATTCTAACTAACCCTAACCCCTTCAGGCCTGGGACTGAAGTTCAGAGACATTTTCTGAATTCTGTGCATCCTTTCAGCCTCTCTGGTCCTCCCCTACAGGACGCAGGGTCAGAGGAGCCTCATTTCTCCTTCTTCTTCTTCTTCAGGGATATTTGCATTTAAGTGCTCCAGGGCTGAGGAAATCTTCAACCTCCTCCAGGATCTGATGCAGTGCAACAGCATCAATGTGATGGAAGAGCCAGTCATCATCACCCGCAACAGCCACCCGGCTGAGCTTGACCTCCCTCGGGCCCCCCAGCCTCCCAATGGTGAGGAGACCCCTCTCTTCAGCACCCCAACACACACACAAGCATAGGTCCAGGGAGCACTGGTCTTGGAGGCATGAGTCAGACAGGCAGGTGGAGGATGGCTGGGCGAACCGGGCTTCCAGGACCATCATTCATCATCAGATAACTCCCAGGGATGGATAAGTCCTGGCCTGGACCAATCAGGTGACTCAAGCTGAGGCTGGGGAGTCCAGAGCCTTGTATTGACGGATGATCAGGGAGCAGACGGGAAGACATTGGGTTTCCATGGAAACGGCAGTTTGGAGCCGTTTTGCTTCCTTCCGTCTACTGGGTCATACCCATATACCTTTCCTGACAGCTGGCGCAGCATCTCTGCCCACGGCTGTCTGGAGAGGTTCCCACAGTTTCTGCTTGTTCATTCACTGAATCACACCGAACACCTGCTCCGTGTCCTGCCCTCTATCGGCTGGCCCGTGAGGGACAGAAGAAATACACACACGGTCCTTGATTTTGAGGAGCTTCCCTGGAGTTCACTGGCAGAGCTGGAATGAAGTGTAGGGTCAGTTCAGTGACAGCAAGGTGTGCCTTAAGTGTTTCAGATAAGGCCGTGATGGGGGAAGTGAAGTTCAAGCTGAGCTTTCAGAAGAACAGCAGAGGCTGAAGATCAGACTCAAGGTGAAGACAACGGGGACTGCCAGTTCAGTGGGGTGGACCCGTGGGGACCCCAGGAGTATCTCCCTGTGAGATTCCCAGGCTGCCACACGTACGGTTGCAGGTAGCTGCCAGGTGGTTTAAGGACCCCTTGTCTCCTGTGTGCCCAGCTCTAGGATATACTGTCTCCAGCTTCTCCAATGGCTTCCCTGGCTGCCCAGGAGAGGGTCCCCGATTCTCAGCACCCCGGCGCCCCTCAACGAGCAGCCTCCGACACCCCTCTCTTGGTGAAGAGTCCACCCATGCCCTCATTGCCCCGGATGAGCAGGTGAGCAAGTGGCTGCCCAGGGTCTTCCTATTGGTCTGGTGGGGGTGGGGGATGGGAAAATACAGCACCTCCTCCTGGTGAAGCTCATGGGAGGGAAGAAAGTAGACAGGACCCCTTCCTTTCCCAAGGAAGGGAGGCCACTTCCCTGGAAGGTTTGGAGGTCAAGGAAGAGGAGGAGACTGCAGCCCTTTTCCCACGTGCTTCTCCTCTCATCCTGTCCCCTGTTCTCTGTTTCCTCCTTGCCCTTGGACCCTCCCGCCCTGGACTGTAATGCCCAGTCCCACACCTACGTCAACACGCCGGCCAGCGAGGAGGAGCAGCGCCGAAGCCGGCACTGCCTGCAGCCCCTGCCTGAGGGCCGGGCGCCCTTCGCGTCTCAGGCCCGGGGCCCCGACCAGCGGGACCCACAGGTGTTCCTGCAGCCGGGCCAGGTGAAGTTCGTGTTGGGCCCCACCCCGGCTCGGCGGCACACCACCAAGTGCCAAGGCCTGTGCCCGAGCCTGCAGGACGCCCCCCACCACAACAATAACAACGAGGGCCCTTCGGAGTGTCCGGCCCAGCCCAAGTGCACCTACGAGAACGTCAGCGGGGGGTTGCGGCCGGGGGCGGGCTGGAGACTGAGCCCGGAGGAGCCGGGCTGGAATGGCCTCGCGCAGCGCCGGGCCGCGCTGCTGCACTATGAAAACCTGCCCTCCCTGCCCCCCGTGTGGGAGAGCCAGGCCCCGCAGCCAGGGGAGGAGGCCGGGGATGACGGTGACTCAAGGGACGGGCTCACACCCTCCTCCAACGGCTTCCCGGAAGGCGAGGAGGACGAGACTCCGCTGCAGAAGCCCACCAGCACCCGGGCTGCCCTCCGCAGCCACGGCAGCTTCCCCGTGCCGCTGACCCGGCGCCGAGGCTCCCCGAGGGTCTTCAACTTTGATTTCCGCCGGCCGGGCCCGGAGCCCCCAAGGCAGCTCAACTACATCCAGGTGGAGCTGAAGGGCTGGGGTGGAGACCGCCCCAAGGGGCCCCCGAACCCCTCCGCCCCCCGAGACCCTGTTCCCGCCACGCACCCGACCCGCAGCTCAGACTCCTACGCCGTGATCGACCTCAAAAAGACCGTGGCCATGTCCAACCTGCAGAGGGCGCTGCCCCGCGACGACGGGACCGCCCGGAAAACCCGGCACAACAGCACCGACCTGCCTCTGTAGGCGCGCCCCTCCTCCGCCCGGCCCGGCTGCGCCTCCCGCCCCCGCGCCCCGAGCCCCCGCGCCGGGGTTCGGGGCTGCTTCGCAGAAGGGCACTGAGGCGGGCCAGATGCTTTCCCGCACTGGCCGGAGTCCCCAGAGAGATCAGCCGCAGAGGCCCCCGGTGTCCGAGTTGGGGACCGGAGAGGGTGACCAGGCGAGGAGGGAGCCGCGGCGTAAACTGTGAAGGGCGCCCCCGACGGCAGGCAGCACCCTCCCGTTCTGTCCTCTGTCGCCGTCTGTCGTCTGTGTGTTTTTTCGGTTGAAATTTGGAAGCATTTTGTACCTGTTGATTTTATTTATCAGTTTATTTTTCTATTTATTGTTTTAAATGTAATTTAACATATTTATTATTAATATAATTATTTTTAAATTCTGACGTGGTGGAGGACGTCACATGTTTAGGGAGTTTTTTTTTTTCTGGCGTGGTGCTGGGGTAGGCGTCCAGGAGGCCTCACAGAGGTAGGGGCGCCACTCTAGGGTGATCGTGGTTTTTGTAACAAGTAACAACCATTTCTTTTTCTCCTCTAAGAAGCCTTGGCCCAGAACTGAAAGTTGCCAGGGATGGCTGTTCTGTCCAAGTAAAATGACAACAGCTGGAGTCCTTGATGCCCAAAGGGGATCTGTAAGAAAAACTACCCTGAGGAGATAAAACCCCGACTGTCTGAGGTTGTAGATGGTGGGGGTGGGATTGAGGGGTGGGGAGCTGCGCATATTCACCTTCTCTGGACTCCCTCACTGAGTCCCCCTTCTGCCCCCAGGTGGATCCGATTGGGTACTGCCCTCCTTTCCCACCTTGGCCCCAAGGGGGACCCTGGATCTTCCTTCAGCGCCATCTACATGGCAGGGTCAAGACTAGAACCTTTAAACAGGACTTTACTAAAAACCCAGGAAAAGCAAAAAGGAAATTAAAAAGGGAAAAACAGTGTAATATAGAACTAAATAGTCGGACTTACAAAGAATGACTCTCCAAGAGAAGTCCTCCCTAGGAATGAGCTCTCTGGGGCATTTCTGACCAACTGCAGGGATGGGGCCCTCATCCGAACACCTGCCTTGGCCCCTCTGTCCAGGGCTGCACGCTACCCCTGCCTGAGGCTGTGGTTGGGGAAGCTCCCTTTCTGTATCCGGAGGCTGCCTCTTTCCTCTTCCTCCTCCCACCAGCCTCCCTGCCTCAAAATTTCCTTTTCTGTCTCAAACCCCTGAGTGGTTTATCTTCAGAAAATCCAGTGTCTCTAATGAGGCACTCAGGGCCCTGCAGAGGAGAGGGAGCAGGGTTTGTCCAAGCCTTAAGGACAAGCCTTCTTGTCTCTGGTCACTGTTTGTGCCCAGTTCCCTGTCCTGTGGAGTGAGCAGACCTGTCCTCCATACCAAGGAAACAGATCAGGGTGGGGCCCGCCTGCCTCCCTCTCCTGCTGTTCAACCACTGCCCGGGGCCTCAAGTCTAGAAGTGCCCTCCTCCCTGAGGGGGAATTAGACCAGCCAGCTTCCGGAACCCCCTGACTTTGGGTGTCCCTCTCTGTGCAGGAAATGGGCAAAGAGAACTGGCCAGAAAAGATGGGAGATGCCCTTCACCTGGGGCCCAGTAGGATCCCAGGGTGCGGCTGGCTCTAAACACCTCTCTCCTTTATACCCTTTTGATCTCTGGACCAGAGGGCTCACCCACGGCAGGCTGGGTTTCATGCACTTTTCCCACACTGCAGGAGGGCAGTACTGTCCTTTCTCTGCTGCTCACTCAGGCAGGCAGCTCAATTCTGCTTTCTCCGTGTCCTCCCACACAACCCCTGCCCCTCCTTTTGGCCTCCACAGTCAGGAGCAGTGGACCCTTCAAACAGGATCACCAAGATTAGGGGGCAGACCTGGCCGTGCCAGGACCAGGCCTAGGACCCCTGGCTGTGCTAGTGACTCATGAGTGTGCTCAGGCCCCTCCTTACTTGTGAACTCTGTCATGGGGGAGTCAGGAGCCTGGCTTGAGTCGAGGCTGGGTTCTGGGGCTGACTTGGCTGTCATCTCCACTCTCTTGAGCGTTTGGTCACCCCAAGTAGGCCTTGGATTTGCCCTTGGAAAACACAGAGTTTATTGTGAGAAGTACCTAATGAGGTGATGAAAATAGCACTGCTTTGGAAAGCAGATCCATCTGGGCAGGCTCTTGCCCCAACCACTCCCCAGGGAACAAAAACCACTGGCCCTCATAACTCTTCAGCCCCAGAGACTGACCCCAGGCTTGCCACTGCTCCTTTGCTGAACAACTCACTCTCAGGGGTGGCCAGGTCTTGGTCAGGCTGGGAGCTTCCCCCAGAGTAAGCTGTAATCACTCTAGTCTGCATATTTGTGGGGCATTGGGTGGGGGTCCAGGGCACATCCCAGGAATTGGCTCCCAGCCCAATGTGACCACCAAGCTTCCCTGTTCCCTCCCCAGGTCACTGCCTGTGACCCACGAGGCTGCAGGAGGAATTTTCCTCTGGTGTGGCGGGTGGGCTGTGAGTGGACTGCTTTCCTGGTGAGGAGGGGAGGGTTGGGAACAGAGTGATGCCCCGGAGGGCAACTGCAGCTCCTATGTCTGATCTTACCCTGCCAGCATTCAGGGCGTGGTATGTGGACCGAATCCGTTTCCATTGCCATCATCATCCAACCATCTCCACCAACATGGTGAATGTTTGCTGACTGCTCAGTTCTCTTCTTTAGAATCAGGCCTTACCCACCCCCCGGGGCTGCCCTCAGGAAAGGACAGGAGCCAGCATCCTGTCCAGGAGTGACATTTCAGGTCAGACCAGGAGGGGCCCTCCTGGAGCCCACCCCTGGGTAATAATAGCACTTGACAACGGTATAAACATGGGCGGCTTATAGACAATTTATCTCTTTCAGCTCACTAGTCAGGATTGTTATCACCACAGTGCAGAGGAGGAAACAGGTCAAGAGGTGAACTGACTTGCCTGGGGCCGTGGAGTTAATTAGTGGCTTGAGCTGGGGCTGCCTGCCAGTCGTGTGTCTTTCCCAGGCCCTTCTCCCAACCTGGCCTGCAGGTGCTGAGTTTCCTCAGGTGGGCTGTGCCGAGCCAGCGTGTTGGGTGCTGCCCCAGACAGAAGTGGGCCAGGTGTTAGTGGGGGCCACATTCCAGTGTTCTCACTCAGGAATCCTTTTGAATTCCAAGCCAGGGCCTTGCAAGGTGAATCTGCTTTCCCCTTGGGTTGGCCTGATGCCCACTCACAAATCCTGCCTCTCTATTCTTTTATATATGTAAATTAAAAAAAATTTTTTTAATTTATTTTTCTGGTTTTACCTCGAGGCACCTGGAACTTCCTGAATAGGGATCAAACCTATGCTCCGTCCAGTGGCAATGCAGAGTTTTAACCACTGGACCACCAGGGAAGCCCTAATGCCCCTCAACTTTTTCAGTGCCTTAGAATCCCATTCTGTAGGTGGGTGTGCAGAAGGTGCTTGAACTCCCCAACCCCCACCACCCTCTCCTCCAGGCATCTCAACCCCACATGAGGCTTGTCAGGGCAGGTTAGGACCCCCCTGGGCTCTGAGGGGGTTCTCTGACCAACACCATAAGGAGAAGTCATACTCCCAGGTGAAGGAGGGTTTATAATGAGGGGTCCCTGAGACTCCAGGAAGGCCATGGGCGGCTGAGGCCAGGTTGAGAGGGCCTGGGTGTACCCCTCAGGGCTCCATGTCTGCAGATTCACAGAGTTGAGATGGAATCTTGTAGGTTGGCTAGACTGAACCCATCCAGTAATCCCTTCGACAGGATTCCTCAGGATGCTTATCAGGTTTCTGTTGATACACTCCCCGGTGCGGGTGCGAGCTCACTGCTTCACAAGTGCTCTCTCCAGGAGGGTCTTATGATGTCCCTAAACCGGTTTCCTCATCTGTGACACTGGGATTATAACAGTTCTTCTTGAAACTGTGAGGATTAGGGAATTCCCAGGTGGTCCAGTGGTTAGGACTCCACCCTTTCACTGTCAAGGGTGTGGGTTCAATCCCCAGTCAGGGAACCAAGATCCTGCAAGGCATGCAGTACGGCCAAAAAGAAAGAAGGAAAGAAATTGTGAGGATCAAACAGGAAACTATCTTCCCAGCATGAGCCATGGCAGCTGGCCCCGTAGTAAGGGCTCAGTAAATGGTAGATGTTTTCATCTGAACATGATTCTTTCTGGCATAACCAGAAAGGCGTCTTCTGCTGTATCCAGCCCTTTGTGCCCTAGTTTGACCCAGAACTATTGAATGTAAGGCTCAGGACTGACCTGCGCCTTCCTTCAGCCCAATGTCATCGTTGTTCCAGATGTTACACCTCTGCCTGGTTCTGCAGTCACTCCATGGGTCCTTCTTATTCTTGGGACCTCAGAGCTGGCTTGACACTGGGTCTTTCCACACAAACATCAGCAGCTACCTAATATTGGAGTCCTTGGTTTGTTAAATCAAAGTCCAGACCCTCCTGCTTATTCAGCTGACATCTCTTGTTGTTTGCCTGTGTCTGTCCTGGCATCTAGAGGCACCAGCCCTGGCAGTGAACCTGGAGGTGATGGGGAAGCAGAGGTGGGGGGTGGGAGGGGCTCTCTGTGGGCGATGGATCACGAGGGGTCTCTGCGGCATCTGGGGTTTTCAGCCTAACTCTTCGGGAAGCTTCACTCTGCCTGCCAGTGGTTGGTAGGAAGCCTTGCCCCGACTTACCTTGCTCGCAGGTGGACCCCTCTCCTGGCCTCTCTGGGGATGGATATTCCTGCCCCAGGGCCCCATGGATGTTTGTGGACAGGGGCTGGGGAGGTCAGGAGAGTAAGAGCATCACTCGTGCTCCAGGTGGGTGCTGTCATTATGCTCATTCTTAAGGGATTATTAATATAATGACTGAGCTAATGAGCACTGTGGGGGTGGGGAGGGGACACTTTAACCCTACCCGGTGCCTGCTGATTGATGGGGTTGTTTCCTCAGCCATCTCTTCAGCTCCTTTAGCTGAGGAGACCTGGCCCCTTGAGGGCCCCATCGCCTCCCTTCACTTGCCTCTCCTGTAGCCTGACCTGGTTCCCCTCTGGGTGAGAAGATCTCAGAAAGGGTGTGGCAGGGACAAGATGTGGGGGTTAGAGATGAGGGACTGGGGACTCTGGCTCTGTGGAAGGGAATGTAAAAGCAGTGAAACCTCTGACCTTGACTGCATGCTGCCTGGGCTGGGGGAAGCCAGGCAGCTGAGTCTGAGGAGGGCTTGAGGGGAGATGGGAGCAGCCATGGAAGAAAGGGTGAGGGACATCACGGTGGGAGTGAGGAAGTTTCCAGGTGTTTTTGGAGGCACCTTGCCTCTCTGGCCCAGATGGGCTGGTGCTGGCCAAAATCTTTCCTTTTAAGCGCATTTCCTCTTGGGATGAAAAGACTTAGGGAGTCTCTCAATGTATCGCTATATCAGAGTTGGGGTGCTGGAGCCCCATGAACCTATGACTTGTATACAGTCGTACAAGTATGTGCTGTGCTGTGCTAAGTTGCTTCAGTCGTGTCCATCTCTTGTGACCCCATGGACTGTAGCCCACCAGGCTCCTCTGTCCATGGGATTCTCCAGACAAGAATACTGGAGTGGGTTGCCATGCCCTCCTCCAGGGGATCTTCCCGACCCAGGGGTCAAGCCCACATCTCTTATGTTTCCTGCCTTGGCAGGTGGGTTCTTTGTCACTAGTGCCACCTGGGAAGCCTTGATTTCTCTAGCCATGAATAGACACAGTGGGCCCAAGATTCAAAATCTGAGTCGTGGGGGCTAAGTCCTGACAAAACCCCACCTCCCCGAAACTCACTGTCGAGTTGGAGAGTGAGGCTCACACAAGACAGGATCATGAACCATGTGCCTCTTCACGTGGAGAGCTGTGTGGCCTCAGACAGATCACCCAACCTCTCTGAACCCGTTTCCTCATTTATTAAGGGAGACTAATAACACCTTCTGATGTTGCTGTGTCTTGGGTAAGGAAATGCACATAGACTGCTCAGGGGGCACTTGGCACAGAGCTCGAGCGTCCCTGTGCTGTGGTTGTCACAGCAACAGCCGGTGACGTGGGGAAGCTGGCTGAAGGGGGTCATGAATGGTGGGGAAGAGGAGGGGAGGAATCAGAAGTGTAGGCCTAGCGGCTAAGCTGGGGGCATGCGAGGAGAGGAGCCAGTGGGGTGGGAGCATGACGGTTGGGGAAGGAGGGGGAGGTGACTATACTTGATAGGCTGTGTGCCCATGATTGGAAGGGGCAGCTGTGGGGCTCAGACCAGACTGGGTGTGGGCATTCACCTGTCGACTCACTCAACAAATATTTAGGGAGGGCCTGTTAGGTGCCAGGCATGGTGACGGGCAGTCATCAGGACAAATAGGGCACTGCCCTCCTGAGCTTACCTTCTACTGACGGTGTGAGAGGGTTAACCACCTAATTAATTACAATGAACAAGTTAAGTTCAGGGACGAGCATTCCTTTGAAAAAACTGCAGAAGGAGCAATGTGATTGAAGGGCAGAAAGGGGCCACATGTCAAAGAAGGTCTAGCTGGGGAGATGACCGTGGGGTAGAGGCATGAAGAAGGCTGAGGGAACAGCCAAGGGAAGGAAGGTCCAGACGATGGAGAGAGCATGTGCAAAGGCCCTGCAGGAAAAGTGACAGGGTCCGAGGAGGCCTGTGTAGCTGGAAAGGGGTTAAGGATCGGAGAGGGTACGGGGTGGGGGAGGACCCAGGACACACAACGTCCCTTGGGCCAGGGGAAGCGACTGGACTAGCTACTGGGGGGTTGGGAGCAGAGACCTGACTTGAGTAATAGAGTAGCTCTGGCTGTGGCCTGGGGCAGGGGTGGGGCTGTTGGGTAGAAAGGGCAGAAGTGGGGAGACATATGAGGAGGCTACTGCTGGAATCTAGGGAGACGTGACAGTGCTGGGGAGCCCATTGGTGGCCATGGGAAAGGAGGGAAGAGGACAGATTTGGGATGGATTCTGAAGTAGGTCCAACAGAGGATTGGCAATGGAAATAATCAGGGGTGGTGAGATGTGGGAAAGATAAAGCGGGGATTAAGGAGGGCTCTGAGGTCTGGGACCTGCTTCTTATCTAGGCCTGTGGGGAGGGATGCCTTCTACTGAATGGAAAAGGAATGTGGGGGGAGGGCGGGCAGATTTCAGTGGGAGGCCTGGGAGAATGCCTCCTGACCAGAGGTCAAGGAGCTGGGTCCTCAGACACCACGACTCAGAGCTGAGGGCTCCACCACATGCTCCCAGGGCCGGGCCAGGCCACGCTTGGCCGAGGCCCACCTTGCTGTTCCTTCCCTTTCGATTCTGCGTCTATTCTCTGCCGGACCTGTGACCAGGGGAGAACTGGATGCTGAGCCCAACCCTACCCCCAGGACTCTGGGAGGTGAGGCTGCAGCGATGCAGTGGGAGGGGGCACTGCTGTCCAGAGCAGGCCTTGGGGAACTCGGCACTCAGAGGGTGGCCCATGTAGGCTGAGAACGCCTGGAGGACAAGCCACTGGAGGCTGGCCCCGGCACGGAGCAGTGGTGACACCTT
Source organism: Antilocapra americana (assembly GCA_007570785.1). NCBI lineage: Eukaryota > Metazoa > Chordata > Mammalia > Artiodactyla > Antilocapridae > Antilocapra > Antilocapra americana. The sequence goes on from ML661332.1 coordinate 9,382,275, forward strand.
CTTCTACAAAGGGACAAAGGTGAGACCCTCAGAAATACTCCTGGAGCCTCGGGATCATGGTCTCAGCTTCCTAGAATCTGGGCTGGCTATGGGGGTTGTGCCTGGACTTGGCAGGAAGCCGGGCCAAGGTCAGCCAGACCCCTTCCAGACAAGCTCAGAATCTGGAAAGCAATAGGGGTGGCTTTGGGGAGTGTCCAGGCATCTGGATACCTCTTCTCCTCCATCCTTGCTGGGTGTGTGAGGACCCCCTGATTTTGTGGATTTCCCTGTACGGTGGGCAGAGCCAGCCCTCCAGACACCAGGATGTGGAGGAGAGCTGGGGAGGCTGACGATACGTTCCAGGAGGGGTCCCTCCCAGCTGCCTGCCCAGAACCCCCGGCCCCCACTCTGCCCTCAGGTTTCCCCCACAAGGAGCACAGAGCAGAGGGTAAGCCCTGGCAGGCTCCATGCTGTGACTCACAGGCCCACCCCTCCAGAACCCAAACTTGATGGGCTGAGACCTAGGCTGGGGCCAGCTCTGGCTCCTCGGTCCTGGGACCATAACCGCATCTCTCTGAGGCCTGATTAGGGGCCCTGGGTGAGAGAGGTGACGGAGCTTCCTGGATGCATTATCAGTGTTTGGTTTGGGACTTTTGGAATAGGTTCAGTTCCTGTTCCTTATCTAGGCCTGATAATTAGAGTCTCTGGCCTTTGATAGGCCTTTGATAGTCCTGTGTCTGGGACACAGGACTCTCAGCCCTGCCACCCTGCCCCAGCATTCACCACCTACGGAGACTGGCCAAGGCCAGCTCCATCCAAATCACCACTCCCTGTGGCCTGTTTGACTTGCCAAGCCCCTGCAGGGTCTCAAGAGGACATGGGGCACAGGAGCACGCGTTCCTGGCCCCCTGGACAGGTCTGGGGACTTAAAGGCGAGACTGGTCAAGAACAGGAGGGAGTCTCTGGAAATCTCCAGCCTCCACTGCCAAGTGGGCCACTCTCTCTGGGGGAGGAACTGAAGACAATGGTGCAGACCCATGGGGTAACCCATGGACTGGCCTGAGGTTAATTGCCTCGTGCTAAAGCCAAACCCCTTGTCCTCATTTCCTCCTTGGGAGATGCAGTCACACAGAGGGGCTCACCCTGGTCCGGATGCTGCACTGAGAGGAGGTCTTGGGCTTACCTTTCAGCAAGGGGTCAAGGGGAACATGGCCATTGTGGAGGCGAGGTGCAGAGAAGGGTGGAAAGGAGGGAGAAAGAGGAGAGTGGAGGGTCATATGCAGTAAGAGAAGGAGGGGCGGGAAAAGGAGAGGAGGACAGGGACAGGATGGAGGAGGTCTTCCTTGCTGCCCAGCTTAGAGAAAGGTGTGTCTGGGCACATGCGGAGACACACACAGCTGCCTCTTGGGGAGCAGGAGCTCGTGCACAGCCTGGGACTAGACATGAGTATGTAGATGGGCAAGCGTGTCCCTGCATGTGCCTGTGGGTTTGCGCGTGTACCTCCTGCACTGTGTGAGCATGGGGCCTTTTCAGCATTCTGCATCATGAGCCAGGACACACCTAGACACACACACAGAACATTGGTCTGATCAGGGCACTCTGATTTATTCTGTTCCAATTTGAAAAAGAGCCCTTTTTAGGACCTACCAGATTGAATTCACACAGTCCTGCCCTCAGGGAGCCCCAGTCCGAGGGGAGACACAGCCCTGCCTCAGGGAGCCTCAGTCTGAGGAGATACCATAGAGTCAGGCCCTCAGGGAGCTGTTGGAAGCCAGAGGCTATAGGTCCCTCAATGACAGAGTTTCCCTCTTGGATGTACTACTGTGGAGATATCAGTGAGAGGACCCCTCCTCAGAATTTCATGATCTCTGACACAGGCTCCGCCAACCTGCAGGTGTCCAATTTCCTGTGAATGTCCAGCCTGCTGTGAATATCACAAGGAGGTCACTGCGGGAGGTTCTGTGACCAGGCGGGGTCTAGGTCACTGCAGAGGGGGTGACAGAGAAGTGAGGAGAGAGGGAGGGAACAAGGGGCCCTGTTCTCCATTCCTTGCTCTAGATGCACACACACCTCCAGCCCTGAGAGTCCTTTGCGAGCTAACTCCTCGCGGAGGCCACTTCTTCTTCCCATGGCCTCACTGGACCCACGTTCTCATCGAGTCCTGGGAGTGGGAGCTGAACCTCCTTCTTGCTGAGGAAGGCTGCAGGGCCCTGGCCTCCAGAGGACCACCCCCAGGGGCTTTCTCTCCTGTTACCAGGCAGATCCAGGGCTTGGCCGTCATCAACTAGGGGTTTGGCCTGAACCAGATGGAGCTGGGCACCACCTTCGAAAGCACCCACTTTGATGGGATAATGGGCCTGGCCTTCTCTTCTGTCTCTGCTGTGGGCCTGGCTGGCTTTTTCCATGGGCATGGGTGGCTTTTGGAGCTTGACACCAGAGCCCATGGTCAGTTTCTCTCTCACCACGAAAGAGGACCCTGCTCCTGGAAGCTCCCTCTGCTCTGCAAATGGTCAACCCATGACTGGACAGGGGCTTTTGGAAGCCTGGCTGGAAACCTTGCCCCAAGCAAGGGCTGGGGGGTGCAAGAGGAGCAGGAGGGTGGTACTGGGATCAGACCCACTGGGCTGACTCAGAGAGTAGGCTCCAGAAATAGGGGTCCAGTCACCCTGCAGCTGCCTCCTCCACAGTCTGACTGTGTCTCTGGTCCCTGGTTGACAAGATGACATCATCATGGGAGAAGTCACCTTTGGAGGTGAGAACAGCCAGCTGTACACAGGTGAGCTCTCCTGGAGCCCCGTGGTTGCCCAGGTTACTGGCAGATCACCTTCCAGGGGTGGGGAGATTCAAATCCCATCCACTGCTAAGGGAGGAGGCCTGGGGGGCTTCCTTTGGGAAAAATGTAGGGCTTTTCCCAGCCCAGGGCACACCTGCAGATTTCTCTGAAGGAGGGCTTGCATGGAGGCTGGAGAAAGACTGGCGTGACCTCTGATCTCAATGGCTCCTGCAGGTTATCCATAGGGGACCGAAGCTAACTGGTGCTCCCAGTTAGGTCCATGACAGCTGCCTGGCTGTCATGGACAAAGGCACCGCCCTCATCATTATCCCTGAACAGACTTGTGGTCAACTTATCGGGGTCCCAGGGAACAACCGAGGAAAAGGAGGCACCCCAACCCACTGTCACTGCGAAGTCAAAGGACACTGACCTGAGGGGCTCCTCCTGAGGATTTGCATGCCATTTCCCTGTCAGGTGTCTCGTGCCAGGTACACTGGGATCTCCCTGCCCTTCCCCCCGGCCCCCTCTTCCTCAAAGACTTCCCCAGCAACAGCCCTTTGCTCATATTTCAGTCCTACCAGCTTGGACTCCATCTTGGTGTCTTCACTGAGGCATTCAATCTGGGGTGGGGACTTATCTGCAGTGGAGCCGGGAGAGGAAGGTTGGGAGGTTGAGGGACCGGGGTGAAGGATTTGGGTGCAGGATGGATTTCCAAGTTGTGAAACCAGCCACCTCCATCCCCTAGAGCCCTGAGGGAACAGGTTCTGACTACCCGTCTCAGTTCAGTTCAGTTGCTCAGTTGTGCCTGACTCTTTGCGACCCCATGGACTGCAGCACGCCAGGCTTCCCTGTCCATCACCAACTCCCGGAGCTTACTCCAACTCATGTCCATTGAGTTGGCGATGCCATCTCACTCTCTGTTGTCCCCTTCTCCTCCAGCCTTCAATCTTTCCCAGCATCAGCTACCTGTCTCCGCCTCCCTTTTTATTTCTCCAGCTTGTCACCAACTGCAGTAGTTTCCAGAGCCCACCCACCCTTCCCTTCTCCATCAGGGGCATCCACTTCCTCTGCTGAGTGCTCAGCACCTCCTCCCCGTGATCCTCCACATCTCTCTTCCCTTTTTCTTTCATACTTGGGCAATGGGGAGCCCAGGAGGCTGGGTAGGAGGGAAGCTCATAGAGCTCTGGGATGTCCAATTTGCATAAGACTTTAAGGGTCATCTTATTGACTTCTTCCACAAGTATAATACCAGGAACTGCCATTTATCCAGAGCTTCCTGAGATGCTGTATGCGCAGTGGTTGGAGGTTCAATCCGTCTGCGCTAGGATCCTTGTTCTGCCACTTCTGGGCCTTGTAACCTTGGGCAAGTCACTGAACTTCTCTGAGCCTCTATTTCCTTATCTGTAAGATAGGGACAATACAGTGTTTACCTCATAAGGTCCTGGTGAGATTAACTAGACTGGCAGATGTAGAGCGACTAGAGGAGGGTCGGGCACATGCTAACCATCCCATAAGCGTGGGTGGTACTTCCTGGACTTCCTGGTTCAGATGCTGAGCCGAGGGTTCTGTGTATATTTGTCCTTCAAATCCTCCTGATAATTCCAGAAGTGGGTACCACCATCACGCCTCACAGGGGGTCTCTCAACCCCTTCTGAAATCTAAGACATGGCCTTTACCACATGTAGGCAGTCCCCATTCCATTTGTCCAAGAGGGATGATGGTCACAGGGTTCTCTCCAAATATTCAGTTGCAATGGGTTGTGCCCCCCTTCTCTCCCAGCCTTCCACCTTGCTCCTGACTAACAATTATGCATTGAGTACCCTCTGTGCTGCTACTGCGGGGGACACAAAGGAAGGAGGAGACACTACCCTGTTCTCTGAACGTTTGTGATTAATAGTTTATGTGACAGCCAAGAGTGCAAGATTGTGTGTGTGTGCACGCACACATGGGCTCAATGTCCTAGAGACGCTGCTGCTGCTGCTGCTGCTAAGTCGCTTCAGCCGTGTCCAACTCTGTGCAACCCATAGATGCCAGCCCACCAGGCTCCGCCGTCCCTGGGATTCTCCAAGTAAGAACACTGGAGTGGGTTGCCATTTCCTTCTCCAATGCATGAAAGTGAAAAGTGAAAGTGAAGTCGCTTAGTCGAGTCCGACTCTTCGTGACCCCATGGACTGAATCCTACCAGGCTCCTCCGTCCATGGGATTTTCCAGACGAGTACTGGAGTGGGTTGCCATTGCCTTCTCTGGTCATAGAGAGAGTGTTTTTCAAATCGAAGTTCATGGACTCCCCTGGTGTTCCAGTGGTTAAGAATCCACTTGCCAATGCTGAGGATATGGACTCCATCTCTGGTCCAGGAGGATTCCACATGCGGCAGGGCAGCTAAGCTTTTGTGCCACAACAACTGAGCTTTGCACCCTAGCGCCTGTACCCCACAACAAGAGAAGCCACCACAATGAGAAGCCCAAGCACCTCAATTAGAGAGTAGCCCCAGCTTGTTACAACTACAGAAAGCCCGTGCACAGCAAAGAAGATCCAAAACAGCCAAAAATAAATAAACATACATATATGTACATTAAAAAAAAACCCCGCAGCTCACAAACAACACATTAGAAGTCAGTTCAGTTGATTGGAACCAACACTTAAACAATTAAATAGAAGAGAAAAACTAGAGTGCATCCCATGTATTATGGACTAGAATTTCACTGGGGGGGAAGGTGAAGCTTTTGTTTTAATTAGACTTTGTATGTATGTGTACATAGGGTTATGGTGTAAAATATATTTCTAATTGTGAGTTGTGGTTTTAAAAAACCCCAAAGGCCTCAGTTCAGTGATTGGGCCTTTGTCTCCTTCAGGGGACCCCTCTCCTTGCTATACTCCAGCCTCGCTGGCCCCATCACTTCCTCTTTTCTACCTCAGGCCCTTTGTACATGCTATTTTGCTGCCAGAAATGTTCTTTCCTCACTCCCTTCACCTACCTGACTTGTGTTCGTCATGCAGAGCAGAGCAACTCCTCGTCCCTCAACTGATGGAGAAGCTGAAGCTCAGAGAGGTTAAGTGACTTGCCCAATGTCACGCAGCCAGGCAGAAGTGGGCTGGGATTTGAATACAGGCTTCTCTGATTTCACAGCTTAGGTTCTGTTCTTAACCCATGAGACCTGACTGTGGACAGCTTCAACTCCTTTTCCTCCAGGTCAGTGCAGTAACCGCCTCCTTGGCTCTCAAAGGGCCGCCAGCCACCAGGGCTCCCTGAGGATGTCTTCTTAAGGATCTGCTACTCCATCTCATGCAGGCAACAGCAAGGTGGGTGTGGCTGCTGTTGTGCAGATTGACTCTGCCTGTTTCCTGGTCAGAGGCATTCCGTCTGGGTCTCATGGAAGCTGAGAAGCATCCATTTTCACTCACTCCAGCCAAACTCTCCTTCTCAGGGCTGAGAGCTGGGAGACCCCAAATAAAACAGCTCTAGGCCTGGCTTTGGGGAACAAGGTGGGTGGGTAGGGAGTTAAATAGGAGGTTGAGGTCAGTTCCACTCTCATGCCCACTCAATATAGGTCAGTGGGTCCCAAGTCTGTCATTCAAATACCACCCTCATGATCTCTGCACTAGCTCTGTGTGGCTGCTGGTTAGAACCTGCTGATGTGGAAATGGGGGGGAGGCCAGGTCAAGTTTCCCCGCCAGTTCTCTGGCTTGTGTAAGGTGCCGTTTCTAGAGATGTGGGACAGTAGTTGGGGAGGAAGCCGAGCCTGTAGTGTGGACAGACAGACAGACACAGAGTCTCCAATTTGGCAGGACGGCTGACCCTGAGAAGCTCACAGTTGTCCTGCCTGTCAAACGGACAGGGCCACCTCCAGGCAGTGCCTTGGCAGGGGAGAAAAGCTCTGGGAGTTCCTGGCTGGATTTCACATGTAGGAGGCTGTCCGTCCCTCCCTATAGGGGCCCAGGGCTGGAGTAGGGGGAGAGGAGAACTCGAACACTTAGATTCCAGGGCTGGGGCCCCCAGGCCCTCGGCTCTGCCCCTCTGCGAGGTGGCTGGCCTTGTCACTCCTCGGTGACAAGGATTTCAGACTGCAGTTCTGCTGCTTCCTGGCATTCCTTGTTAGAAGTGTGTCCCAAACTCCAATAGTCCATGAAATCATGGGTGAGATGAGTCTGATATGTATGTATGCTAAAATATATAACAATAAACACAGCTACATATAAGAGACATGCTCATCCTCATTGCACCTAAAGTCATTTCTGCTTCTCTGCTCTTGTGGACAGTGTTAGCTCCAGTGAATTCATGCTTTTCCCACCAGTTGGGGACTCCCTGAGCAGGGGCTGCCTCCCTGCTCCATCTTTGGCTGGGGTGGGGTGGTGGTGGGTCTCTGATGACAGGTGTTCTGTCTCTCTCTCTCTTTTTTAGTTTCAAGTATATAATGTAATGATTCAATATTTTTATATATTGCAAAATTATCATCACAATCATTCTAATTAACATCCAGCTTCATACACAGTTACACATTTTCACATGATGAACTTTTAAGATTTACTCTCTTACAGACTTTCAAATGTATAATACAATATTATTAACTATAGGCAACATGCTATACATTACAGACCCCTTACTTATTAATATTTATAACTAGAAATTTGCACCTTTTAATCCTCTTCACCCATTTTGCCCAACTCTCATGCTTTGCCTCTGGCAGTAACAAATTTGTTCTCTGTACCTATGAGCTTTTTCTTTTTTTGTTATTTAGATTTAGTATTTGTCTTTCTCTGAATTATTTTATTAGTATAATGCTATCAAGTTCCATCAGTGTTACCTCAAATGGCAACATTTTATTTTACATATATATATGTATATATGTATATGTGTATGTTGTCACATGTGGTTGCTGTTTAGTCGCTAAGTCGTGTCTGACTCTTTGGGACCCCATGGACTGTAGCCTACCAGGCTCCTCTGTCCATGGATTTCCTAGGCAAGAATACTGGAGTGGGTTGCCATTTCCTTCTCCAGAGTGTTCTGTCTCTTTATTCCTCCTTTTCCTCCTTTTTTTGGGCCACACCACATGGCTTGCAGGGTCTTAGTTCCCCAACTAGGGATTAAACCTGTACCCTCAGCAATGAAAGCAGAGTCTTAACCACTGGACCACCAGGGAATTCCCTTCCTTCTTTTTAAAATGTGACTTTATAAGATTGTAATTGATGTTTAATATATATACATACAGAAAGGTGCACATACCATGAGTATCCAGCTTTGACTTCTCAAAGACCCACGTGACCTGAACACATGTCAGGAGGCAGAACATCATCAGCCCTCTCCAGATGTTTCTTTTCCTCTTCAGCTCCAGCCCAATATAAAGAAAAAGGTTCTGACTCAGTTGACAGTTATTGAGGGCTTTGCTCTGTGCTGCCACCTTAATAACTAGGTTTAATTGGATAATTCCAGCACCCCTGAGGGGCAGATGATTATCCCTGTTTTACCATCAGGGAAATTCAGGGTTGAAAGGGAAAATGAATTGTCAGGGTCAAGGGGTCAAGAAGTGGTGCAGACTGGTCTCCGAAGTCAATCCATATCACACATCAGTGTCATATTTTTTTTAACTTTTTATTTTATATTGGCGTGTATAGTCTCTTAACAATCCTGTGATAAGCTCAGGTGTTCAGCAGAGGGATTCAGCCATACATATACATGTTTCCATTCTCCCCCAAGCTTCCCTCCCATCCAGGTTGCCACATAACATTGAGAAGAGTTCCCTATGCTGTACAGTAGGACTTTGTTGGTTATCTGTTTTAAATATAGCAGAGCATCACATTCTTAAAAATGTGCAAAGAGAGGTGAATGAAGAGTTCAAAGTAGAGTCCATAGGTCATAAGAAATAATCTGCATGGACATCTGCCTGCCCAGAAACATCCCTTACTTGTTCTGGGGACTGCTGTCTACACTCTTGAAAAGTCTTCCTGAGGGAGTCACCAAGTTCTTTTAGGGCTCTGCCTGCTGACCACAATTGGTTGCTCCAAGAGTGGATACGTGACCCAAGATAGGCGAATCAGAGCGCTCATCTGGGAATTTTGGTTTCATTCTTTCTCTGGAAATGACAAACTCATGTGCTGGTGCTCAGTTATTTGAAGAAAGGCAGCCTGTAGTGAGGGAAGGAAAGAGGAGGGGAAAGCAGGAATGAAAAGCAAACGTCCTGATAGCGTCTGGATCGCAGATTTCAGTTGACCTCGAGGCTTTGCCCCATCCTTTCTCTTCTTGCAGCTGGGTTGCAATATATATGCCTCACCACCCATTTCCACCTAAGCCAGACAAGCTAGCTGTTGTCTCTGAGCAAGGGTACATTAATCAATGGACCAGCGAAAAAACAACCAGTTTATTTGCCCATTTATACACACAGAGATCAATTTCCAGTTGTTTGAGATACAGATGTGTAGTAAAATGGACTCCATTATTGAATGGGGATAAGGTAACCTACCTTCTGGGGTTGTTATGAGGTTGCTTGATTAAACAAATATAAAGTATTGTGCCTGGCACAACTTCAAGGATGGGATATTTTTGTAGGGGAGGAAGAATCCATTTTAAAATCTTGAACCTAGCTCTTCCTTATGAAGAGTTCTAATTAATAAACACAGAAGGGATGATGGACATAAAAAAGTACCACTATAATGACTGTTGCAGGTAAAGACCAAAATGGATGTTAAAATTGGTGGGCAGTGTGATATATATATGTGTGTGTATATATACCCACAAGATGGAATATAGCTCAACTATAAAAAAGAATGAAATAATGCCATTTGCAGCAAGTCAAATGGACCTGGAGATTATCACACGAAGTGAAGTAAATCAGATAGAGAAAGACAAATATTATATGATATCACTTATATATGGAATCTAAAAAAGTAATATAAATTAACTTATTTACAAAATAGAAACTGACAGAGAAAACAAATTTATGGTTACCAAAGGGGAAAAGGAGTGGTGGGATAAATTTGGAGTTTGGGATTACCAGAAACAAACTTCTATATACAGTATAGATAATCAACACAGGAATTTCTGTAGAGCACATCGAAAAGTATTTAATATCTTACAATCTATAATGGAAAATAATCTGAAAATATATATATATAATTGAATCACTTTGCTGTATACCTGAAACTAACACAACAATGTAAATCAACTATACCCACACAAAAGTCTTTAAAATTAAATTAAAATTTAAGAAAATTGATGGGCAGAAGAATGATGAAAAACAGGAGACTTGCATAGCCTCCAAGTATCTCCCCAGAAGATACTTTTTAATTTTCAAGGGAAAGATAGTTACTGTTCAGTAGAGACATCTGGTAGACCTCACCTTAACCAAGTTACTAAGGTTAAACCACCAGTAATGCTGCTGCTGCTGCTGCTAAGTCGCTTCAGTCATGTCAGACTCTGTGCGACCCCATAGACGGCAGCCCACCAGGCTCCCCCGCCCCTGGGATTCTCCAGGCAAGAACACTGAAGTGGGTTGCCATTTCCTTCTCCAATGCATGACAGTGAAAAGTGAAAGTGAAGTCGCTCAGTCATGTCCGACTTGTATTGACCCCACGGACTGCAGCTGACCAGGCTCCTCCGTCCATGGGATTTTCCAGGCTAGAGTACTGGAGTGGGGACCTTTCCATGTCAGGTACCTCCTGATATCATGCATTGAAAGGGGTATATTACCTCTGTAGTTTTTGCAGCCAAATGCATGCCTTCAATTTCATGAGGAAACATCAGAATAGCCCAAACTGGGGGACATTCTTTGAAATAACTGCTCCGGACTTTTTAGAAGTAGCAAGGTCATGAAAGACAAAGAAAAACCAAGGAACTTTCACAGGTTGGAGATGACTAAGACATGAAAAACTAAATGTGATGTGGGAACCTAGACTGGAACACGAATCAGAAAAAGGACATTAGTGGGAAAACTGGTGAAATTCAACTAAAGTCTATAAATCAGTTAATAGTATTAGGTCAGGGCTAATTTCCTGGCTTTGATCATTGTACTGTGGTTATGTTAACTTTAAGAGATTCTGGATGAAAGGTATACAGGTACTCTCTGTACTATGTAACTTTTCTTTAATTCAAAAATTATATCAAAAGAAAAAGGAAGAAAAAAACATGAATCCTTGAACTTGAAAGAAGCCCTTTTTTCCAGTTTTTCCCCAATAAGTTTTATTAGATCAATGTAATGGTGTAAGTATAAAATGCACAAAATGTAAGGAAAAAACTATAAAACCAAAGTAAACAGCCAAAGCTGTAACTAAAATTCATATAGACTGCTGCCAAAGATGTGAGGTTTATGTAGTAGCTGTCCCTGGAGTTGAGGTGAGGTCTTTTAGCTCTGTGAGCTTATTTCAGGAGTAAGACCACACACAGAGACACAGATTCCCTGGTCTAGTCTCACATCCACTGCAAGAGACCTCTCTTTCAGGATTCCTCAAAAGGTGCTCCTTTAGCCTCTGGGGTGACTTGCTCAGGCCAGAGGTGATGGAGGCTTAGATGAAGCAAAGTTGGTGAAGATGGAGAAACACAAACAGACCAAGAATGCCTTTTGGAGGTAGAACCTATGGGATCCAGTCAGAACCTGTACTGAGTGTCAATGATATACCACGCCTGTTTCTAGGCCCTTTGCACATTCATTCATTGGGTCATTCAACAAATGTTAGCCCTGCCTGCTCTCACATGTTTGATCCCTGGGTGGGGAAGATCCTCTGGAGGAGGAAATGGCACCCCACTCCAGTAACTTTGCCTGGAAAAGCCCATGGACAGAGGAGCCTAGTGGACTACAGTCCATGGGGTCACAAAGAGTCGGACACTACTGAAGTGACTGAGCATGAGCTCGTGGGTGACTCTGATAATGAGAAGCTCACAACTCCCTTCCTTTGGTTGATGTTCAGTTTGTGCCCAAGTGCTATTCATGGGAATGAGAAATTAGAATCAACCCAAATCATAGGGATAAATAGTGCCAGCTCCCCAAATGATAGGGCACTGTATAGCCACCAAGAGTGATAAAAACGTGGCTTATCTCACGGAAGTGTGTGTATAAAACCTTCAGGAATAAGAACAGAACAAAAGTAGCATTTACACACTGATTACAGCTATGTTAAAATCTCGCTGTGTACATTAAGAGCTAGAGATGATTTAGAATGGTGCCAATAATCGCTGTTTCATGTTGCTTTGATTTTTTTTTAAAAGTGGTTTATGTATAGGATTTAAATTAAATTTAGTACACAGAATTTTTTCTTAAATCCTCCGTTAGAGGACTTGAGGATTGTTGTTTCAAAATTGAGAATGGCTGTATAAGCACTGGATTGGGAAGGATCCTGAGGTCATGTCTCAGCTCCATGAAAGGGTGTGATCTGTTTGATTAGTGATGTCTGCCATAGGCGAAGGATTAGCAGTGGCAGTGTGCAAGCTAGTACCTGCTCTCTCTTCTTGAGACACTCCCAGCAGCCAATTTCACTTGTGGTCACTCTGAAAAGTGAATGAGCTGTATAAGGAGCCAGGTGACAGAAATAACCTCTTCTTTTAGTTGCAGGATTTGGAGCAAGTCACTGGGATACAAGATGATATGCAATAGGAACTTCCCTGGTGGTTCAGTGGTCAAGACTCTGCGCTCCCCATGTAGGTGGCCTGGGTTCAATCCCTAGTCAAGAAAGTAGATCTCCCATGCTGCAACTGAGTTCTCATGCCGTAACTAAAGATCCCACATACCACAACTGAAAAAAATCCCGCATGCTGCAGCTAAGATCCAGCACAGCCAAATAAATAAATATTAAAAAAGAAAAAAAAAGAAAAAAAAAAGGTGGTATGAAATAAACACCATAAGGCTAGGAAAAGAAAAGTCCTCCATAGTAGAGGCCAATTTGAGGGTAGATAGACACAGCAGGCAAGGCTTTATGGCCTTTGTACTGGGTCTTGAAGGATGAGCAGATTTTGCAGGTGGAGATGCCTGCGAAGGGTATTGCATGGAGGCCACAGCATGGATAAAGCAGGGAGGCTGGAAAATAACAGGCCTCCTGGGGAGCAAGCAAGAAGATCGCTGTGACTAGAGCACAGAGCATGTTTAGGTTAGCAGTGGAAGGTGAAGATGGAAACGGAGGCAGGGGCCAGACAAAGTGTGTCCTGAAGGCCAGGGTAATGAATCTGGATTTTATTTAATCAGTCACAGGGAGGCTTTGGTGAGTTTTGAAGCAGGTGGTACTTAGAGAGGAGACCAGAGGATGACAAGAAAATGCCTCTTTCCTGGGAGACCATCACTATGAGAGGACCCCAGGCCCTGTATTTTGACATGATCCCTTTGGAGTGCAGGGGTGGAAATCAGAGTACTGGGATAATGAGGTGTGGGAGATTAAACCAAACCCCACTGAGAACCACCCCACAGGCTCCATCCACTGTTTGGGATTTCCTGAGCTCTGCGTCAAGCACAGGGAGGTGGAAGCCACAGCCTCCACTTTCTAGGAGTTTCTAGTCTATGGAAGGAGGAAACATACCCCAGGAAACAGGGTGCCTTTGGGCACCAAACGGAGGACACCAGCTGAGGTGCAGTGTTTAGGAGTAGAAGATGAACTTGGTGGGGAGCCAGGGGGTCAGGCTTCCCGGGGCTCCTGTCCTTGGAGGGAGGCAGCCTGGATGACTTCTAAGGGGCCTCCAACTCTGCACATCCCTGGCTCTAGGAGGAGCTGTCCTGAAGGATGGGCAGAACTTGGACATGTAGAAGCAAGAGAAATGGGCTTCCCAGGAATGGGGCAGCCAGAGCAGACGAGGACTGGGGACATATGGGGACACCGAGAGGACTGCCTGAGCTTTGTCAGGTCAGGTTGGGCAGGCTGAGGCAGCAGAGCCCCTGGTCTGGCAACCAAGTAGTTGCCCCGGCTCCATGCAGTCGGGCCAGGGATACACATCTGTAGGCCAGGATACTCAGAAGGGATGTGGGGTGATCGGGGTTTGAGGACAGTCAGCCCACAATCATCAGACTCCTTGAAATCTGCCAGATAAGGAAAGAGTCCCAGGAAACCCATACTGGGGAGTGTGATGGGCCTCACAAGACTTAGGGGATGCCATGGATTCTGCTATATTCACAGGATGTGGCAAGACTCTAAGGATTCTATCATTTCCTTTTTTAAAAAATATTTAATTCTGGGCTTCCCTGGTGGCTCATTGTAAAGAATCTGCCTGCCAATGCAAGAGACACAGTTCAATTCCTGATCTAGGAAGATCCCACTTGCCTCGGAGTAACTGAGCCCGTGCACCACAACCACTGAGTCTGTGCCCTAGAGCCCAGGGGTTGCAGCTATTCAGCCCATGTGCCTGGAGCCCATGCTCTGCAACAAGAGAAGACACTGCAATGGGAAGCCTGTGCACCACAGCCAGAGAGTAGCCCCCGTTTGCGGAAACAAGAGAAAAGTCCAGGCAGCCACGAAGACCAGCTTGGCCAAAGATAAAAATAAATAAATAAAATTTAAAAACATATATTTCTGATAACTGAGAGTAAGTTCCATGCCTCATTATTATAGTCAGCCCTGCATTTTTGCATCCTGGTAGCTATACATTCATTCAGAACTTCCCTGACCAGGGATTAAACCCATTTCCCTTCAGTGGAAGCTCAGAATTTTAACCACTGGACTGCCAGGGAAGTCCCTCCTGTGACTTTCCTTTGTCTGCTCTCCCAGACCGGACCCCAGGGAAGGCACTTCCTCCTTACCCTGGCTTCCACCCCAGAGTCCAGCGTGTCCCCGGAGACTGTGGGCAGGAATGGGAGCTGACCTGGCCTTGAGACCCAGTCAGGCAGGGGCCTCCCTCTCTCTGCCAGGCCTGGGCAGACCTCTAGAGCCCTTCCTCCCCTCCTCCATCCAGGGCCAGGGGAGACTCCAGGGCTCTGGCAGGGCAGTGGGTGGCAGAGGCCAGAGTGGAAAGTCCCCACGGGCTGGCTTTTATTGGTGTTTGGCAGGCCTGGTTTTGGCCTCCCTCCTGGGGCTCAAGGGCCTGACAATCTGTTTGGAGCACTGAGTGAGGGGTATGGGGTGGCAGAGGGGGTACAGGGTGGGGACTTTTTCCACTCACCCTAGAACGGAGAGTTCTCTAGTGCCAGGTCGGCGGGCACTGGGCCAGCTCCAGGTCACCTCAGGCGATGAGAAGCTTGTTGCTGGGAAGCCAGCAGGACCTGGAGATGAGGGACAGAAGAGGACACGGGAGATGAGGCTCAGAGCAGGAAGGAGGACAGACGAGGGCTGGGGAGGAGGGTAATGGGGGACACAGGCATTTCAGGAGGACTAAAGACACGGGCAGAGTTGCTATGGGACAGAAGAAGAGAGACAATGAAGAACAGAAGCAGAGGCTGGGACATCGCCCTGTTCCCACGCCCCCCCGCCCAGGCCTCCTGCTGCTGTAGACCAGTGTCAGAGGCACAACCAGAAGCCAGTGTGGCTTACACGTGGGTGTGCTGAGCACTTGCTGAACTACGATGAGAACTTCCCCTAATGCCCCATTTGACCAGGAAGTCCTCTAAAGCTACCCTCGGAAGCTCTGACTTCAGTCACTGGTGACCCAGCTCCATCACCTGCATCCATGCTAATAATGCCACCGTGTTGGAGTAGACTCTTGAGAGTCCCTTGGACTGCAAGGAGATCCAACCAGTCCGTCCTAAAGGAGATCAGTCCTGGGTGTTCACTGGAAGGACTGATGTTGAAGCTGAAACTCCAATACTTTGGCCACCTCATGCGAAGAGTTGATTCATTGGAAAAGACCCTGTTGCTTTTCCAACAGGGGCAGGAGGAGAAGGGGAAGACAGAGGAGGAGATGGCTGGATGGCATCACTGACTCGATGGACATGGGTTTGGGTGGACTCCGGGAGTTGGTGATGGACACGGAGGCCTGGGGTGTTGCGGTTCACGGGATTGCAAAGAGTCGGACACTACTGAGCGACTGAACTGAACTGAAATTACAACCATCAGCACCACACTAACCACCACCATCATTACATTTATCCTAGCTACTGACCCCGTCACCCCCAGACACCCTAACTGCATCCCTCAAGGGCTTTGGAGTACTTGAACCAGGACTCAAGTCAGAATCTTTGAATGTATCACCTCTAGACCAGTGATACTCAACTATTTTGCTCCCAAAAGGGAAGCTGGGCTATGCCTGCAGACGTTGTTGGTTGTCACAACTGGGGCACTGCTACTGGCATCTAGTGGGTAAGGATGCTGCTAAACACCCTACAATGCCCAGGACAGCCCCACAGCAAAGAATTCTTTGTTCTGAAGTTTTGGAATTATAGACATGTCTGTAGACCTGCCTATAGACCCTACTGCCCTCATTCTGCCCTCCTCTGGCCCTCACCCCAAAATGCCCAGCTCACACCTATGGTTCCTGGGCAAAGAAGTCATCTTTGCCACTCCATCTTTCAGCAAGTTTGATCTCTTATCGCTCACACCTCCTGGCCTCCACTGCTTGTTCCGAAAAGTCAATAGGATGAAAAGTCCTTTGAGGCCACCCTCACAAAGGAAAACACACGGAAATGACTGATACGGGGAGCCCAGGGTACACCCAGGGTTGAGACCATGCTTGTCCAGGGCAGGGAGGCAGGGACTGGCCTGGGTCCCGGAGGTATAAAGGAGGAAGGAGAGTTCAGGCTTTCATTCCACTGCAACAGCACAACTCAGAGTTGCCTCTCTGCTGCAGCCAGCTGGGAATCAGCCCCATGAAGTGGATGGTACTGGCCTTGGTCTGCCTCCAGGCCTTGGAGGCAGCGGCACTGGTCAAGTGAGTCTGGGGCCTGAATGCTGGGACAGGAGCCCTGGCAACTTTTTATTTTTTTTTTTAAATAAACTTATTTACAAAACAGATACAAATTCACAGACTTAGAGAACCAACTTATGGTTGCCAGGAGGGAAGGAATGGGGGAAGAGATAGTGAAGGAGTTTGGGATCTACCTGTACACTCTGCTACATTTAATCAACAGGGACCTACCTTATGGCACAGGGAACTCTGCTCAATATTATGTGTCAGCCTGGATGGGAGGGGAGTTTGGAGAGAATGGATACATGTACAACATGCCTGGCTGAGTCCCTTTGCTGTCCACCTGAAATTCTCACAAACTGTTAATCAGCTATGTGCTGTGTTGTGTTTAGCTGCTCTGTCATGTCTGATTCTTTGCGATCCCATGGACAGCAGCCTGCCAGGCTCCTCTGTCCATGAGCCTCTCCAGGCAAGAATACTGGAGTTGCCATGCCCTCCTCCAGGGGATCTCCCTAACCCAGAAATCGAACCCAGGTCTCCCATATTGCAGGTGGATTCTTTACTGTCTGAGCCACCAGGGAAGCTCAAGAATACTATTTCTTGATATCTCAAGAAGCCTATCTCTTCTCCAGGGGACCTTCCCCACCCAGGAATTGAAGCGGGATCTCCTGCATTGAAGGCCGATTCTTTACCAGCTGAGCTACCTGTGAAGCCCTAATAGGCTATAGCCCAATAGAAAATAACAAGTTAAAAAACAAAAACAAAAAACCTACTATAGACTGGATGACTTATAAATAACAGCAATTTATTTCTCAAAGTTTTGGAGGCTGGGAAGTCCAAGATCAAGGTGCTAGTAGATTTGATGTCTGGTGGAGAATCTGCTTCCTAGTTCATATACATACCCTCCATCGTTCTGCTGTCTTCACGTGTTGGAAGGGACACGGAAGCTCTCTGGGTGCCCTGGTTCTGCTCTGAGGCAGAAAAGGCTCCCTGAGTCGGCACTGCACAGATCTCAGGATGGGAAGAGATGTGGCCTCTGCCTTCAGGAAGCTTCCAATCGGAGGGAGAAGCACCATCCATTCCCCCACTGATGATAAAGGATAGACCAGAAACAGAGAGAGTAGGGGTGACTACTGCCTAAAAAAACAAAAAAGACCTTGAAAGGCTGGTATAATTACTTCTAGATAGGGAGACATTTGCTAGAAGTTTCCTTAAGGCCCCCAATTTATTTGGCAGATGCCAAATCATCTAAGCAGAAACACCAGTCATGTAATCTCTATTTGCTGAAGTGTCAGGGGAGAGGGGATGAGGCGGCCAGGCTCACAGGACATCAAGAGGATGCCCAGCCTGCCATACTACCTGTGACCGCACCATTAAAGGGGCACTTTTTTTGGTGGAAAGTTGGCTCCTTTCAGAAACTTCTTTGAATATGCCAATTCTGGAGTCGTGGTGGTGTGAAGCAATCATCAGCCTTCATATTTCAAGGTGAATGGATTTAGCAGAGAATTTCTGGAGAATGCAGAGTCTTGAGGGAATGGGGAAGAAATGGGGGAAATAAGCAGGAATTCTGAGGCCTGGAGCAAGGCCTGGGGGTACTGGCAGAGACCTCTGGGCAGTGGAGGCAGGCAGGTCTGGGAGCACAAGGGCAGAAACCCATAATTCAGGAGATCCAGTTCCAGAGGCTGATCTGGGCTCCGGACCACTCAAGCTAACCTCCCCCATGGTCCCTGCCTCCTGCGAGAAGCGGGACTGATCCAGAACAGACACGGAGCAGAAGAGTTAGGACCCTGTCTGCTGAGACCCCAGTCTGGTGCTGTTCCCCTGGGCCTGTGCTCTGTCACATCCAGCCTGTGCCAATTGCCTGAGGGCCACCGTACTGGGGACTCTTTGGGGTTAACTTTGCCATCTCTGAAGCCTTTTTATTTTTTGAATTATGTATTGCTTTTTAATTTATTATTATTTTGCTGTGTTTTGCAGCATGTGGGATCTTAGCTCCCCGACCAGAGATTGAACACATGCTCTCTGCATTGGGAGCATGGAGTCTTAACCACTGAATCACCAAGGAAGTCCCTCTGAAACCTTTTTTTTTTAAAATGCACAAATTGGGAATTCCCTTGTGGTCCAGTGGTTAAGGGTTCTGCACTTTCACTGTGAGAGTGTGGGTTCAATCCCTGGTCAGGGAACAAAGATCCAGCAAGCCATGCAGCATGGCCAAAACAAATAAACAAACAAACAAACCACACAAATCCTGCTAAGGGTAATGTCTAAAGTTCCTCTCCCCTTCCTGGGAGTGAGTTTATGGGGTAATTGAGAGTGGAGGACCAGGGTGGGATGACGACCCACAGGATGAGGTCGGGGCAGGCCTGGGTGAAGGTAGCTGTTTTATGAATCTTGGAGCAAGTCCTGAGAAGAGTTTTCCAAGAAAGAGAGAGGAAGAAAAAGAGAGGCAGAGGGAGAAAGAGCCAGAGAGAGCCAGAGATTGAGACAGAAATGGAGAAAGAGGGAGACAGACACATACAAGCGACGGACACTGGGGACAGAGTGACAGGGAGCCTGAGGCAAACAGTTAGGGATGGAGAGAGAAGGAGAGTGGGATATTAGAGGTGCAATAGGGAAGAGGGAGGTCCTGCCCTGATCCCAGCCCTTCTGCAGAATCCCCTTGAAGAAATTCAAGTCCATCCGTGAGACCATGAAGGAAAAGGGCCTCCTGGAGGACTTCCTGAGGACCTACAAGTACGACCCGGCCCAGAAGTACCGCTTTGGTGACTTCAGCGTGGCCACCGAGCCCATGGACTACATGGACGTGAGTCTTGACCCTCCCCTGGGGCTCCCCTCTTCCTGCTGCCAAAGGCTGAGGGCCAGGCCTGGGCTGTGAACTGCATTCTCCCTCTCTGCACCCTCCCACTCGCCCCCTGGAGGCTGCCCCTTGTCTCAGACCTGCCTGTCAGCCCAGAGATTTCATTGCCTGAGAAAGCACAGAGGGACCCCTGATGACCTGGCAGCTGAATCCACACAGACTTTTGCTGCTGGCCCAGGCGGGCTCAGACAGGGCCTGCGGGTTCTGGGCAAATGTGGAGGGCAGGCTCGGGCCCCTGCTTGTGGTGTGGGCTGTGGGGCTGGCCACTCTGCTGCTCTGGCCATGGAGAAGGCTGGGCCTGATGGGCAGAGCGGCAGAGTGACCAGCTCCAATGCCCCACCACAAGCAGGACCCGCCCCCTCCCCCCCATCCAGAGCTAAGAGCCTGCCCCATGTCCCTTCCTCCCCACCCAGGCTGCTTACTTTGGTGAGATCAGCATTGGGACACCACCACAGAACTTCCTGGTCCTTTTTGATACTGGCTCCTCCAACCTGTGGGTGCCCTCTGTCTGCTGCCAGAGCCAGGCTTGCAGTGAGTACTGGGCTGGGCAGGGGAGGGCACTGACACCGCTGGGGAAGGGCCACACTTTCATAAAGATTGCTGGGGGGTGGGGGGTGGGGTGGGCAGGGAGCTCCAGCCCTGGAAAGGTCCAGGGATCTGTCCAGCATTACACGGCACATGTCCAAGCCAGAGGGAAGGAACTGGCCACAAGCCTGGGTGGCCCCTCTCTGATTGCCAGGACATATTCCTTCACTTATTCCAGCCTAGCCCAGCTCACTCCACTCTGTTCTGTTCACTCTGGGCAATGCCATTTCAGCCCACCCCACTCTACAACACTCTTTCTATGCTACTTCCCCACGATTTACTAAGTTCTTACTGACCTCTCCCAAGGACACGGGAGAAGGACATAGACGTGGTCCTCCTCCTGTCGCTGTCCTTGGAGATTTTTACTTCCTAGGGCGGCCCTGGCCCCTGCCAAAGTCTTGGGGTTTGGCTCTTGACACCCCTAGTACAGAAGGTCCCTCACTGGCCCAGTCCTAGGCTGTCTCAGGATCCTGGTGTGGCCAGCTTCTCCTCAGGGTGAGGCGAGGGTCAGGGAATACCCTGGAGGTCCATTCACTCTTTCATCTGATGAGTAATTTCTCGACACTCGCCATGTATCAGGAGATCTGCTGGGAGCCAGGAAGCTGGAGATAGATACTATAGGACTTGCCCACACTACCATCCTAGGGAGGTCATCATCCTAGGGCATCTGAAGATTCTGTGATTATCTTAGGTTGTGGGGGGTGCTTTGGGGTCAAGGCTGCCCAGTCCTTAAGGGTCTTCCAATGCCAGGAATATCAGTTGGCTACCACCCGACTCCTTGGCTGGCAGGGGTGGGTGGGGGTGTGTGTATGTGCTGAGGCTCTAGGATGTGCATATAGGCTGGGAGACAAGTGGGCAGCCTCGCAGACCTTAGAGGGGGGTCTAAGCATGACTTCTCGAATTTTCCCTGCAGCCAGCCACACCCGCTTCAACCCTAGCCTGTCCTCCACCTACTCCACCAATGAGCAGACCTTCTCCCTGCAGTACGGCAGTGGCAGCCTCACTGGCATCTTAGGCTATGATACTCTGACGGTGAGTGATGCTGCCAGCTGAGCCCTCACCTCTTCCCAGGACATGGGGAAGGTAATGAGGGACTATGAACTCAATTCTAACCTCACAGTTCTCAGAGTCTGATGGGGAGACTTAGACGGAGGCCTTTGAAAAATATGGGCAACACCCAGTGCTCTACCATTGTTTGTTGTTGTTTAGTTGATCAGTTGTGTCTAACTCTTTTGCAATCCCATGGACTGTATAGCCCACCAGGCTCCTCTGTTCATGGGATTTCTCAGGCAAGAATACTGGAGTGGGTTGCCATTTCCTTCTCCAGGGGGTCTTCCTGACCCAGGGATTGAACCCATGTCTCCTGCATTGGCAGGCGGATTCTTTAACCATTGAGCCACCAGGGAAGCCCATGATCTACCATACAGGCCACAAGATCATAACACTAGAGACTCATCCAGGAACTTCTGTGGTGGTCCAGTGGTTAAGACTCCGAGCTTCCAACACAGAGGGCGTGGGTTTGATCCCTGGTCAGGGAACTGAGATCCTGCCTGCTGTGAGGTAGCCAAAAAACCCAAAAAGGCTCATCCATTCACTCACTGAACCCTCACTGTGGCCCACCACGTGCCAGGTCCTGAGGACACAGAGTGATTGGGATGACCTGGTCCTTTTCCTTAAGGAGCTTAAAGCCTCGGGGAGAAGGTTGGGGTGGGCGGTGCTGCAGCAGGTGAGGGTGGCTCCTTGGAAGAGAAAGTGGCTTTTTCAAACCTGTCAAGAAGAGAGGTGGCAGAAGTGAGGGAGGGATGAAGAACAGACAGATGGGTCTCAGGAGTGGGATCCAGAGGGAGGTGTGTGGAGTTACATTCATTATTTCCCATCCTCTGTGTCCCTTCCAGATCCAAGGCATCCAGGTCCCCAACCAGGAGTTTGGCTTGAGTAAGACCGAGCCAGGTACAAGTTTCCTCTATGCAAAATTTGATGGCATCATGGGCATGGCCTACCCCTCCCTGTCCGTGGATGGGGCCACCACCGTCCTTCAGGGCATGGTGCAGGAAGGTGCCCTCACCAGCCCGCTCTTCAGCTTCTACCTCAGCAAGTAAGAACTACCTGGCAGTCCCCAGCTCTTAGCCCACTAGCTTCCACGGGCCTGGATGGATGAGGTTCAAACACTTTGGAGTTTAGAGGCAGGCATTCCCAGCAGGCATTTAGTAAGGCCTTTCCTCCTGGGCTTTTGACTCTTCCTCTCCCACGCTCCCCATCCCCGCATCTGTCCCCAGCCCACTCGGACTCTTCTTTGCGTTTCTTGGCCAAGACAGAATCTCCCCTTCCTCTGGCAGAACTTTGCTTGGAGCATTGTTGCAGCTTCTCCTACCTCTATGGGGCTTCCCTGGTGGCTCAGATGGTAAAGAATCTGCCTGCAATGAGGGAGACCCAGGTTCAATCCTGGGTGGGTAAGATCCCCTGGAGAAGGGAACGGCAACCCACTCCAGTATTCTTGCTTGGAGAATTCCATGGACAGAGGAGCCTGGCGGGTTATAGTCCACTTGGTCGCCATGAGTCAGACACGACTAGCAGCTAACACTTTCACTTTTCTCCTACCTCTAGGGCTGACTGCCTGCCCAGAGCTGCAGTGAGCTCACTTCCTTCTGACGGAATGTTTTCTACCTGGACACCTCTTTTGTCTCATAATCTATTGCTTCATCTCCTTTGATCTATTGTTCTAGCCAGGTCTTCTGGCTTCAGTCCACCATGAACTCGAACAAATTGTTGTTCTTACCGCAAACACGGGCAAACGTGGCTATTTATGTGGACGGGCCCTGGAGCCAAGCAGTGGGAAGGGGTGGGTGGCCTGGAGGGGACTTTCCATCTTTCCTCTGTAGAATTAGACAACCACCTTCTAGAGATAGTCAACATCTACTCTCCGGGGCTTAGTCATTTGAACCTGACTTTCAACAATATTATCCTGTTGCTAAGGTTGCTGACCTCTGTTTACAAGTACTCTGAGTTTAGCCCGGAGGATAGCTGCCCAGTGCCACACTCCTGCTCATCTACTGTCTAACAGGGAGGTCGTGCCCTCCACTCCCCCTGCGCCCCTCCTTCCTCGGATTCCAGCAGGAAAATAACAGAGTGGGCCTGGTCAGGCTCCTGCTGACACGCTCCACCAGCAGCATGAAGTGAAAGGCAGAGGAGAGAGGTGGGACAGGGCTGCAGGCCAGATGACCAGAGGCTTTCCCAGAGGAAGCGCTTGGTGGAGTGGCCTCATTTGAGAGCGGGAGGCACTGGGAATTCCCAGCCTTGGTCAGAGGTGGGGGACACAATGTCTGCCCTTAGGGAACCCCAGTCTGAGGGGACACAGCCCTGCCCTCAGGGAGCTCCAGTCCGAGGGGAGACACAGCCCTGCCTCAGGTAGCCCCAGTCTGAGGGGAGACACAGTCCTATCTTCAAGGAGCCCCATTCTGAAGCCAGAGTAGGTCTTCTATTTTCCTGCCTTTCCCACAGCCACTTCCTGACTCACCTTTTGCTTTACATTCTGCAGCCAACAGGGCTCTCAGGACGGGGGAGCAGTCATCTTTGGGGGTGTAGACAGCAGCCTGTACACGGGGCAGATCCACTGGGCCCCTGTCACTCGGGAGCTGTACTGGCAGATTGGCATTGAGGAGTGAGTCTATGGTGGGCCCCAGGGGTGTGGGCACTTCATGCAGGCAGGATGTTGCACATACATATCCAGGTCTTAGGGTTTCAAAACCCTGGTCGGCCTGGAGAAGGTGGGTGCGGTGGGGACAACACAGGAAGAGGCAGGGTCTGGAATCCCAGACATTTCAGACCCTGTCATCCAACCCTAGGGGCTTTGAGATTAGAAACTGGGGTGTGTGGGGGGAGGAACTAATTTACTCAAAGTATTTACGACAAATCAATAGCCCTGGCCATCAGTCTTTCTAGAACTATCTGTGGAAATTTTTAGAAACAGAATACATGGCCATTCAGGCAGACTTGGACAGACTGTGTTATGAAGCTGGGGGATGGTTGGATTGACCTCTGAAGAATCTTTATCTTCCTGAGGTGCACCTTGATCCAGTGGCTCCGGCCCATCCCCTAGCTGCCCTAAGCTGGGAGGTGCTGAGACTGCCCATCTGCTCACCATTCAGGTTCCTCATTGGTGACCAGGCCACAGGCTGGTGCTCCAAGGGCTGCCAGGCCATCGTGGACACCGGCACATCTCTGCTCACAGTGCCCCAGCAGTTCCTGAGTGCCCTTCTGCAGGCCACAGGGGCCCAGCAGGACCAGTATGGACAGGTGCATGCGGTGGAGGCGTGCCCCTTCCCGAGGAGACGCCAGGGGGCATTTATGGTTTTTCCTGGGAGCACATGAATAGCCTGATTCTTGGTCTCTGGGCTTCTCACTGCCTCCCGGCACTGGAGGTGGGGGCCCCAGGATGACTGGGGCGGGGGCTGACTGGGGGCCCGAAGGCTGATTCAGGGGGGGCCAGATGCCTGTGCTGGTATGGGAGGTCACTAATAGGCAGAATTTCCTCTGAGCTTCATCCTCTTAGAGGAAACAGGTTAAACACCTGCTGGGCTTTGCAGTAAGAGCTAAATAACTAGAATGTGGGACCAAGCCTGAAAGCGACAAGAAGTAACTCTTGAATCCAGAGCTCCCTCACCTCCACCTTGGGAGGTGGATGGGGCAGGGCCCTGCCCCCATCCTTACCCCCTCCTGAGCCTACCAAAAGGTTTGCATAATTAAGGTATCCTCACTAATTTTGGTGGGCTGATGAGCTATACTTTCTACAGACCTGTGTATTTTATTTATTTACTATTTTAATATTTATTGGGGTATAGTTGCTTTACAATGCTGTGTAAAGCTGTCCAACAAAGAGAATCAGTTAGAGGCATACATATATCCCCTCCCTCTTTGACCTCCCACCTGGCCACCGCCATTCCACCCCTCTAGTCATCACAGAGCACCCAGCTGAACACCTTGTGCTATACAGCAGCTTCCCATCAGCCATCTATTTTACACATAGTAGTGTATCAGACCTGTTTTAAAAGGACACTTGCAGAGAAGGGATGTAGATTTAAACTTTCATAGGGGAAATTCAAGAAAGAGGCAGGTTTTGAGAAAGATGACTCAGGTGCCCCCACAACCCACCCTCCGTACAGCAGCCTCTAAAACTTGGAGCTTCTGTACGTGAGTCCTCATGGGTAACACCAGCAGTATTGGTGTTGCAGCCTCCAGTCCAAGAGTAGGCTTGGGACTCAGGCCCAGGACCCCAGGGGCTGCAGTGATGGGGTTGGCAGGTCCTCTCGGCGGGGAGATGAGGCAACCCGGACGCTGCTCCTTTCTCCAGTTTCCTGTGGACTGCAACAACATCCAGAACCTGCCCACCCTCACCTTTGTCATCAGTGGCGTTCAGTTCCCTTTGCCACCCGCCTCCTACATCCTCAATGTAAGTCCTGATTCCTGCAGGCTGAGCCAGTGGGCACAAGATCAAGGATGGAGGTGGGTGATGGGTGGGAGGAAGCTGTGAGGAGCCAGAAACACTCGGTCCCCTTAACTGTGCCATTTCTTTGCAGCATTGATTTCTCTTCCCCTCTCATGGATTTTAAACCCCTTTCTCTGGAACCAGGCTGTGAAAGAGCAGAGCAATCATCTATTGTTAATAATTATTATTAATTAAGGGGGAGAGGCACTGGCTCTCTGTTGAGCACTTACAAGAGTCAGCCACCAAGGGAAACACTTTGTCTACATTTTCCTGATGACTCGTCATAACATTTAATGAGGGATATGTGAATTTTTATTTTACAAGTAAAAACTTGGAGGTTCCGAGAGGTTAACTCATTGGCCTAAGGCTACATAGTTAGGGTGAAGCTAAGGTTTGAACCTAAGTTTATCAGGCTCCAAGGCTTTACTACTAGGAGTTGAGGAGACCCTGCAGAGGGAGGGCCCTTGCAACCTGCCCTCCGCCACACTCTGGCAGCTCAGTTGCCCTGTGAGGCCTCAAGGGCAGAAATTCTGGCTCATCCTTTTCTGTATCTGTGCTGCTGGCCTGGGGCTCTGGGCTGAGCAGTGCCCTGTCCACCTGTGAGCTGATGAGTGAGCGTTGCCCTTGTGTGTTGTGCAGAATGACGACAGCTACTGCATCCTGGGGGTGGAGGTCACCTACGTACCCTCCCAGAATGGCCAGCCCCTGTGGATCCTTGGGGACGTCTTTCTCAGGTCCTACTATTCTGTCTACGACCTGGGAAACAACAGGGTGGGCTTCGCCACTGCCGCCTAGACTCAGCGCCTGGACTCCCGGGCTTCATTCTCCCTCTGGACACTCCACCCTGCAGGGGATTCTCTCTGCACTTCTCTCTGCATATTGCCTCCCTTCTCTGGACTCTGGACTTTCTCTAACAATAAACAGCTCTTCTCCTTGTCAGCCATCCTGTTGTTTTTAGACGGTAGTTGCAGCCTGTAAGGCTCAAGGAATGGGACAATGAGAATCAGAGGCCACTTTGCCTCTACTGGACCATGTTGTCCCTGAGTTTCTAGGAGGTTCGTGGTGGGTCACTGAGATTCTAAGAGAAACAGGGCACGAGGTAGGCTTGGGGGTGGGCCCTGTACCCCTCAAAGCTTGGAGCCTCTTCACAGCTTCTCTCTGGAGAGGGAAGACAGTGGTAGTGGCATGCAGGCAGGGCATTCCTTTGTAAGGGACAATCCAAAATGCTCTGCTGACCTAATTTACCAAACTACCACCAGAGCTACCCCACACCTATCACCAGCAGTGTGACTAGTGGCCCCATATGTGTTAAATCTAGGCGTCTTCCTCCTTATCAGTGATCAAGTTTGCACTAGGAGCTTTCAGAAGAAGGCTGGAGGACAATGCACATTGTAACAGATGTGGGTCTTTTAGGGAGACATCACCTGACGCCACCTTGTAACGTCCAGCAGGGCAAGGTGACATGAAAAGGTCTGGAAGTTTCCATTCAGCAACATGGTGGTGGTGTACCTGCAAGCTCCAGCTAATGAGGTCTAGGTGGAGAGGGTGTATAAATGGAGAACTCATGATGGGAGAGGAGATGGGCTCCATTTTATAGTCATATTTCCTTCACCATGCTGATCAACCTTGTCCCTTATGCTCAAGATCCAGGTCTGGTATCCCATTCCAAACCAGGAGGGATGAGGTTTGACACAGAGGGGTTTCTATGGCAACAGCACACCATCTGGGACCCTAAGTCTTTCCTAGACTCCAGGAAAGCCAGCACACTGCACACCTCTCACTGGGGTTAGATAGGCCACAGGGTATACTGTGATCATCTGTGGTTCGTGACATTACTTCCTGAAAAGAGAAAACTTGCAAAAGGGGTAGAAACCAAGTGGAGCAAAGTTTCCAAATTAAACGCCAAGTCCCAGCACAAGCCTGAGCCCATGGGGCGGGACTACAAATCCCGACGTGCCTAGCAGAGCCGTCGCCGAGTAGGGAGGACTACATTTCCCAGCGGGCTCTGCAGAAGGCAGAAAGGCGGTAGGGCGGGGCGGGGCGGAGCCGAGAGGGGCGGGGCAGCGGGGTAGGGTGCTGCCCTCTGCCGGGCGCGGCGGGAAGTGAGCGCCGAGTGACAGCAGGAGCCCTGGCGCCGGGCTCGGGGCTCGGTGACAGCGGAGGCGGCGGCCGCGGGCTGGACGTAGGGAGCGGCGGCGGCGCCGACGGCAGAGGGCAGGGCGGACGGGGGCGGGCCTCGCCGGTGGCGCGGAGCCGGAGGAGCCCGGGAGGGGGCGGCCGGCCCAGCTCTCGGGCCCGACACCTGAACTTGGGACAAGTTGCCGGAGTCGCGGGGCGCGGGCGGCGGACGGATTGACCTTCATAGCTAGGTGAGAGGGACCGGGGGCAAGGGGGGCGCGGAGGGCCCGAAACTCCGGGCCGAGGCTCCGCTGCTCCGATCCCGCGGGTTCGCGAGACAGGTGGGTGGCTGGGTGGGGGTGTCGACTGGAAAGGGGAGCCAGACCGTGTGCGCCGCACTGCCACCCGCCCCGCCGTCCGTCTAGCTGGCCCGGCCCGTCCGGCGCATGGCCGGGGCGGCGCTGCCCGCGGAGCCTGGGAGCCCCTCCAGCCCCTCCCTTCAGGCCCGGGCCGGGGGGCGGCTTCTCCGCGACCTTATGTAACCAGGCGGGAGGGGCCGTGGCGGGCATGGGCCTTCCCGGCCCGGGAGCTGGAAGTCGAAGGGGCGGGAGACGTGGGAGTGAACTTGCAAGAAGTTTTGAGGGCGTGTGGGCCCTGCGCCCGCTTCTTCTCCACCGGACGCGGCTGGGGCGGCTGGTGGCACGGGGGAGGGCGCCGGAGGTAGGGGAGTGTGCGGGGGCCGAGTCCGGCCCGGCCAGGCCCTGCCTGGATGGTCCCGGGAGTGGGCGGGCCGGAGCGGCGCCACGCCCCGGGGGCCGGGCTGCTGGGGGGGGCGGGTGGAAGTACCATCCTTCCCTCCCTTCCCGCCCCTTCCTCCCCCTCGGTCTCTTGAAGAAGCCGCTCCAACCCGCGTCCCCTGGTGTGCCAGAGAGCAGTCTTTTTCTCCCCCTTGCATTATTCCACGACGTTAGGGAACCCCAACCCCAGAGCACACCACTCCTTCTGCCTTCCCTGAAGCTCCCAGACATCTACCCGCCCCCAGAGTATTCCCCCCTCCTTCTCGGTCCCGAATCCCGGAAAACACGCCCCCTTCCCCCGATTCCGTGAGTCTGCACCTCCCAACCCCAGGCTGTCCCATCCCCAAGTCAGCACTTCTCCCCCGTCCCCGCCCGCCCCCGGTACCCCGATCAGCTATTCGGCCGAAGCGGCTAGTGTGGGCTCTCCTTCTCGAAGGGAGCGGGCTGATGCCAGCTCGGCTCCCCGCCCTTCGGCTCCCTCCCGCCCGGAGGTCTGGCTTCATGCACGGCTGCCCAGAGCTGCTCAGGGTTGCGCGAGCAAGTTCGCGCCGCAGCCACCCGGCGCTCCCCGGCCGGGCTCGCAGGGAGAGGGAGGGAGGCGGGGGGAGGGCGCCTCGGGCGGGGCTCGTTCACCCTGGGCTCCGCCACCCCCCTCCTCATCGGGCCAACCCCTCACCGCGAAGTCCTTCTTCGATGCCGCGCCCACCCCTGCCGTAGACTTCACGCGCATGTGTTCTGGGGTGGTTGTGCCCGAACAGTTCCTGGACCAAACTTGAGCGCTTTGGCTTAGCGTTCTCCCGGGAAGTGAGAGAGTTATCCCAGTTAATCCTTGTGATAGTGATAGTTAACCCTTGAGTGGGGAGGGGGTACTTAGTTGAGCCGGGAATGGGACAGGGCTGGTGTAGGTCCCCTGTGACACCTCTGGGATGTGGGTTCAGAACCCTGATGGCTGAGATTCCACCCGCCCAAGACCTGGCACTCTTGGGCAACTGGGGGTGGAGGGGAAGGTGAGGGCCTGGTCTCGTGTGGGTGTCCTCAGAACAGAATACAGTTCTTGGTTCCTAGACTTGCTCTGAGGCCTTCTCTATGCCCAGCCTGAGAGACGGGCCCCCAGGCCCTGCCCTCAGGGAGATCACAGTCTGAGAGAGAGACAGCCGGCAGAGTTAAAGGCAGGCCAGAAGAGGCAGGCGGGGGAAGGGCTGGCTGCCTCCGGAGCCCTACCTGATAGTCTGAGGTGTGCCTGGATCTTGCCTCAGTTTCCCCCAGTCATGGGGAAAATAGTAATTCACATGGTACCCTTCATTCTGCCTGCCTCCTGGCTTCTGTGGCAGAAGAGTTGGGAACCAGGCAATGGAAATGAAGAGCATTTTAGGGTGACTGTGTTCTGCTTGTCTGGGAGCACAGCCAACGTTGCTTACAGTTTACGAGGTCTGTTACAGCTGCAGTGCTATTTTGCCCTCAGCTCAGCTCTCTGAGGTGCAGCCAAATGGGAGCCCAGGGTTCTGGATTCTGTGTTCTGTGGAAAGGGTGCAGTGGTTGGGGACATCTTCTCAGGTGAGCACTCCATCCCAGGAGAGCCCCTGGGCTTCTGAGGGCTGATGACCTGGTAACTCACAGTCAGAGGTGGGTAGGAGGGTGGGCCAGGGTACGCAGGAGCCCATCCAGTGCTTGGGGATGATGAGGGTCCTCAGTGCCCACCCCCCGCCAGTGAGGCCTCCCTTCCACCTCTCAGCTGGAAAGCAGGTGGGAGGGGCTTCCCACCCCTCAAGCCTGGCTGCCCTTTAGGGGTCTGGCTTCTGGCCCCATCCCTCCTGGGGCTTTGTTTATGGCTGTAATTGCATCATTAGCCAGAGTTTATAGAGTTACTTAGCACCTGCCCCCACAGGGAGTGGCCTAGCCTCCCCCGGCTTCTGTCTCTTCCTTTCAAAGTCGACTTGGTTTCTGCCGGCAACTGGGGTTTCCCCTACCGCAGCTGGCATGCAAGCCAGGTTGGGCCTTTGTCCTAGGGATGGAGGGCAGTCAGCACTTGGGGCCCAGCTTGGGGCTGCCCTGGAGATGACCGTGGAAATTGGGCTGGCCTCCTCTGATACGGAGGGAGAGGGAGGTTCAGGGTTCCCAGAGCTCCTGGCAGTGACCACATCCCAGGACACAGTGGGTGTTTTTGCATATGATGTATGTATCCACGTCTGAAAAGAGAGGTAAAAATGCACACACTTCACAGGCAGCTGTGAGGAGTCAGGTGCCTGGCACATGGAAAGTCCAGATGCTGCTCTGTATCTCAGTGTGGGGTGTGTGTGATTGATGGGAGTTTGTGCGTGTGGTTGTGAGATTGTGGGCATCTAGATACATGTATGTAGATAAATTGTGTACATGCATGTCTATGAGCATGTAAAAATAATATTAATAGAATGTACATACTCTCTTTATGCTATAATAGAGCAGAATTGTAGTAAAACTTAGTCATAAGCTATAGTTGCCAACATTTATTGTGTGTTTACTCTTCAGAATGAGGTAGGAATTATTATTTTCATTATACTCATTCAGAGAAATCAAGCAGGTTGCCTGAAGTCACACAGCCTGGAAGTGGTAGGGATTCTAACCCAGGTCCATCTGAGTCCAAATCCATGTTCTCAGTCCCTGCAGAAGACCACTTCAGGGTTCCCAGGAGTTCTTCCTTAAAAGGCTGGGATGTGGTGTGACAGGAACCTCTTCCCCATCAGGGTCTCCTGGTCAAAGCAGTGATGGGACTTGCTGAAGCCCCTCCTCCAGGGCACACCTGTCTCCTGGCTGCTCCTCTGAGCTGCTGACCCAGGTGACTGAAGGACCCCTGGCGAGAACTCTGCTGCCTGGCAGGGGGAGCAGATGGGTTCAGACAAGGCTTCCTGGGTCTCCTAGGCTACTTCAAACATGCCCTAACAGTGCAGCCCTCAGTAGGCACTTGTTTAATCAGATGAGGAGAAAAAGCCGGGAAAGTAGATGAGAATCGGACGGCAGCGAAAGTCATGAGAAGAACCCAGGAGACCCCGTGTTGACAGGCCATGTGGCTGCGACCAGTCCCTGTCTCTCTCAGCCTCCATATCTGTAAGCCTACATCCCTGGTGGGGTCCCCTCCAGTGTGAGCCTTCTATCCATCTTTGGCCAAAGCACCCAGACAGGAGACGCTTCAGAAAGGGTATGGTACGGGGTCGGGGAGGTGAAGGGCTGCCCAAGTCCACCCCGTAGAGCTTTCGTGAAAGGCTGGCCCACATGGAGCCATCAGCCAGTTTTTCTTGGGACAGAGCCATTGCCACCAGGTACTGAGCGCTGGGCTAAGTGCCTCTGAGTCAGGGGGTGGTCGAGAGCATGGGCTCTGGGGCCAGGCCGCCTGGTGTGGAATCTCAGCTCTGCCACTTACTAGCTGTGCGACCCTGGGCCAGCTGCTCACCCGCACTGTGCCTCTGCTTCCACACCTAGGAAGCGAGGAGTACGGTAGTGCCTGCAAACAGTGCTGTCAGGAGGGCTGAGTAGTTGGTGCTCGCTGCCTTTACAGCACTTAGATCACTGCTGTGCTCAAAAAATATTAGCATAATCAACTCCTTTTTAACTTCTTTATTTCTCATTTCCAGGTGAGGAAATAGAGGCATAGAGAGTTCTAGGGGAGAAATAAAGACCCATGGGTCACAAACAGGCCTCCCTCGTGGGTCTAAGATCCTCAAGCAAAATGCCTTCAGTGGGGCTTTGCAGACTCCGTGGCCACAGTCCCCAGCACTCCCTGTTGTACCACACCCAACCTGGTCTCCACAGTCGACAACATAGCAGATCTGGTCAGGCCTGCAGCATCTCTGCCACCCCTGGCTTGCCCTGCCCTGCCCTGCCCTGCCCCTTGGGACTTCTTGGAGTGCATCGGGCCCGATAACTTACTACTGACTCCTGACCAGAGGCTCTCCCTTGCCCTTGTGTTGCCTGGCCCTCCTGCACTCTGCACCAGAGATACATGTGGATCTCCTTGTCTGCAGTGGCACCAAGGCAGAGATAAGATCTCAGCCATAAGGCTGAATCTGGGACTTATCATCATGCCCACAGGAAGTGCTTTGTTGCCTGTGGAGCAATGGGTAAGAGCAAGTGGAAACCAAGAAGGGCAGAAGCAAGAGGCAGAGTCATCATCAGCTTTCTTTACTGTCTCTTAAGGAGGAAGAAAAGTGAGCTCCGGTCATCCCCACCCTTGTCCACCTTCCTGGGGGCCAGGCTGCCTTCTTGGCTCCTGTCCACACAGCGGGGTCCCACAGTCAAATGTGGTGCTATGAGATTAATCCAGGAATTCCAACAGGCTCTCTAGAAACCCATGGTCCATATTCCCTCATCCTAGCCCTTGTTGATGCTGGTCTCTTCTCCTGACAGTCCCTCCTCTGCTTCCCTCCCTATAGGCAAATCCTGCGTCCCTATAGGCATACTCTTCCAGGGTACTGCTCCATCTGACTGCATTTCTGGCTGGATATTAGGATGATCTGGGGAGCTCTTAAAAAATAGCATTGCACTCACCCAAAGGTGAGTCTCTGGGGAGAGGCTTAGGCATCAATATATATATTTTTAATGTATGATGATTTTGATGCCCTGTCTCTCAGACAGTGGTTCTCAAGTCAGGTGGGCATCAGAATCAGGATTGTTAGAACATTTACTGTCCCCCACCCCCGCCCACGGTTTCTCATGAGTGGGTCTGCAAATTCCTATAGGTCTAGAATTTACAATTCTGGCACATTTTCAGGTGATGCTAATGCTTCTGGTCCTGGGACCCCATTTTGATAAGCTACTTTTTTGTGGCTACCCAGGCCAGAGTTTTCTGTTTCCTGGGGCTCCGATTGTTGGGGGTCTCTTAGGTCCATCTGCTTTTCAAAGCCAGGTCCCCAGGGGCAGGGACCACTGTGAGATCATTTGGTGACCCCTAGTCTCTGGTATGGCCATCCTTCCCGCCTCTCCTGACTCTCTGCCCCTACCTCCCATTAAACTGACCAGTGTTCAGTCTTGGCCCCACCCTTGGGAACAGGTGCTCAGGAAATAGTGACTGCTTCAGGCAAGGTGAGGAGGACAGCGCCAGCCCTGAGAGTCATCAGTACTGGGGGCCTTGGAGCCAGAACAGCATTTCTGGCTTCAGGGGGTGGGTGTCCAGAACAGCCCCTCACTCTCCCTAAGTGAGGCTGTCGAAAGAGCTATCATGTTATTTGACTTTCCCACCCCGTAGAGGGTATGTGATCACTGTTTGAATTGCATTTTTGGTGAATAGTAAAAATGATAAAACACACACAGGAAACAGCCATTCCCTTCTCCTTTCCTCACCCTGGAGACATTGGGCGGGCATATGGGGAGTCATTGTTGGGAGTGGAGATGTCTCCATCATCTTCTAGGGGTCCTGGGCTTTGAGGGCAGCAGGTAGTTGGGGTGACCCTGTGGGCTCGCCCCAAGGCCTACAGTGGTAGAGTCTTCCTTGGAAGCCGGGGGAAGCTAGCTATGTAACGAGTGCTCAGCACAGCTTCATGGAGGGAGTAGGTGCATGTGAAATGGGCCCAGACCCGAGGACACACAAATGCTTTACCCATGTCTCTGCCCTGCAAAAGCATCACCATCTAATACCCAGGGATGGTACCCAGGGACGTGAACAAGAAGGAGCTCCCGTGATCCAGGCCCAGCCCACTCTGGTGGGCTCACAGCCTGCCTCTCTCTGCACAGAGTCTGCAGCAGCTCTGCCCATTGCCTGCCCCCCCAGTTCCACCAGTGGGTCTGTGGGGTGGGGCTCTGGTTTGTTTTCCCCTGTTTGCCTAGGGAAGTCACAGCCTGTCCTCTGCCTTGTTTATAACTGGTTTGGGGACAGCAGCTGCCCCCGCCCCCTACAGTCCCTGAGGGGTGCAGGGTGGCCAGGAGGTGACACACTATCCTGTTCCCCCCTCGCAGCCTCTGCCTACCCCCCTGCGCTGGCCAGGTGTCTTCTCTCTCAGCTGCCCCTGACAGTGTGGTGCCAGCTGACTGGGGCTGCAGGGCTGTGGGCCTCAGAAGCCAGCTGGTCCTGCCCCCGTGTTTTCGTGAGGAGGGGACTGGGACCCAGGGAGCTTGGGGGACCCACTCCAGCATCCACTAGGGTCAGCAGTCATGGACTGACTGGGTGCCTAGCACTGTGCAAACCAGGCAGGATGGGTGAGAATAAAGACACAGCTCCTCTCCCAAAGCTGATGGCCTGGGAGCCGGGAGGGGAGGAATTTCAGTAACTGCAGTCGACAGAGAAAGGCAGAGCAACGTATGATCGTACAGAGCCATGGACTAAATGACCGCAAATGTGCCAGCACCTGGCCTGTTGGTCTGAAGAACATTCTCCCTTTTTTTTTTTAATTAATTTTTATTGGAGTATGGTTGCTTTACAATGTTGTGTTAGTTTCAGATATATAGTAAAGTGAATCAGTTATGCATGCGTGCATGCTAAGTTGCTTCAGTCGTGTTCGACTCCTTGAGACATTATGAACTGTAACTGGCCAGGCTATATATCCACTCTTTTTTAGACTGTGGGGCTTTCCAGGTGTCCCAGTGGTAAAGAATCCACCTGCCAGTGCTGGAGATAAAATAGATTCGGGGTTCCATCCCCGGGTTGGGAAGATCCTCTGGAGGAGGCAATAGCAACCCACCCCAGTATTCTTGCCTGGAAAATCCCATGGACAGAGGAGCCTGGTGGGCTACAGTCCATGGGGTCGCAAAGAGTCAGACGTGACTGAGTGATTGAGCACACACACATTCCCACATAGGTCATTACAGAGTATTGATTAGAGTTCCCGGTGCTATACAGTAACTTACAGGTATACAGTAGATTCTTATTGGTTATCCATTTTACATATATTAATATATAGTAGTGTATATATGTTAATCCCAGGCTCCCAATTTATTCCCCCTGCCCACCCTTGAAGAGCCTTCTTCCCTGGCTGAGAGAAAGTTTTTACAAGAGGGCTCAGGCCAGTGCCTAGAACTTGTCTCAGCCCTTCTCACCCACTGAGAAGGCTCCAGGAAGGGCTGCTCTCTCGACCCCCGGGTCCTCCCACCTGGCGGGGGGGTCACCTCTGCAGGCCCAGGAGCCTTTTCCCCCTGGACTGGGGCCTCTCTTCCAAGAGACCTGGAGTCTGCTGAGTCCCAGGTGAGGCCACGGGGAGGCTGTTGGCCCCGCAGCCACCCACCTCTCACTGAGGCCCTGGGCTCTGGGGCATGCGGTGCTAATCGGGCCTTACTGCTCAGGCCTCTTTGGACCCACCTGTGCTGAGCCCTGAAACTTGGGCTTGGAACTGCGGGCAGTGCATCTGCTCCCCCACCCCGGCACTCTCCTCCTTTCCCTCTTTCCTTTGTGCCTCACACCCCCATCCCTCTGACTCTCTATTTCCATAGCAACTGGAACTTCAGCCCTCAGTGTGGTGTGTCTCCCTGTCCTGCTCTCTGGCCCCCTCCTCTCCATCTTCTTTTCATTTTTCTGCCTCCCTCCTTCTTTTGGTGCATTTACAGGGTGCATGAGGCCTGCCCTGTTCCTCCAGCATGGGCCTCTGAACTCTGCTGTCAGGGACCCAGAGGAGCAGACCAGTGCAGGGTGAGGTGGGCATGAGAGAGCCTAGCTTCATGCAACTCTCTCCCCTTGGCCACCAGGGGCATATGGTGGCTGGGATGCTCCAGGGTCAGGGGGCGATGAAAAGGGGTGTGGTGCCCAGGTCCTGTGGGCTGAGAGGCAGCTGGAAGAGCTCTCTACAAACACCCCTGCGTGTCACTGGCTTCTCCAGACCTGTGACCAGCTATAGGTTCTCATCCACTTTGGCCTGATCATGGTGGTTTTCAAAGCCAGGAGGGGGAAGAAACTATTAGAACTTCTATATCGATGTATTTATAGCTCATCCTTTTCTCCCCCTTTTGTTGTGAAATATAGCCTAATTGCCCAAAAGAGAGTAAATCTATATGGATACTATAATAAATAAGATAATCAGTGCCTTGCTTGCCTTGACCATGTTACCACCTCTACCTGTAGCCTTTAGGAATAGAGCTTAGTTTGGCCCGATTTTAAATTTATGCAGCTGGAGTAACAATGAACTTGTTCTTTGGCCAATTTAGAGATCTGTCTATGCTGTTGTGAGTAGCTGTGTTCATGTATCAGCATCCATTGTATGAACTTGATACCATATTTGTATCCATCCCACCACTCATGCGCATTTGGGTTGCTTGCCTTTTTTGGCTGCTGTGAACAATGCTGGAAGAGCATCCTGGAATGTGCTTCCTGGTGTGCTGGTGTGTACAGTTCTTCAGAGTCCATATAGAGCAGAATCGCTAGAATATTGCTACAGGGTATACAATGCATATTTCAATGTTAGTAAATTCTGTGTGAAGTGGTTACACCAATTTGCGCCTCACTGATGACCCCTAAGAGTTCCTATTGCTCTGTATCTTCACTGACACTTGGTATCAGTAGTCTGTTTTGTTTATGTCCTGGTGAGCTGTTGAAACTGTAACAGTATCTCATCCTGAGTGTAACTTATATTTCCCTCCTCATCTTTTTTATAGATCTATTTTTGTGTATGTTTGCTGGCATTTATTAACAGTTCCTGTGAAAAGAAGCTTATATTGGGGGTGCTCAAAATTTGTTACTCACAGGGGTGTGTGATTAAAATAATTGAAAGACCACTGAAATATTGAATGCCAGGGAGGAGGCTGGTTTGTAGGCTGGGGTTGGGGAGGTGGTCTTGGGATGAGATTCCCAAGTGGTACCACCTGCTGGGGGGGGGCAGCTCTGCCCAGAGGGTACTGAGCCCACAGGGTACTCACCAGCACCTCCAGGCCCTCCTGCCTGGCACATCTACAGCTCTCGCAGCAGATACCCTTCAAGTCAGAATTGGCCGGCGCCTGGCTTTCAGGTCCTTTTAGGGCAGCAGTTCTCTTTGTCTCCCAGGGGACATTTGGTGATGTCTGATGACATTTTTGGTTGTCACAACTCAGGGAATGCTACTGGCATCTAGTGTGTAGAGGCCAGAGATGCTGCTAAAGGTTCTAATGTGCTCAGACAGCCCCTCAAGAAAGAGTTACTCTGGGCCCAAGTGTCAGTTGTGGTGAGAAACTGTGACCCAGGAAGGGAGCCAGGAACCTGAGATTTGCTGTGAACTCACTGCGTGGCCTTCGGGACGTCCCTGAGTGCTGTGAATCTCGGTCTCCTCATCAAAAAGGAGGGGGGCCGGTGTTGCTGCCCCTCCCCATCATGGCTTGTCGTTGGGACAGGGGAGAGGGGGGCTGGCTGTGTTCAAAGGGGCCCTTGGCCATTGTTTCCAGTGGGTAAGGGGTTTCTAGAACCAACCCTTCCCCTTGTCTGTCCACAGAACTGGAGGCGCGTGAGCCTGACCCTGGTTCCTGCCACTCCAGGCCTCAGCAGGCTGTGGGAGAACGGCCCTGAGGGCCCCTGCCTTTTGATGAGGGCTGCAGAAATGAGGGGCACTCAGGAGAGCCCTGGGGCCCCAGGAAAACCATTCCTGACTTTGTCTTCAGCTGGGTGGGAGTCCAAGGTTGTGTGGGATGATAAGAGGTACTTATCATACTCCTTATCTGAGGCTCTGTTGCAAGCCCAGCCATGAAGGGTGGGAGCCAGAGGTCATCCTTAGGGGCTTTGTACACCCCGGCCAGGCTCTGTGTCCTCCTGGAGTGCGCCCTCCCAGGGAGAGCCCAAGATTGGGCCGGAGTCTGAGTCAGCGCTCTCAGGGCCCCTCTGACCTCCCAGTCCTGGGGTTCACTCCCCCATGCATCTTGAGGTCCCTTGGCCTGCCTGGTCTCCCCTCTTCTCCGGGCCTAGTAAACTCACCCACCCTGAGGTGCAGGCAACTAATAACAGCTTAGCGACTTCCAGCCTTTCTCCACAAGCGGTATCTACCTACCAATGTTAAGAATTCCTTAGCTCCGAGAAGGAAACACTAGTGAAATGTCAAGTGTCTTGGGCTGTTAGAGAAGTGTGTTGGGGGCTGAAGACCCCCCGAAATCTCATGTAGTGAGAGCCTTTTCCCACAGGCTCGTGTGGTGGCTCAGAGCTTCACAGGACCGTGCGGGGTCTCAGGGTCCATTTTGAGGTAGGCCAGGGTGAGGCTGTGAGCTGGCTGTCTGGAGACCCTGGCAGGCCCGAGGCTGAGGTCACAGACATGTGGTCAGTCAGGAAGGAGGTGAACTTCGGGGCTTCTGACTGAGGAGGGGCGGGGGAGGCTGTGTGGGTTAGGGTTTGGCCCACTCGGGACCCAGCAGGAGTCCTGCAAATTTTTGCCCCTTTGTGCCTCTCCTCTGGGTGCAGGGGCAGCTTGGCCTGGGGCCCTGTGAGGCCAGGCTGTGTGAGGGGTGGAGGCTGTCACAGGCTCAGTCTGGGGGCAGGGAGGGGCCTGGTCAGCGGTCTGGAGCCCCAAGTCAGTGAGACGGGAGCTGGGAGCCCATCCGCCTCCGACGGGGTTGTGGGTGTGCGAGGCCTTCCAGGCACTCTGAGTAGTCCTCAGCCGAGTTTGCAGCTCCCAGGGGATTGCGCAACTTCCTCTCCGGCCAAGGTGCAGGGGGCTGGGTGAGAAACAGCCCTGGGGAAAATGAGGAAACTGGGGCTGGCGCTGGGGCAGGGGCCTGGCCCCGGGCTCTGGCCCCAGGAGGAGCTGAGCATTCTGGGGGCCTCCTTCCAGGGGGCTACCCTCACCCAGGTATGTGAGCATGCGCGCGCACGTGTGTGTGTGTGTGTGTGTGTGTGTGTGTGTTGTTGGGGGGAGTCTCTGGGGAGCTGGGTGAGTGGGGATGAGGTCTCGCAGGTTGTGCTGGCACCGGGCTATCTATCGAGCAGGGTCAGAGAAGCAGGTGATGCAGGGGAGGGGCGGGAGGGGGGGGGCCTGTGGAGTCAGAGTCCCCTGACTGCCAGCCCCACCTCTGAGGAGGCGCTCCTGGCCTCCTCTGCTGTCTCCCAGATGCGTGCGAGGCTCAGGTGAGAAGGGCATGGGCGAGATGTGCTTAGTGGACTGTGGCCAGGCTGCAAGAGCTCCTTGCTGACATCAGAACTGGGAGCAGACATCGCCCATCAATCCGGGTTCGATTCCTGTCCTTGCCGCTTTTGCAAGCTGTGTGATGCTGGTGCCTCAGTTTCCTCTTCTGTCAAGTGGAGATGAGAGTTACAGGGCCCCGCGTGTGTGTTCATTCTGAGGATTAAAAGACTTAATTCACGTAGAGTGCTTAGAACAGCACCTGGCACGGGTATGCATCGTACCGGTATGGGAGCATGTTTGTGTGCAAACAGCAAACCAGCAGATTCACGGCGATTATTTCTGATGGCAACGATTGGCATGTGGACTGCGCATAATAATAAGAGATCCTGTTTCCAGGGCTCTCTCCATGTCAGCTGTTGTTGTTGTTTAGTAGCTAAGTCATATCTGACTCTTTGAGACCCTATGAACTGCATGCAGCATGCCAGGCTTCCCTGTCCTTCACTATCTTCTGGAATTTCCTCAAACTCATGTCCATTGAGTCAGTGGTGCCATCCAACCATCTCATCCTCTGTCGTCCCCTTCTCCTCCTGCCTTCAGTCTTTCCCAGCATCAGGGTCTTTTCTAAGGAGTCAGTTCTTGGAGTCAGCATCAGGTGGCCAAAGTATTGGAGGTTCAACTTCAGCATTGTCCTTCCAATGAATAATTAGGGTTGATTTCCATTAAGATTGACTGGTTTGATCTCCTTGCAGTCCAAGGGACTCTCAAGAGTCTTCTCCAGCACCACAATTCGAAAGCATCAATTCTTAGGCCCTCAGTCTTCTTTATGGTCCAGCTCTCGCATCTGTACATGACAACATAGCTTTGACTATACGGACCTCTGTAGGCAAAAGGTCTCTGCTTTTTTAATATGCTGTCTAGGTTTGTCACTGCTTTTCTTCCAAGGAGCAGGGTGTACTGAGAGGAAGATGGGGGACTGGCATTGCTGCCCGTCGGCTCCAGCTGGGAGCACTGTCTTCTCTCTGTAGCATCTCCAGTCACACAGTCAACGAATACAAGGAATGACATTGATATAGGAAATGGCTATAGTCCCTCTAGTCGGAGGGAGTAGACTTCCTTAGGTGGAGCTCCCTGTCTATGTGTGGACTTAAAGGCCACCTGGGGGGCAGGATGGGGCAGGGTGGTTATGCACGTGGCTCCAGATTCAGGCAGCCCTGGCTTTGACTCCTGCCTGAGCCGTTTACTCTGTGACCTTGGCCTCAGTTTCCTCACATGTAAAATTCCTTACAGTCCCTTCCTCCTAAGATGATGGGGAGGATGAAATGAGATACCATAATAAAATGCTTAGCACAGGCCTGGCCAGAGTCAGTGTCTGCCAAATGGATGCCTCTTGTAGGCACCTGTTGCATGGGGGGTTGTGTGCCAGGCTGGGAGTGGGGCTATGTGGATTTCCTTGGAGGGTTGTTCTCTGAGCTGTGGATCAGGGCCACTGTTTGGACCCTAATCAGGCCATGACATCAGCTTAGTGGGTCTCAATGAAAATGAAATGAAAAGGAAGTAATAAATTAAATGAAAAAGAATGATAGGAAACGTCCAAGTGTAATGCGCTGTGCTGGTGAGTGTTGTTTTGTATAACTTTTGGGAGTTTCATGTGCGTGTGAACATGCACTCTGGGCTCTGTGTGTGTGTGTGTGTGTGTGTGTGTGTGTGTGTGTGTGTGTGTGT